>JACEOJ010005878.1:241926-617884 GCA_013761285.1 Campoletis sonorensis | reverse complement strand
TTTTTTTTTCTTCGTTTATTAAAGCTGCTAAATATTCAGTTTTTCAAAAATCGAAGTTGTCAAGAGAAATTAGACGAACTGAAAGAATTGGAGCATCCATGATATTCATAAACATAGAAAAATTTCGTTACAACTGAATAAATAATAATAGAGAAGTCTGCGGGTTAGTTAAAAGAAGTGTGGACACATGTTAATTTTGTCTGAGTAAGAAAAAAAAATGTTGTTCATTCTCGCAGAATGACTATATCACAAGGAAGGGAGGGTGAGGGGTGAAGGGGGTAGTACGAAGGTGTATATAGGGGAGTGACCGGGAGGGTTTAAAGTAGCAGCAAAAGCAGCAGCAGGTTTATACGGGACAACTGCGAAGGACGTTGCAAGAGACCACAAAGGAAGGCGCTTAAAAATTCAATGCATTTCAAATGGGCCGAGGAATCGTCCGGGGGTAGAGCTACTCTGAGGCTCAGCGTTGCCCCCGGTTCAATTTTCGTTCGTTCACGCGAACTCGCGACTCTACTCTTTTCCAATCCCCTTTGCCCTCGCTTCTTTCTTAGTTTTCCGGGTGGTTGGTTTTTAACTTAACTTCCACCGCATTCACGGAGTCTCGTCGATTCGCGAACGTTATTCTCGCAGACTCATTAAATGGGCCATTAAAATACAAGGAATTATAATTCAGTTTTTTTTTGTCCTCTTACAATTTATCCGGAGTTCGTAAGAGTTTGGATTAATATTGTACGCCAACTTTATTCTACCAAACATAAATTATCACGTAATTCACCGTTGGAAATAATTCAGCAACGCGTTATATTAAGTCCGCACGAAATAAAATAGTATACATTTTTTATTAATTAATTCATTTATGTTCAAAAAATTTAACGAGACGTCAATATTTGCTGGTAATCGAGAAAATATATATTTTAATCATTGAAATAAAAACACAAAAAATTCGATTGCAATCTTGAGAATTTTGTGTCGTTCTATCGTCCTACCATTTCTACGGTCAATTTTGCAAGTACAATACTTTCATTGCGGAAAATATCATTGGTAAGAACTGAAGCAATCAAGGGATTAGACTAGAGCAAGAAAAAATTGCCACGATTTTAGAACTTATTTTCCTTTTGTATTGAAATAACCAAGATTTCCTTTGTTTTATGTTCAATTGAAAGGAAAAATCAGGACTTTATTCTCGAATAGGACATCAAAGTTCTCCGATCCTGCATAAATACATAGATCGTCAATCCCCACATAAATGTATCCATATTTTCTGTGATAGCATTGATGCAGCGTGCTATTTCGTCAATAGATATATTCTCGGAGATCAACGACACACAGAGTATCGTCGTCGTCGTTGACCTCCAACGAGCATGCAAGAGCGGTACAACTCGAGAAGTCTCCCCTCGTCGAGATAGAGTCTTGGGGCCGATCCAGCAGCACAAGAGAAACCGAGTGCAAACCGAACCAAAGGAGTATTATCGCACATATATATATATATACATATATATTTATACAGAGAGGATGAGAAAGAGAGAGAGAGAGAGAGAGAGAGAGAAAGAGGGAGGATCGTAAGGTCAATCGGAGATCGTGACTCGAGGCAACTAAACTATCTTAGAGTTGTGTGCAAGAACGGCAACACTTCACGATCATAACTATACATACATTGGTGTGTATGTATGTGTGTGTTTATAAAACATATACAAAAAGTACATAAAGTGCACAATACATAAATGCAAATACCTTGAATATACACAGCCGTTAAACTTTGTTCTCCATTCGACTCGAACGACGATGGAAACTTTTCCGAACGTATCTCGATATGATCGAACTCAATTTCCAACGATTGCTCCATATTACATCTATATACACGTATAAATGTGCATTCACATGTGTATAGAAATAAATACGTCTGTATATTGGTTTCCCCCATACGAATTCGATTGGTATATCGATACTCGCGTGCATGTATACCGAAGAAAAAAAAAGAAAAAAAAAAAGGGTTTCGATGCAGGACTCACGACTATCGATTCGTGTGTTTTTCCTGCTTTAACGTTCTATACATATGTGTGTGTGTATATATATATATATATTATTATATGATCGGACAGTAGAATCTCTTTTCGAAAAAGCCTCGGGCGCGCACACCCACGACAAAAGACGACGATTCCCTTCGCTCGATATCGCGAACTAGACACGCGTGTAAAAAGTCACTTGTGAGCTTTCTTCCGTCTCTCTCATTCTCTCGTCTCACTTCCGAATGATCTCTCACGACGTAATCGATTCCACGCTCGGATTCCGGTACACCCTTTTTCACCCCAAGTGTTACGAGGCGTATATCCATATATGTACATGTGTGCATGCATGTTTATATATCTATACCCACACGCGCCGTATATAGAACGAGTTCCGTTCGAAGTGACAATGCACTTTTCCCACCCCAACTTCGCTAAACTAGCATTTTGCCATATATATTTATGTGTGTATATATATATATATATATATACATATGAATATATCGAGGTAACGATTTTCTCTCGGCAAATCGAACGCAAAACCCTTTTGCACCGGGATCGAAGCCGAGGAAAGCGGAACTCTCTCCTTTCCTATAGAATTTCCGGAGACGCGACTCGAATTTGAAATATCTAAGGACGCATATATATATATACGTATATGGCGATATACGTTTTCTGTATAGATGTGAGTAAGACGAGGAAAAACTCGATAGATGCTGGAATCTAAACATTTTTTTTCTCCGTTATCCTTTTTTTCTTCCTGATAACTTGAAGAAGATTCAACGTTACAGTCACGTGAATGGTTAACACGAAACTTGTGGATTGGGTACGCGTTTGTTTGCGAAGAGCTCGTGGAATTAGGAATTTCGAGTGTTTTCGATGAAAAAGACAGTGTGTGAGAGAAAGAGAGAGAGAGAGAGAGAGAAAGAGGCGGCGGGAACAAAAAAAGAGGTAAAAAGATCGAACGTAAAAAAGAAAATAACGGAATTGCATTTTTGCTGAGCGTGTTTCTTTCGAGCTATGCTTTTTTCAACCACCCGCTCCCTCTCTTTTTTATCTCTTCCCCACCCTCACCCTCTCTGCGGCTCTTTCCGACGCTCCAAAAGTAGATATCGCGGGCTCGAATCTCGCGAAACGCGGCGGAAATGGACTCGCGTATATGGGCTTGCTCTGCTGCATATGTTCCAAGCAGTATGAGTGGGAATAAATATTCGCTGCACAACGTGCACATATGTATGTATATGTATATTTAAATCTGTATATACGCATGTGTATTTATTCATCATGGCGGAACCCGAACTCTAACAGAGTCCCCGATCGCGTTCGATCTACTGGGGCTTAAAAATGTCGACGTATGTATATACCTTTTGAGATATATACATATGTGTATTTTAAGTGTACTGAGAGCACACAGCGTGTGCTCCGCAGACCGTACCGGAGCCATCGCGAGAAACGACAGTGGGAGAGTCGAGAGCACGGTCCACGTGACCTTGCAACCCAATCACGCTATTACGGTTCGTCGCATAGAACCGCGTACATACGTTATACGCCGCTCTCCGAACTCTATATTACACCGCACCTCTCATATTCGAATATACAGACATATGTGTGTGTTTGCATGTGTGTGGGTGTCTGTATACTTCATGCTGGAGAGTCTGGAGAGACCTCGAGCCTGGCCTTCCGTTCTGTTTCATTTTCATTCTCCTACCTTTGCTGCAAAATTATCTCGCTCCGCATATATAGTTAAATCTTCGAAACTCTCATTAAACAATTATTCAAAAATCTGACAGTCGTTTCAAATTAGACGTCACTGCCAAAACGCACGGAAACCCAAGTATCATGAGGTTTTTTGTGTTTATTTGAAAATTTGGTATACATTGAGTGTATCAATTAATAATCGCATTAGTTATAAAATTTAAATAAGTTTAAGAAAAACGGCAGGTTACCAAATACTCAAACAATTTTTGTCTTTTTTTTTACTTTGAACAAACGACGTTTTTTGTTTATAAGTGAATTAATATTGAAGTTTTATTCAATTTTCTATGTAATTGAAAATTCGTATTGTTCTCTCTCGAGAAACAATTCTAACGGATACCATTTTTTCTCTTCCTATCTCTTTTGTTGTTGTTCTATTATCTTTGATGCGAATTGTGGCGATTTTCGGCTTCTAACGGCTTTTGTTCTTCCTTTTCATAATAACACACGCAGTTTCTCGCATTGGCAACTTTGCGCCGGACGGAAACGAATGCAAATTCGTTCGCCATTCTCGTCGAGTCGTCACAACGTTGCTCTGTTATGCCGTTATATATTGTACACCTTTAAATATTTACATATATGTGCACAAACATGTATATATATATTTTCAGAACACCAGAGACCGGTTGTGTTGTTTATACGGCAATTAATTAAAATTCCAGCTATTATCGCCATTCGTGGCGTACGTTATCTCGGCATCGAGCAGCCCCCCACCTCCTTCCCCCCTGTCCCTTCGTTGCTCCAGTCCCCTTTTTGAATTCGTACGAACGCGTCCGGCTATTTCTGTTACTCTCTCTCTCTCTCTCTCTCTCTCTCACTCTCACTCTGTTCTCTTTAGGTGTAGGCAACAAATTTAACAACGAGACCGATGAGACCACGAGCCTGGTTATTGCCATAATATATAATGTATAATAGGCTTTCGAAAATGTCGATCGAACGAGAAATTCGCTATTCCCATATCGACCGAACGATTTCACGAAGAATTATTATCCTGTAAAATTGACTACACTTGTTCGAGAACGACATTAACAGTGTACGATGTTTTTTTTTTTTTTTTTTAATTATCTTTACGAATTGTAAAAAAAAATAATGTTACTCGAAAAAACTGTTCGAGGATTTATTGGATGAGATATTTGAGGCATTGAAAAAAATATTTATCGAAGTATTTAATATTTAAATCCGGAAGTTAAGTAATTTTGAGATTATAGATCCAGCGATTGCTGATCGTTTAGTTGTCGACGTGAACTTAAAAAAAAAATGTTCGCAAGGCACCTATATTTTTTATTTATTTATTTTTAAGTATGATTATTATTGTCCGGAGAACTGTACACTTATTTGGGGCTCGACCGGTTCTCGGTTATTTTCTTATTGTTACGAGCTGCCAAGAAAAAATGGTCGTAAAACACCTCATTATATTTTTTCGAGGTATTTTATTGTTATTATTATTCTAAATGAAGTACTTTTGCTTGGCTTCGGAATTAACGGTTGTCGGTCATGTTTTTAATGTTACATCTGCGCGAAAAAAATGCTCGTCATCCAATGTCTGTTCGATTTGAAGTATTGACGAATTTATGTGAAAAAATTATAAAAATATATGCGAACTCACTTTCCGGATTAAGAATTAATTCAATTTTTTGCACGTATAAATTCGATTTATTCGGCAACTTTTTTCGTTATGGTTGGGCACGCATTTTAGAATTTGTACTCAAGGAAATCGAGAAAAGCTGTAAAAATGTTTTTTAAAAAGAGAAAAATGAGCGAAGGAAGTACTGCAAAAGTGGAACGTCCGCTTCACGACACGACGTGCATTGCTTTTACTCTCTTTCTCTCTCTCTCTCTCTCTCCTTCTTTCTCTCGAAACGGCCCAGTGAGTGAATGTTTTATTTTTTCGTGCCGGTACGTACGAAAGTCGGAGGGTAAAATTTCATGGGACTCGTACACGTCAAGCCCTTACTTCTCGCCTCGGTAAACTCGGCAAAAACGTGCACAGAGTCCGCCGCGGAAGATAAAAAGAAGAAAAAAAAAAACAATTATTCTAAATAGGCTTTTCCTCAAGTGAATTCTCCCACGTAACGTGCGACGACGACGACTACCAAAACTGGGAAGCGGAAGATCGAAAAGATCCGAAAGTTGCTGTCGTAAACTGAAAAATTCCAACTTGTGTCTGCATTTTTATTTTATGTTTTGCTACAAATCCATTTTCGATTTTTTTAAACTGTGTCATCAGTTGCGGTTTCGCAGTATTAGAGTTTTTTTTCTTAGTCGCAAATTCTCAGTTTTAAGAATTTGAAAAAAAATTTGATGAAAATTCCTATGAGCCATTTCGGTGTTACCGAGACTCGTGAATGTTGTGCTCCCATCGAACGAACCCAACCAAGTGATGTTTGCGTGAAATCGCACGTGAATTGCTACCTCACTGCACAATCAAATTGGTGAGAAAGTCGGTAAAAAATTGTAACCATATTGAAATTTCAACTGTAAATACATATCGTTTTTAATAACGTGAAAGTGTTCGGTAAAAATTAGTTTTTAGCCAGCGATTTCCAAGTTTGTGTGTTTCAAAGAATTTATAAACAAAAAAAATCGATGTGTAAGGTCGCAGAAAAGTATCAACACGGCCAGAAAATGAAGCATTGTTTTTTCAGCAAAATTTCAATCTAATTTTGTAAATGTTCTCATATTTTCCTGTTTCCCATGCAGAATTACGTTACAAAGAAACTCGACTTATGTATCCAAGCAAATCCGACGATTGAAGAGTATTTTGAAAATTAAATTATGTAACCAAAACATTTTTCTTTGCGTTTGAATGCCCAGATCGGTTCTGCTCATCGCACATACACGAAAGATAAGATTCGCTCGTTCGACCTTGGACTTGACCTCGAACAGCTGTTTACACATAGGAGCAAACACACTTGTTCAAATTATCAAATGGCACTAGAGAAGATAGTTGTACCTGGTGCGAGTCGATAGTGAATGCGAGATCGGAGCATCATCGCCAATCGTCTTTATCGCCAAAAAAAAAAAAAAAACGAGTATACAAGAAAAATAAAGAATTAGCAATTGTTCTCCATTCGAAAATAACTTTTATAGAAAACAATTTCCATCATTTTTTTCCTTCGGTACGTCACGTGTCATTATTTTTTAGCTTTTCAACGATTAGCCTAAACGATAATTTCAATCTTCTGTCTTCAAAGATAAAATGAAAATAAAAAGTTTCCTCTTTCGACAAGAGGAATAAATGTTTTCTGCGGTTTAAACGAAGCTCGTACACATACACCCGTAAATAAATATATTCATAGGAAATACGCGTAGAACGTTTAACAGGGTAAAAGCGAAATGCACTCGAAGCCAAGCAAGCGTTTTCATGTAGACGTGCATGCGGATAAAACGTGGCAAAGAAAGAGAAAACGAGTCGGGTAATAGTGAATCGGTGGTTGAGGGTATATACGTATATATAAGTTTATAAACACGGAGGGGAAATGAGCGAATAAATAAAATAAATAAAAGGAGCAATCAAGAGAAGAGCGTGGAGCGGTGAGCGTTCTCGTTGCTCACGGCGACTTCTGGTTCTCTATACTCGTGGCCTGGTGCTCATTATTTCGCATAGAAACGAAGAGAGGCCCTGTGGGAATGTGAATGAAAGAGTGCGAGAATAGCTTCGAGCCAAATCCGATATAACTAGATGTCTTTCGTTGCCAGAGATGGACGAAATTTCTACTAGATTTTTTCTTTTTCACCCTAATTACGAAGATTAAATCGTAAGAAGACAAAAAGTACCGAAAAGGTGAAAATCACGTTGGATTGTCAGGAAGAGGATTTGTCATAACACCGATTACGTGTCGGCTGAGAGAATTACGAAAAACGGATTTTTCTGGGTCAATGAAAATTTGTTGTCCCTTCGAACGTATGTGCTTTTTGATAAGATTTCTCGATAATGATTTTTAAACAAAAAATACTGAAAGCCTAAAATTTATATTCAATAGAAATATTTTACAACAGAGGACCGCATAAACTATTCGCAACCCCATTAACACAAATTTGTGTACATGATATTTTTTTTTTTTTTCAATTTATCTCTCAACAACATTGAGCTTTTTTGGTTTATAGTTTGAATGAAAATGTGAATGACGTTTTCGTTGTTTTTTGCTCGTTTCACATTTTCGTCTGCACCTCAGTTTCGAGAGAACGACTCGCGTGCGTATTTGCTCGTATAGCACAGGGCGAGAGAGATCCGAGTACTTTGCCAGACAGAAATAGACGGTGCTACGCTATAGGAACGAGCGATCCGTGCTACGCGTTGCAAAAAGCTTCTTGCGACGATTATGTCCGCGGGTGCTCGCGAGCGCATTTACCGCTCTCAGGGTGTCGCGAAAGTCGAGTTTAAAATTTTGAGAATGAGCAGATTTCGTGTTATTAAAAATAAAAGAAATTGTTGTTCTTTTAACTCGGACGAAACGACGATAAAATATCATTTTATTATTGTCTGTAGAGCTGAGCTACGAGTAAATTTCTTTTTTTTAAAGTGGGGATGAAGATTACAAGATGAAACGCTTTCCCCCACTCCACACTATTGTTACACGACGCGTTCGATTGAGAAGTTTTGAAAAACTGTTTCCTCGCTCAGCATGGTACATGGCTAAGGGGTCACCCAACCAAGTACCGACCTCGTCCGAATCCGCTTAATATTTCGGCGATCGCTAAAGCCACAGACTAACGGAAGGTTTCGCTCGCGCAATCTCCACGGAAGTTACAATGTTTTAGAATGAATTACAAAATAAATACGTGGTGAAACAAATATATTAAGAAATTCTAATTTAAAAAGTTTTAGACAGCCTGTCGCTATTTTTATTCGGAGGATTTCAATCAAATCGTTTCTCAATGACGAATAAAAACGTCAACACTTTCGGCCATTTTACGGGATTTTCTCACGAGCGCCGTGTTAAAATTTGCATTTTTAAACTCGTCGCTCGAGTTCGAAACGGCCTGGTGTCGAGGTCATCAAAATTTTGAGGAAAATTGAATGAAAAATAAAAATATAAAAAATCGTAGGAAGTTGTTCTCATACAAGGTCATTAACCCTAAAAAGTCTTGAGCCGAGTTTTCGGATACCCTGTATGACTCTGCTGTAGCCCGTTCTGTACAGCCTGCTCAACACTCGTTGCATCGAGGTTGCATCCGCCGTTACATAACCCGACTCGCGTCGGTTACCCGCTGTTTCTATCCGACTTTTTGTCTGTTCTATGCACGCCCGATCAATGTTTTTTCTTACAAAATTTCGTACGCAAAAAAAAACAAAAGTATCCGCATAATGAAGATTTATCCAGTGATTAAAAAATGATGAACAGACGTCTAGAGGATTCATATGATTAATTCGTGATTATCGAAGATCTCATTTGACTCTAAATATGAAAAATTATGACCTCAATAACTGCGATTATTCTGAATTATTTGTGCATTACTGATTTTCTATTATTTCTTGTCTTTCGGTACTGTTGCCAACGCTCTTGACCCCAACCTCAATCAACGTAACTCAAATTAACAATAATAATATCGAATAAAAATGTTTCAACAACTCACCTATTTTTCTCCAACTCGTTATGAGTCGTCCTGAAACCGAAGAAGAAAAAAAAAGCAATAAATTTCATTGTTGATCATATTTTTATCGATTTCTATCATAACATATTTTTTTGAAGTCGTGCAACAAAACCATCGGACTTTGTATCTTTCGTGAAGGCTAATCGATGCGATTATATGGATAATGAAAAATAAAGTTTATAAATAATCTAACAATGAATATAAATCATCTAAAGGCGACAACTTTTGAATATTGATTTCCATAAATAGTTGAAATATCAATGAATTATCCTTATTTTCATTATTATAAATAAGAACAATTCGTAAAAATGAAACGGTAGTTCAAATTAAAACGATATTTCGGAGTCAAATTTTAGGTTTAGCAAAAATAACGGATGGCGGTACGACAGTGTCCAGAACGGTACGACGATTTATATTAGACTTATAACTATATTTAAGATAGACTGTACATGGTTTGCATAATTGACCGGTAGAGTATATAAATAAGGTGCGCATTATTCGAAGACTACGTGACCAACAAAGTGTGACTGTATGAGTGTGTTGTAAACACAGGTTGTTTTTTGCTCTTTGGTACAACTCGGGCTTCCGATACCGATACGTTTTTTTTTTTTTTTTTTTAAAGGGTTTCGATTCGTGAAAAAGAGAAGGATAAAATCTTGAAGGTCACGACATGGTCAATCCGGAAGTCTGAGGTTACCACAAATGTATAAAAATTGAAATACCATCGGGGTAGAAAAATATGAGATTCAAAATAACTGGAGCAAATGATGAAATAATAATTTGGAATGTCGATTTTGTACGAGACACGAATTGACAAACAATGTACTTTTATTCGATTTTATTAGATTTAATTAGATTTTGAGAGTTTTCGAATGTTTCAAGACAAAAGACAAAGAAACTGGATTGAAAATAGCGAGAAAAAATAGCGATGAAAAATTAATGGAAAATTTGGTTTTTATCAACTAACCTGCTGCCCTGAGATTTTTTCGTCTTTGGCCTTTTGGTGACCGCCCGCAAATCGTCAGGTATCGGCATTGTCGAAGCGTAGCCATGTTCAGCTTCTGAAACAAATGATTTAGTGTGAAAAATTTATAAAACCTCGGATAAATAAAAAATAAAATGTTGGTTGAAAACCCCACATGATTTTTACTTTCTTTGGGTGATTTTAGGATTATAAATTAACCAGACTTTCGAAATGAAGATTGAAAGCCAATTGAAACACACAAAATTCTTCTCAATTTACGACATTTCAGGGTAATCATTGATCAGACTTTTATTTAGCCTCATTTCGAATGATTTCTTGAAAACTCACGTGACTCTCGATTGAATTGAACGAAATACGAGAAGAATTTTTTATTGCATTGCGCGAAGTCACGTCCTGAGAAGGATTCCATTGGATTATCTCGCTCGTACGTGCCCCTGTCTCGACAGCCATTCATCAGACACAGATAGAATGAAAAATCGTTCAAAACTTTTTATCTTCGCTCTTTTTAGGGCTCCATATCGATGTCTTTTGACCCTTGGATCCAAAATACATCCCTGATTGTTACTTAAGCCCCATTTTTTCTTAACAAAAACGTTACCAAAATACTTTTACGACCTCAACTTTGCCCTGATTGCCACGGTATAAACTGTTCAAGAATTCGCACAAAAAATCTACTTTTAAACGAACAGTTGACGAAAACTTGGCTGAGACACGAGTGACGAGGGGAAGAAGGGCATGAAAAAATGTTGTACAAGGAAGTGGTCACAAATCGGTCGTCAACTTGGAAAAATGAAGATAAATATATGAATCAAACACCATTTAAGAGAGAACTGACATCCACACAAGCCTAAAACTGACTGTGAAATTTAATTCCGAATAAAACCTCAGTTTACGTCATTTTTTTCGGAATAGCAAGACTAAAAATAATTTTCAAAAAGTAAACTACGTTCATGGGCTTTTTTTGTTTTCACCATTTCTTCTATTATTTTTTATTGACCCAATGAACTGATTCTAAAATGAAGAAAAGGTCACCCGGCATTCCAATGCCTCATTTTTTTCAATGAGAGCACTATGAATAATCATAAAAAGGCTTTACTTTGTTTGACTAATTTTGAACACAATTCTCACGTTATTTCGAGACGAGAATACTTTTGGTTTCTGCTATTTATTATCTGATGGGTGTCTTTTTGAGTTTAATGAGGACATTGGCATTTTCGGAATTCATTAGTCGATGTTGGGTCATTGAATCTTTCGGTTAATTTTGTGACTTTCTTCTTTCATTCTCCAATATACTCATTTACATTTCACGTTCAGTTAATTTTTATCCTATTTTTATGTTATTTCTCTCTCTCTCTCTCTCTCTCTCTCTCTCTCTCTCTCTCTCTCTCTCGGGTCTTTCATCCATTGTATTCAAATCTGTTCCGATTTTTGTTTTATTCATTCGTAAATGATTTCGTGTCATTTCCACCTAATCGACCGGTTTTTTTGTTCGTCACTCAAGATCAAAAGAAAGAATCTTCGTTGGCTCGAATCTTTTTTTTTGTCGCAACTACAATTTTATAACACACTTCTTTATCGGGTGAAATAAAATTCATTCCGATAGAAATGGCATTTAAAAAAATTCATATCATTCGAAGGAAAAAACAATCGAGTCGAGTTGACAGAAAAAAAATCAATGGACTTTATTCTGCTAGCACGAAACGACGAAAATATTTGTCCGTGTATATAATGCATTGGGAGTCGCAAAGAGAAATATAATAACACGAGATAATGGAGAAACGGAGACACGCAGGCAGTTGATTGGCTGATAGGGAGAAAAAGAAAAAGAGTGGATAAAGAGGAATCGAAAGAACGCGCCGGACACAACGAGAGATGTCGATGTGCCTTATCTGAGCTGGTCACGCGCCGACATATCGCTCTACTCTTTTACAATCCCCTCTTAAATGTCCTCGAATGCAATATTGTCTACTACAGCTGTACAAAACTCAAGGAATTATAACATGAAAAATTGTTGAAGCTATAAGTAACTCATTATTTTATGGTGAAAATCAATGACAGACAAATTTTGACATTACTATTCAAAAAGATCTGTAATTTTTTATCCTACAGGAACAATTTTCCTGGATTGAACGATTTTACAAAATCCACAATTGTTTTTCTCAAGATATATTTATAGAAAAACGTGGGACAGCAATTCTTCAAAAATGTTTTTCTTGTCGAAGTCACGATGAAATAAAAACTATTTCAGAGAATTGCAGCAACTCGTCAATTGTTGTGTACGTTTATTAACATCAAAAAAATTCATATCGAGTTCAATAATTGGCCCAGGACGTCATGTCCTGTTTTCGAATGAAAAATGCATTTCGATCATAAAAAGAAAATTCAAACATTCGTATATGACAATAGACGATGAGAAAATTTTTGTTGAGCAAATTTATATTTTTCGTCGAATATTTTTATTCGAGTGTCGCATAAATTTCATCATGCTGCACGATAAAAATTACCATATACTGTTTCAGGTAAGGATCACTTGCTTGGCTTCGTTTAGGTTCGGAGGAGCCCAAACAAACCCTAACAAACAGGGGATCTTTATGTAAAATAGTCTGAGAATTTCAAACATGGGCCATGACAAAATTTGTGAGATGCTGCATTTTTTGCCAAGTGAATTGGAAATTTCATTACAAATAACTATTTTTCTGAATTTTTTTTTCTCCTTATTCTTTATAAATATGATATAATAATTTGCACGGTACAATTTATCGCGTAAATGTTTTTAAAAACATGTGTGTTCACAATATTTGGCTGAACTTGAAAATTTGACGGTCAAAATAGACAAATTGCTCAAAATTAAAATTTTATATCGTGTGCATCGAAATTTCACAACAATTTCAAGAATTTAAATTAAAAAAATTCCACAACTGTCAGAGAAGTTTATAAAATATTGTTATTCCTGTGTAGTTCAGAAAAATGTCTTGAAAAAATAGAAAACGGTTTTGAAAACTAACTTATTGAATCAATTATTTCTCAAGTAATCGAATCATTGATTAATTTTTCTAAATAGTTTCATTACAGTTGTTAATTTCTTTTTAATTTTTCGCCAGGATTTTAATTCGACAGTTTCAATTCCTAGGTCTACAGAACCATTGATAATTTCCGTAATCTAAAAATGGAAATGGAATTTTTAACAACATTAAAAAAGTCGTTTCGTTTCGTTCGAACGATGCAAAAGTGAAAAACAGTTTTAACGCACGTCGCGTTATAATACAACGCACGGAGGTATATACGAAAGCATAAATTGAATATATGTAACACTTTAGCACAGAGAATTACTCGTTAAAGAGGGAGCAAATGAGTTAGAGAGAGCGGGGGGAAAGAGAGAGAGAGAGAGAGGGGGACTATCATCGTGGTAAGTGGAGTGATAAAATGAGATCATCGTTCGTTCGTAGCAGCGAGGAGTCCAGTATCACGCTGGTGAACTGCATATGCAGTGACGTGAACCGGCCACGAAGACTCTCGTGCATTCGAGCCTACGATAAATATATATGCCGTGTATTATGTATGCTGCATGTACTCGGGAATCGCCGAAGTAATAACTGAAGAGTTCTGTACAGCAAGAGCAAGAGCATTCGTTCCTGTGACTCGATTTACAAGAGAATCGAACTTGTACAAAGGTCCCTCGCGCTTTAGTGCATTTAAAAACCGCTAGAGTCGCTAATCCGCAAGTGCCAACGAATGCACGCATTATTTTTTCAGAAAAACCCAATTTTTTCGTCGGTACATAATGAAGTCATCAAAATTAATAATTACTGACAATATCAATTATGGAGATTGCTAATGAACACTATAAACGAGTTATAAAAATCACTGAACTCTTCTTTTTTTTTAAACTACCATCAATAGAGATAATAAATATTATTTTTCATTTTTGAAGACAACAAGAGAGTATGTTTTTGATTTAAAAAATAGATTTTTAATTGAGAGATGAATCGACGAGCAGGAAAACGTTTCGAAAAATTAAGAAAGTAATGCTTGAATTTTTTTTTTGTTTCACTTCTTTATTATATTTTTGGGCTCACTAGAAATATTCGTATTATTAGCAGAATGTTCATAAATTCAATGATACTGATGCACACGTATACAAACAAAAGGGCAAACAGTATTTTTTTTATACTCGATTAAATTGTTCTTTTTTTTTTACTATTTCGAGGAATATTGGTAAAGTGACCTTACGTGGAAACAAGCGAAGATTTTTTAATCGAAAAAAGCTTGTCATCAAGTTCTGAAAGGCTGTTTTGACAGCAGGGGCAAAGCGAGTGTACGCGTCACGACATTAACGAGACTGTTTCTCGGCACGTTATTTCCATGGAGGCAAGGATAAGGAAGAAAAAAAAACAAAACATAGAAATAAGAATAAAACGAAAAAGATATAAAAAATAAAGGAGTCACGGACATTGCTACAGGGTCTGGTTGCAGTCGCTTGTGGAACAAGGCAAGAGGGAGGGAGAAAGAATGACGCGAACGGTGAGGAAGGAGGGGGAGGAGGGGCGAGAGTCAAGTCACGACGGACGGAGACAACGGTCTACACTCTGTTTACTCGGAGAGTGTCATTCGCCCGATCGATTTAATCTATACATCAGCTTTCAACACGAATTTCGAATATAGAGACAATCACGAAATAAAAAAATAAAAAACACACTGGAATCTCATTTTTATCGCATCAAAAAATAGAATCGAAATCGAGGCTTTATTTTTTAAGCTATAAAAAAACAAATTCAACGCAGAATCAGCTGAGTTCAACAAGAACAAAATAATATTCGGAAAAAACAAAACTTACATTCAGTCCATTCATCATTTTCCATTTCGAAAACTCAACGAATCGTAGCTACTCGCAGTCTTTTTTTATCAATTTATTTTACGAACGACAAACTGGACAATTTCAATTGTTGAAAAAATAGTATTTCATGATAAAATCCTCACCGACTACACAGAATAGAAGTTAATTTTATATTTTTAAATATCATATTAAATATCAACAGAATAAAAATCAAATATTGGTGATAAACGAAAATTAGTAGAAATTCCTGAAACGGACGATTTCGTCTAAAACGTCGCGTACAACAAGTCACGTGAGTTGGTAACGAAATGGCAATATCGATGTAATCGCAATGCACAGAACGTTTCAATGGCCTGAGTAAAATCATCTGGAGACGTTACGTTAAAAAAAAAAAAGAGGAAACTTTTGAAACGAGGTTAAATAAAGAGAATACAAGGGAACTAAGAAGAAAACAGAAAAAACAAGATTGAGAAGATGAAAAAGAAAAAACTCACCACGTTCCCTTCGTTCAATGTACTCCGCGGCCTGCAGTAGGGCAGCAATGCTCATATTTCCAATTTTCGGCGTTATTTTTCACGTTTTTATATATCACGCACACGAACACACACGCACTGGGGAATCTTCGGGAAAACTTGCCCCACTCCACCCGTACACACGCGGACGAGCACGCGCACGCACACACACACACCCACACTCACACACACACGCACACGACCGCAGCGCAATTGCGAATCCACCTTTTACCGTCACGTGACTCGGTACGTCGAACACTTTTTTTTTTCAAGCATAGATCGCGCACCTCTTACGTATCATTTACGATAACGTCGTTTTATTCGCTTCTTTTCTTATTTCTTGTGCCCGTCTCGCTTTGGTTTCTAGATGCGCTGTGAGATTTGTTGTTTTTTTCGTTCCTTTGTATTGATTTTTTGAAAAATGATCTTCGATTGAAATTGGATTTTGCGCGAAATCGCGTTGTTTCAATACGACACAACGTGGCGCCCTCCTCGTAACGAGGCAACGAACCGTTAACGCCGCGCGCGCTCTACACGCGAGAAATAAAAAGTTGCAAGAGGTCCTCACTCTTCCTCTCCCTCTGCCCTTCGCTCTCTTCCTCGCCTATATATGTACAAGTTCAAACAGAGTCCAAACGTGTGCAACTCTTCACTTTAGTCGTTTTTTTCTTGCTTCCTTTTCGTTGGGGTTTGTACGTGTGCCTTTTTTCCCTCTTGCTTCGCTGTCTCTCGGAGAAACTCTGTCTTTGGTTCGTTGCTCGGTTGACAGCAAAGTTCTCGCACCGATTGCACGGTCACCAAGGTCCGCTCTCTGCTTCTGCTGCCGCTCGCTGCTGCTTCTCCGTCAATCTATCTATCTATCTCTATCTCTCTTTGCTTTCCGAATTCGTAACACAAACTCGTTCGCTTCTCCGGCGTTTCTTTGTTCCCTTTCTCGCTCCTCGATCACTCGCAATGCAATCACATTCGTTCGATGCTTCAATCTTATTACTTGTTTTTTTCTCCCTCTCCTCCGGATACGTTTTTAATATTTATTTTTATTGTGAATTTCTGTTTGTTCCTCTTTTACTTATCGCCCCCTTCCAATTTTTTTTTTCTCCTTATTCGTTTTTTTATTGTACAACCTCAAACCTCAGATTTTTTTTTCGCACTCGCGCGTTTTTTTCGTCCTTCGTAAATGTATATGTCTCTCTCTCTCTCTCTCTCTCTTTTTCTCGCCTGTCGTCACTCTACTCACGAGTCCACCGTGACTTGGTTTTTTCGATCAGAGTTACGTGTTCTTGTTTATATAAATATCTATATATATTTATATGTGTATATATTATCTCTAATTGATGATAGCCTGAGGATTCAATAGTAAAAATAACGAGTTACTCTCACGGTCGTATATTTTGGCGCACAGATACATGTGAATGTAAATAAACAATATGTATGTACAAATGTGATAATCAACTGGAGTGCAATACTCCGCCTCTCTTATAAACATAATAATTTAAGCCTGACAATCACCGAACGAACGATTTTTACGATAAATTAAAACACGAAGGAATACTTTTTGTTTCTTGTTACTTTCAAATCCACGAAAATAAAAAGGAAAAAACGAAAAACAAATGAAAAGAGAGAAACACCTGACGTAAAATTTTTTTCTATCGCTCTCTGATGACCGAAAGACGCGGAAGTCGCTCCGCGCTTCAACGATTTCGAGTGCTTTTCGTATTTTTTATTATTATCTTCCTCTTTCGCCAGCCCGTATTTCTCACGTTTGTGACCAGCCGCGCGCTTCGTCCACCAATATATTCTCAAACACCAACAATAACAATAATACCAAGACAAAAAACACGTTTAGGGTGACTCTAAAAGCGTTTTTGGAGGCGCTGTTGATACCCGAGGTAGAATATACATCGATGGAAAAACTCGTGGACGAAACGTCACTTCGCCCTCCCGCTTGGCGCGCTTTACCCCCTCCAGTCTTACTTTTAAAAATAAAAATAATAAAATAAAAAGAAAGAATTTCTTTTTTTTTAACCAGTCGCACGAGCCATTGGACGAGATTGCACCGCGATATTCTCTCTCCCTCTTTCTTCCTTTTTTCTTCCACGTTTCACGCTTTGTACCACCAGTTCGCGATCGTTTCTCTATAACTCTATACTATAATCCTGCCATTGTTGTTCGATATAGAGAGAACTCGCGTCCCGGGGTCAATGAATCCTAGTCCGCGAGCACGCAATGCACACACACTTATTCGTATATATTCTCCCGTTTACTTTTTCAAACAGGCACGAAAGATATGACGTATTTTTTTCCCACCTAAAACTCGCGTCAGTTGGCCGCGCGAATCTATCGCGATTCCCAGCTCTGTGATACAAGACTTAAAAAAATAAAAACAAGAGACTTCCTATACGACGCTCACGTGTGTCTCGCAAAATTTTATCGTGCAAATCAGGCGGGTGTTATGTTTGTTTTTTTTTCCCATCCTTATTCGTTTGTTCATAAGCTCCGTAATATTAATCAACAACGAATTCAACTGACAGAAAACTTCGAAGTACTTGGCACGAGTTTTTAAATGATATTTTTTTTTTTTTTTTTTTTTTTTTTTTTTCAACTACGCGGCTCGGGTTTACGACATTCACGGTTTTGCAGCTTTTACACTCGTGCGGTTTCGCGTATCTCAGGCTCCACTTTAACGAGATTCCCGACAATGTAGCTTTGTTTTCGTGAAATTGTTACGAAACTCGAGACGCCCACGCGACTGTTAATTACTTCGTTCAAACTGCGTGTTTCTTATTTTATTTTTTCTGTGGGATGGAAGGTTTTTCGTGTTTCCCCGCGAAAAGTTTTGTTTAGTGTTTTGGTTAGAGCGTCAAAAAATAGGCGGGCTCGCACGAGTGTCTAGTCTCACACAACCACAAATCACTGTGCGCGCGTTCACCGTCCCACGTTTTTTTTTTTGTTTTTAATTTTGATTTTATTTTATTTAATATACGCGAGCGCGAGAGACCTCGACCATACAAATGCAAAGCGAACACTCGAGCTTGTGTGGATGACGCTCCCGCGCTCATATGTGTTCGACGTGACGGTACACTGCATGTATTACGTGCCCCCGTAGCTTGTTTCCATGTATGTATATATGTGTGTTTTGATGGATGCATGTACATAGATATAGAGGTATATATGGATGTTATGGCGAAGAACGAGCGTGTCCCCGAATGCGCGCGTCCGCCGTGCGTTGTTGCTACCTACGAGACTGTTGGCTCGCTCACTCGCATCTCCGCGGGTTCGTTAGACAGAGAGACAATACAAAAAAACACACACAGATTTTTATTTCAACACGAGATTCTAAACTGTGCTTCGATATTTATAATAAGACTGAAACCTTTTCCTGATTCACGAAATAATCGACCTGATAGTAATAAAAATTTTACGATTGATATCCGTTAACCACCGAACATTAATTGATGAACTCAGTCTCAAAAAAAAAAAAGAAAAATAAAGTCGCGTTTCGTTCGTTCGATATTATTTTCAGGAGCGACGTTTCGGGGCTCTATCAAACTCTATTGTGTACAACAGAAACGTCAAAAAAATCTGACACGCCAAAATATATTCGTGAGCGGTAACCATGTAATAATTGTTGGGAAATAAATGAACAATTAAAAAAAAAAAACAAAGGAGAAAAATATAGATGAGGATAAAATGAGGGTCCAAAGGTTTGGAGCACTTGGTTATTTTTTTTGTTTGTTTAACACCAGCACTTGTTTTGAACACGGGAAACACACAATTAAAGAAGCTGTGTTGGTGTTAACATTTAAAAAATAATAATAATAAGAATAACGTTAAGAAATAAATATTATTTTTTAAACCGACCGACGACGAGCCGACGGAGCCGACGACGACGACGAGCCGACGAACGAGCGCGCGACACACAGCCTTGCACCTCCGCACTTCGCGAGGACTCTCACGCATTTATCGATGTCAAACGTTTCAGCGTCGTAGTACAGAGCTAGACGAGGCTCTCTTACGAGAGATCCGATTGGCTGCGCGGTACCGCCAGTGCACTGCCGCGACCAATCACCACCATCGAGTCTGGATGACCGCGCGCGCCGCCACCAGGCATCCGCCGGTGTCACGTGAATCGCATGCCCGCAAAACAAAACAAACAGCTGGGACCTCCATCTACAGTTCAAAGTTGCTTAGCTTACGTAAAAATTTTCCCCAAACAAAATAAGTCAGAACAGCAACTATTATCATCCAATAAAAATCGTACGACTTTTTATTTATAACAGCGTCAAAAATTCAGCCACGATGAACGATTATTTTATGAAACAATTTCTATATTTTTCATCTACACATTTCCGCATTGTTCAAAATATACGTTGATCGATTTTGAATGTCGTCTCGACTGACCTGAACAGTGTACTGACTCACTCAACAAAGCTCTCGTGATATAGTAACCAAAACAATGGACATTTTCGAGTGAAAGAATTATTCGACTTTGGATTGTGAAGTGTTGTCGGTCAATAGTAAATTAACGATATTCTGAAAATTTACACTTATCCGGAAAGACATGATAACTTTCAACTCGTATTCGACTGAATAACCTCGAAACTTAATTACTTCTTCGAAAACGAAGTTTTCATAATAAATCAGTCAAAACACTAAAAACACTTTAGCTAAATCTTTTTTTTGGCGGACCAACTTTGAAAGACAGCTCGGTAAGTATAAATCTCTTTTCAATTTGTATTTGCCTTTTCTTTTCGAATTCAAACTCATTCCACTGCGTAGATCGTAGCAGAGTCGTAGCCCCGCCCATAAAGCGTGAAGAAAGGAAAGTTAAGGGCGGCTGAACTGTACAGTATCGCATCTTTCTCACTCGCGTTTGTAATTGCTCGAAAAATGTTTCTCGTTCCTGTACCCTCGCGTTAAGGCCAGGTTCACAATGGCGATTCATCTGCGTGACTATTTCGAACGTTGCTTCGTATGTAATCGCCCATTGCATTAGCGATTTAGCGTCGCGATCGCCTAAAAAAACGCTCGTTCTAATACTATCCCGTCAGTTTAGTCGTTATTTCTTTTGAGCTCATTTGTCGATGCATTTACGAAGCGTTGTTGTCTTTCACCCAAAATATGAAATTCCTTATGGATTCGGAAATATTAATTTGAAAGAGAATTGAATTGTGCGATTCAAAAATAACGATTAAAATTTATTATCTCGATATCGAACGACGCCATTAAGTTTTGACGCAAACTGCTTGGCAGCATCAACCGTGTTCCAATATTACTAATTAATTCATTGCAAGTACTCTGAGTACAAAATACCTTATCGAGTACCCGCAGAACTAGAAGTTGCTGGCACTGCTGGCAGTGAGTATCGAAACACGGCCCAAGTTGCCAATGTGAAACTAGCTTTAGTCCCGCTGCTTATATGGTTCTCAAGGCCCCCGACGATTCCTTTTGTACGACGGACTCCATCTGTCGTTTTTATTATCGCACACACGACCAGAAACGCAAAGTTATCCAATCGGTCGAATGCACCCGCAATAATAACGTGACACATGTATATACATACAGCCACAGCCGATTCGGTTACGTGTTCTTTTTCCAGCCGCTATAAACGTCATTCTGTTATGACTTTAATGTTAAAAAAAAATTCCTTCTTTTACTACACACAAATGAATTTAAAAAATTAGAAAGAAGGAAAAGGATTCGTGGTGTTATTTTTTTATCGAAATAATGTTGAACCTAAAGGTTTGTTTGCGACACTTGCGCTAATCTGGCCGTTTCATTTCCCCCACTTTTCGACGGTACTGCTTGCTAATACGAAATCTAATGAGAAAGCTGTTAAAACACTTGTCGATTGGCACGCGACACTCAGCAAGAACGATTTCATATTGCAAATTTAATGCAACCATTGAACATCGCTCAATTGACATAACCTCACAATATTTGTGTAGACAAAAATTTCATTCCATCTCACTGCCCATGTTTACATACGCGACATTACCGTCCAATGTGACGCCACGTTTTCGTAATATTTCGCGAGTAGAAACCAAACTTTTTTTGTTTCGTTCAAAATTCATTGATTTTATTCGTAACCTACTTACGTAAACAGCGAAATAAATATGAAAAGAGTTCAATCTGTTTTTTCTCTGGCTTTTTTCACGATAAAAAAATTAGAAAAGCGGGAACGCTGTCGAATGTGGATGGACGTCAATAGCGAAACAGCCGATGAGTGCGGAACTTGTCGTAAACGTAAATTCAATTCGTGAAACGTAAATTTAATTCGTGATCACCGATCGTGTGTTTAAATGTGTTTTACGCTCGCGATATTCCAAAAAAATCATTCCGAAAAAGTTGGATCGAAATTGGAAGAGATTAGCGCGTTCGACCGACATCTCCCGGATTTTGCATTACGTGAAACCATTTTTTCGTACATGATCAGGCGAGTTATAATCAGACTTTTTTTTTAAATCAACAACGAACGATTTTGACGAAAATATGTAACAATTTTAATAAACGATTCTATAATACAATAATTACATGTGACTGACTGGCACGATATTCAAAATAGCGAGGGAATTATTTATGACGATTTGCAATCCACGTAGTAAATACAATCGTGCCATCATCATTGGCACCAAATGATCGCGTCCCTCCTGGAAAAAAAGAAGACAATTTTTAAATCTGAAAATCGGTTTTTCCTGTTCATAAGTTTTGTCTATTGAAAATGATCATGGAAAAGTTCTGTTGTATGAGAATTAATTCTACATTAGTGTAAATATTCAGAATTACCGTCAGAATACGCGTTCGTCGATAATAAACGCTAAACTTTTGGCAAAGACGAGATAAGAAGAGGCAAATTGTTTGAGGGGACGTTTCTAACGTGCCCTCGCTACAAACGCTGTCGTCAATCATTTCTGGATATCCCAAAATAAAATTGTAGACGAGTTCCCATTCGTCCTGAAAAGTAATTTCTTTGTTTTCAAACATGCTGCCAAAAATAATGGGACGTTTTTTGGGTTGTTGCATTGAAGTTGAAACTCGTTTGTTGGAACGTATGAAATTTTTATTCTTTCACTGCTCAAAATTTCTTTGCGAATTCAAGGCAAATGCCCTTTCTCATTTCCAAGAAGTTTTCACAATTTAAAAAACTACATAAAAATGACATGTACAAAGATTTTTCTACCTCGACCCAACAATGCAAACTTGACCTTTATTTTGTTTCTATTTTTCACTGCATTACTAACTTTTTGAAATATAAAGACATAACTATTCTGAGCTCATTACCTCCTGAGATAATAAAGTGAAATCCACTTTGTCGATGTCCGGTAAACAAGGATAACTGCCCAGGCATTCTTCTTCCTTGAACTTTTGCAAAATAGCACTTATCCTCGCTGCGTTATATAATATGAAAGAACCACCTGAAATATGAATTATTGCAATTGAAGATCACCAAAATTTTTGGATTTCGCAATGGAGGAATGCAGCAGAACTACTTTTTTCTTCTCATTTATTCAATATTACTATTTGATGTTCATAGATGAATTATAAAGAAGTTTGGCAGAACTTCGTTCAAAGCTCTTGTTGTATTATTTTGAAAAAAAAATAATCGGGAAAAACAAATCAGTGAATATTTGAGAATGAATGATCGAAAATTGATGTATTTGTGATTCTACTGTCAAAGATGGCATTGAATTCCTTTTTATTACCTTTCGAGTTGGATACCGTTTGGTCAGGATCTTCGTTAGTTTTTACAAACACCGGTCTGCTAGGTTTAATGGAGAGTAGTTCAAATGTTACAACAGCTTGAGCTATATTCGTTAAATTGTCTTCTCCACTTAGCTGTGAACATTTGAGTTCAGAAACACTCGTCAGTTCTCGAATTTTTGCATCTACGTATCCACTCCAAGAGAGATTCACTTCTTTGGTACAGGTGTCTCGATTTTTTACTACTCCGCAAATGCAAGGGGAGAAACCTTCTTCGCGCTGGCCTTGAGACTTGGTAGTCAGTATATATTGTGAATCTGCCTGTGATTCAACGACCGTGAAGCCTTTGAGGGTCAGGACTTGTTGCGATGTCTCTTTGATGAGCTTCAATCTTCCAGTTGTCAAATCCGAGTCTTTGTCTTGGTTGATTTTCAAGCAAACGCTTTTGCCCAGTGATTTTTTCCTTCCGTAATCTTTGCCATGTCGAAGAGCATTTTTTATGGAGAGTTCAAGAATTTTTTGTCTGTTTACATATAAACAAATCCTGTCATTTTGTAATGAGCATTTTTCAATGTTCATGGGCCACGAGCTGCTCATAATAATCAATGATTCTGAAGCCTAAAATTTGCAACTTTTTCAGCTAAATTTGAGGTTAGGCCTGTAATTCATTTACGTTTATTGTAGCAGTTCAATTCTCACCTTTTTTATTATCTCCTGCGAGGATAATCCGACCGTATCATAATTTTTTCTGTGCAAATAATACTCCAGTATGTTCGAATAACTTTGGACTTCTGTTTCATTTCCGATGAAATCTCGCCACGCTAAGAGGTTAAGTCGGAAGCTTATTTCACCGTTCTTAGCCAAGTTTTCGCTGGTTCGCTTTATATTCGTCGGTCTCCGCATCACTTTCCCCAAAAGTTCCTCTTGAATTTTATTCACCAAAGTACGGGTAGTCAAAATCATCGAATCTTCCATTTTTTCGTGCTGGAAACTGACAATACGTCCTGTGACACTTTTCGACAATTTTTCCCACTTTTTCTTATCTCAAACTGCCCAGATACCCAGATATCCATCTGACGTACATGATGCGACGAAATACTAGCGGACTCTTGCGGTGGTAATTTAAAATTGTTATTTTTTCACTGTCTTTTTTAAACTTACAATCGTTGTGATTCATACCGCTTTAATTATTCAAATAGTAACCGATGAAGGATTTTAAACTTATTATTGAATTGATGATAATTAAAAGATGGGAATTCTTTTCCGTCAATGTCAAGTCTATTCGGGGTTTTGACAAAATAAATTATTTATTGCTGGCTCTAGCACTCAGCAATAATTAAATAATATTACCAAATGAAAATCTTGTCGGATTATAAGAAGAAAAAAAACTTATTATTTGGTTGTCGACAGCGACTTAGTCGTAGTTAAGGGGCCTTTAATGTTTGAGACTTTAAAATTTCTACGAATGCAAATATCGGTGTGGCGGTGAAAAAAAAATTATTAAAAAAAACCACAAGAAATATTCTAACTACTTCAAAGAGTCTTAAAAATTGCAATGTACAGTTTACACCAAAGTTTCATTTCTATGATATTAATTTACAATTAAACAAGGAAATGCCGTGATTCGGACATTTCGGAATCCCCCACTTACAATTTTATGCTACAAGTGTATCCTACTCTACGTTTATCGATGTAATAATTATTGTAATAATATAAGGAACAAATAAGTAATAAAATAAGTAATAATAAAAATAATAATCGGTAGTAATAAAAATAATAATAATAAATTCATTCGATTCGAATTTATTGAATGAATGAATATAATACATTATTCACTCTTCAACGAAATTATTACATGTTCAATTGTATGGACAATTTACCTCTCATTAGGCCTATTCAATACAATTTTGCTATCGAGTATATTTGCTGAATGATCAAACGAAAAGTATTATTGAATGAATTTATTTTTCGGTATATTGAAAGCAATTGAAGAGTTCGAAGTAAACTTGTGTGGTATGTCTCTGGTTTTGTTTGTTTACATTCTACGCGCTCCTGTGAGTCCCGTGTGCTTGCTGCGGTTGAGCGTGCTGCGTAGTGGGGGATCGTTCGCCGCGCCGGCTAACCACGAGGGAGGGGAGAAGCGGGTAGCGAAACTGGTGGGGCGCGCGCGGGGCAGTAGGGTTAGCGGAAGAGCGCGATAAGGATAGTATCAATCGGGCGCCGGCCGGCGACACACGTAGAGTGCGGTCTGAGCGTCGGTCGGTGAATTAAACGCTACGCTCAATCGTTCCTCGGCGCGAATAAATTTTACTGAACGAAATATCTTATCGTACAAGTAGAATTCTTCTCAATCCTCAACGAATAAAAATAACTAGACAAACTTACGATCTTTTCTAAGATTCAATTTTTTTTGAAATATAATAAAAACGAAACAATTCTAATAAACAATGACTAATTTTATTGAATATATTTAAAAAATCAAATACTTTTTTTTCATCATATGTCCATGGACAAACAATCCCATGATTTATTGATTCGTCCGTACATCGTAAATACTGTTCAATTCCGCGAACGAATGGATAGTCCGATACTAATGTGACAGACAGTCTAGTGACCCTTTGAACACAACTTTGAGATTCTGGCGAACGCTCGTGCGCCCGTGCGCTCGGCCGTACCCTGGCTGCGGAACGGAGTACTCAAGTTATCATGAGCGATTCGATCATCATTTCGTCGTCATGTGCTTCGGCGGTATTCATAAAAACGCGGGAGCAAGCTCTATTCGCTGTGTGCACACATCAAGTTCTCATCAACGTGAGAGTGTGTAGTCGTGTATATGCATACTGGGATATGTATGTACCGATTACACATTCTCACTTTGGTGAGAGAGTGTGATGTGCACACAGCTTATAAGCCCTCACGAACGGGTACTACCACGGTACGATACTTAGCGACGCATGACATAGCACGGAATTTTGCGACGGGGGTTTCTCTAGCTTCGTAGTGCTACAAGTAAGTTAGCACCTATGTTCGGCTGACCGTACGGTTCTTTTAAAATTCAACTTATGCTAAACATCTTTATGTTTAGTTATACGTTGGCTTATTCAAGAATTTTACCGATGCTATAATGTAGGAAGAGGCGAGGTCGCTCGTACGCTTGGCACTATCGTGAGCACGCTCGGGTCTCCATGAAGATGTGTTAGAGCTCTCGTTATACTGTCTGTCACTTAGCATTGGTCAATATTCATTCAATTTCGCATGAAACTCATTTTTTTCACTATGAACAGATTTTCAACTGAAACAAAAAATTATTCAATTTTAATTGTTTTCGTAGGCATATCTATAAATAATAAACCGAGGCTCTTGAAAGAACTATTCGATAATGTTGAAACACTTTCGCTAGTAATTGAAATCGTGGTTTATACATTTTCTGGATATTTCGTGTGGATTCAAAATTACTCCTGTGATGAAACACAAATCAGCTGTGAAAAGATTCGAAATCAGTGTTCATAGTGCGGTTTGTGATAAATTCAAGTGTTAATTATCCGATTGAGCCACAGAGAAACGTGTGAGACGAATTCCATCGCTAGGGCGGGATTGACATTGATGAATATTGCACGATCGTTATGGTAGAATACAACTACATCATAAATTAATTAATTCAAGTGTTATGTGGCCAAAGGAGCGTGAATAAATTACTAATGCGTGGGATTAATTCCATTATTTGTGCGGGATCGATATTGATAAATATTGATCATTTGTTCTTCTGAAATCCGAATCTTTTCAGCTGTGAAAAATCAGTGTTCATAGTGTGGTTTGTGATAAATTCAAGTGTTAATTAGCGGAAGGAGCGTCAATAAATAACTATTGCGCGAGATTAATTAAATCATGTGTGCGGGATTGACATTAAAAATATCGAGCAATCAACAGTGTTGAATACAACTTCATTGAACGGAAGGAAACAAGTGAAACATGATGGAGCCAGGGTCTCGTGCATTGGATCTCAAGCATGTGCAGTACTCCAGAAGCTTGCCACTCGTGACGACTGGATGACAAGGCCGTGAAAGGTGAAACAAGACATCGAACGGTGAGTGAGTCAATAATTTCAATAGCATGAAATAGCCGGCATAAAAAATGAAAAAAAAAAAAATTGTAGTATACTTTCAGGTATTTTCGATGGTAATGTTATCTCTCTTACTAGCAAGGCTTGCCAAGGTTCACAATATTTTAATGCTAACTCTTTCATCATAGAATATTTATCCTGCAATCAGTCGCAAGATGAAATTAAAAAAAAATAGACACAGTAAATTTGTAGAAGATTTCTATCGAAACCCAATAAGGTCAATCAAAATATAGATTCGTCGAATTTCGTATTCATTCGATGATAGTTTAGCATTTCAATTGTTATGATTTGTTCTCTTCGTTGAAAAAAACATTCTGCAAAACGAATGCAACGTCAATTAATCAAATTATCTATTGTACATGGAATTCAATAATTGATCAAATTTAAAATCCATGTGACCAGTGTAGTCCTTGCCAATCACCCTTGAAATTTGCCGTAAAGTTAGCCCCAGAAGTTTCAATTTTTTTGGTGATGAGTATCTTAACGTTGACCCCCAAGAGATTCGTGAAATAGAACTCGATTTATTTGCTTGGAGGGCCGCAAGTCGGAAGCTACATTTTTTAATCCATTTTTTTAATAAATGTTTTTAACTGAACGATTGAATCGCGCCACCACAAACCACTGTACGACCACCAATGATTTATATTTTTTAAAAATCCATGTATTTCAACTTGAGGGGCCTAACTCGCGGATGATCGAAATACCGAATCAAACCCTGCGCTGTCGATACTGTAGGATACCGTAGTAGAAACACAGCAGTACAACGTATTGACCGAGCCAAAGATCAAGCACGTTATTCGTACGAGACGTACGATAGATACGTACGTAAAATAATGAAACTGTATGAATACGTTGCACTGACATTATCAGGATAACCCTTCATTTGATTACAAACACTTTTATCTATTTACGAAAGAGTTTTTGCGAACACCTCTATCGAAAAGTTTATCAAAACACAAATTGAGCCTGTGCCTGAGGAATGAATTTCAAAAATTTGTCATCTTTTTTTCGATATTAAAAATCACTGTTTAGGTCTGGCTGGAAGAAATCTTAAGAATATCCTTCGTACGCTATCCAATTTTTATATTGTGCGAATTACATTTTTTTAATTCTTTCAATGCCATCCTTTTTCAATGGTCTTTTTTTTCATGTTTTATTCTATTGTATTACAATTACGTATCTTACAAACCTGTCACAAAAAATACTTGTCCGTCTATACCTATAAACTTATAACAACGTTCTCAGGATAATGAATTAGATTTACAGCGAAATAAACGATGTCGAGACTGCTTTCTCCGCATATTGAGCTTTACATGGATTGATTATACTTGACGTACGATATAGCAGCTAATTCTTTACAAAACTCTTCCATTATGATGACGCTCTCGTACAAAATATTTTCCTTGTTGTTTAATCTGTAAATAAATCAAACATGAAATGAACAACAGAAGAAAAAAAACACATACACACATTTACTTAAGAATATTGTTTCACGTGAATAATTTTGGAAGCGGATACTATACGAAAAATTGAGTTTCAATTGGGATACATTGAAATTAGTAAATAGCAGGAATTAGACTTGAATCAAAACGACGTTGAATTTTTCTGAATATTATTATAAAATTAAAAAAACTGCTCGACTATAAAATGAGACCGAACGAATGTTATTGAAGTCCGCATCGTTTAAAATTTTTGAATTCTCCTCAATTTTTTTCGTATATTTACTTTTTCGGTGCCCAAAACAATTTTGAGTTTAGGTAGGGAAGAAACGGAACTTGGTTGTGTTTCTACGATACAAATTTTATCTTCGCACATTACTTTCAAATTGAAAAGTATAAATGAAAACGTTTAGTTTCCGTTGCAATTTGAAATCGTGAACAATACATTTTTTGTTCCTGATTCGTTCTGAGAATTTGATGAGATATGGAAAACATTGAATATTTACTTACGAATCTTGAGTAGAATCTTCCAGTAGTTTTTTTCTTGTGTCCTTCAAAATTTGTTTGTAGTTTGGATCTTTGGTAACTTCGGTCGTCAATTGTTTGACGACTTTTTGCAAACATGTGTAAAGGCTCTTTAAACCAGGACCGAGTGGTAGCAAAGGATTTAAGAGATATTCGTGTAAATAAGGATGTGGAAGTAAGGCTAGTCTGGAAATGACGACTGTCAATTGTAAATTAATTTCGTATCTTTGGTTTGGAATGTTGACGACTTTGTCGAAAAGCATGGAAACAAATGGCCCCATGTAAAATCGATTTGAACAATGATCGGCTTCCGGTCTAGAATCGTAGCTTGCCGAGTCATCGACCGTGACAGCTTCCAATGGCCAAGCAAGCAATGCACAATCCGTTCGTACTTTGGTGTATTGTTTCTCCCAATCTGCCATGTAACGCTCGTAATGATTTACTCCTGAATCCGTCTGTAGTTGACGAGGCATTAACGAGAGAAAACTAAAAAAGAATCAAGGTTTTTTTCCTTGTTAATTTTCAAGCATTAATCATAATATCAAAAAATATCATTTGTTTGCTATAAAATAAGATTTCTACTGAAAATTTTGTTTTCTTTTTTTTTTCATTAATTCAATTCAATTCAATTCATCATTATCGAGTCGAATTTTGAATGATTCATTATATTCCTCGAGTCTGTCGTTGACATGATTTTTTTCCGTACAATAAAAATTAACTCGCACGTACCAATTGATGATTCGATGAATATTGCTCGGTGCCAGAGTTCTGCTATGGCTCTGTTCTTGCGAAAAATCAAGGGATCCCTTTTTTTCGCGTTCTCTTTCGTCCTCTTCGTCGCTCCACGACCCAATCGCGCTGTCCGCTGCACTATTATCGTAATAGCCCCTCGACGTAAGATAGGATAAAACGAGACAATGCAGCACATGCTCGTTTCGCTTGTCCAAAATCTCCTCAAATAATTTTAACGTCTCTAATGTCAAGTCGTCGCTGTCCGTGTAACAATTTTCTATCAGAGTGTGTAACACGCAACTGCTGCATACGTTTCTGATGTCTGGCTCGCTTCTGTCACCCACTAACCAGTGACTGATCTCTGAAATATTTGGTTGTATTATGAAAAAAAAATTATTTTTTTATTCTCATTTGTTTTTTTTTTTTTTTTTCACTCGAAAAGTTTTTTCGTCGTTCGTACTTTTTGATTGTTGAAAATTTCATAATTACATCATCGAAAGCAACGACAATTAATTATCCAATCGGCTTGAAAACTTACTTTCGATTTTGAGCTCAATCATAAAATACACGAACTTATTTTGATCATTCAAGTGAAAAATTGATTTCACAAAATATCTTTTCGCTCAAGTTGAACGGTGCAAATTGCCAGATTATTAAATTTACCTGTACAGAGTAACGTGGACGTAATCTTTTTGAGACTTTCCGTGAGCAAAGCTGTTATCAAAACAGCATGATGATCAGCCAGAGCGGGTGTTATGACTTTATCGAAAAATCCTTTTCTAATATCTGTCGCCAAAACACGAGCGACCTCGTGATGAGCTTCCTTGATTAATTGGTTGCAATAATCGAGCCAAACGAAATACGCTGCCACTTGTCGACAGCCAGGAAACTTTTTTTCATTTGTCCACATTGGCGAGTCGAGACCCCACGTAACATCAATCGCGTCAATCTCATTGGGATCAACGTGGGCCGGTATTGATTTAAATAAATTGTTCAAACGTCTCGTAATCACTTTTGGCAAATCGCTTTGAGCCATCGTCACAGCGAAGGACGTATCTTCCAAAGCTGCTAAGACCATTATCCCTTCGCAAGCTCTGACCCTTACCATGTTGTCCTGAAAATTGGAAAAATTGTTCGAATGATAAATGCGACGATATACGCCACCTGAATATATAATCATAAAAATATTTTCCTTTCACATATTGCAGTCGCGTGTTAATTTTTTATACAAAGTGCAGCGAATTTTAGTAATTTGAAGCAAAGAATGATAATTTATTTTTTAAACCATATCGTCAATCACGTATTTTACCTAAAATTACGAAACATAATTTTTATATTAATCGAGGTCGTTGAATTTATAGCAACTTGGGGTTGCTTGATATTAATTCTGACCTTTTTTACTAAGACATCTTTGTTTGGAAAATTAAGGAGGATTTTCAGCATTTCAACGAATAATAGAATAAATGTATTTTTCTATCAAACAAACGATGAATGCTGCAGAGCGAAAATTACTTTATATTCAATAATATAAATCAAACACAAATTAAATTATACATATTTTTTTTAAAGAAATTAATCTGATACTTTAAAAGGGTAGCGATTCATAGACAATTATGAGAAAGACTTACGAAAAATTCCATTTTGTTGAAAAAGTCTGATAATTTTGTTAAATACTACATAACTATGTTTCATTGGATAATAACGAAAATCTTATCTCTTTAGCAGTATACTCGATTTTTTAGAGACTGTCCAATAATATTCAGTTGGCCATATTAATTATAATAATCAACAAAATTGGGTTTTTAGTGTCTTTTCGGCAGAAATAAAGTGCAAAAAAATTTGACATAAACATACTGCACTGTTCACGTAGCTAATTAAGGCATCCAAGAGAAGACTGCCCGATTTTTCATGGTTGGGTAATTCGGTCAACAGATTGAATGTTTTATCTTCACATTCTGGAGCCAATTCGTGGTTGGAGAAATCAGCATCGAGTCTCAAATCCTCAAGGTCTTGTAACTTGGAGTCGAGATCGTAACTCAATGAAATTCTGTTGTCTGATCGTTTGTCAGATGTATCATATAAATCGGTATTCTCGTCCTCTGGAGAAATGGGATATTCTGGAGGGTTTTTAGTTGACAGAGGGCTGGATGATTGTGAAGGGAATTCAGTGTCTTTGGAGGAGTTTGATTCGTTAAATTCTCGCAGGCTTTGACGTTTGGTTACTTTGGCTTCGTGTTTACGAGAATTTCTTCGTGACTCATTGATGGACTTGTCGACTGCTTGATCGGAACAAATGGATCGACGTCTTTGACGATCGTTTGCAAATAGATTGGGATTTACCAGGGTCACCGCTTGCGTATTTAAAGGTTCGAACAACGGATTAGAATTGTTGCGTTTTCTCGTTGGTACGTACGTTACCGATTGTAAATCCGTCATTTTTTCACTCTCGACGTTTGACATTTTTTGATACTCCATTTTAACGAGACCCGAATCATTGATTATACTCGTTAATTGAGGATATTTGCAAACTAGGAAACAGAGGGTCAACAAAAATTGTATCTCTTCGGCCTCGATCGGTGAAGCATAATTTCCGTTACACTGAGATATTAATCTTTGCACTGGACCATGCACCGGTGCATGATGCAACAACGGATGCTTCGATCTTGCCAAAAGCCTCTTTAAAAACAAAAAACAAACGAGCCTCATTCCCGGCGGCGTTTCCACTATCGCCAACGTTGTCAACCAATCCAATAATCCATGCTGCAACAAATATTCCAAACATGGACCCGTGTCGTCCACTCTTTTTTCCTCATCCAATAATATGTCCAACAACCGATCCAAGTGCTTTGGAATTCCTGTATTCTCGATCGATACTTTACAATCGGTCTCGTGACTCGCGTAAAAATTCATTAACTGCTTCCAGTGATAAGTGAAGTCTTGCAACGGCGTCGCCGGTGGCGCTATCTGCAAACCGAAAACCTTACGCTCCAATATTTTTTCTCGTTTTATTTCCAGTCTTAACATCCCCTCGTCGTTGGAATACACGAGAAAAGATTTTGTCACTCTGAAACAATCTTTCTTTTTTTTTCATTTCTCAATTTCTCGGATTTGTGCAAAAATTTATTCTAATACCGTCGAATGTTTGTTTGGCATTGCCAATTTTACTTTAACTTTTCATTAAAAATAAAAAATAAAAATAAAAGATAAAAAAACACAAAAAATAGTGAATTGGAAAGAAAAAAATTGTTCGAAAAAAAAGGATCTGTTAATATTTTATAAAAATATTTACGACAATTTCTATACGACTTTTAATTTTGGTAAAATGAAAAAAAAAAATTTGATGAGGAATTCCGAAATATTTTTATTACGAAATTAGATAAACAGACAAATATCAAAGAATGAAAATACAAAACCGTTGTTTCTCGTTGCATTCCAACGAAGCAATTATTGATAAAAGGTAATTGGAAAAAATTTGCATCCTCATTTTGTGAGGACTACAAGGACAGGTTGTGTACAGAAATTAAATAATAATGCATCGAGGTATGAATCGAATGTGATTTATTCTCGAAATTATGAAACTGCGTATAAATAAATAAACATGAGTGAAACAACGTCAAACGATAAGAGTACGATAGTGATAAAAGCCGACAAAAAACAACAGCACGAAAAAAAAAAAATGCACACCCACGCGTACATACACACTGCGAACAAGCAGCGTGTAGCTATAATAAAATAATGCGGAAATGGCACAGGTGTTGGCTGCGGAGAAACGTGAAAATCTGGAAAAACGTGATGACGATGACATAAACACCATGTAGAAAAAAATATGAAAGAAAAAATAAATGGATGAGAGCTTTCGCCAGGAATAAGTAAAAGAAAAATATAACTGCTTCCTCGTGTTCCAACGAGTTATTACGTTACTTTAGGCTTTTATAATTGTTGAAATTCGATACTCACCACATCGATAGTATTTTTCAAGGCTACCTGAAAGCCGCTAATCATTTTTGCAAGTTTTGTTATTATTTTGCTTTGTAGGTAACCTCAAATCGCTCGACGATGTGAGCTAGTTTATTTGGATGAATTTTCGACCAGATTCATATGATAAACCGTAGTGTACTGTAACTATAGCAATATTGCTGTTCTGTCTCTCGTTACCGGGCTCGTGCAACGATTATTGTGCCACGAAACGTCAGTAAGCAACACATCCTTGTGTCACATTGACCAACTTGTACACCCAGCGCGCACTATCGAATGGTCACAGTTTTTTTCTCCCTTTTTTTATTCCATATACATCTATTTTTACCTTCCATGTTTTTATGCCCGCATGAGTCGTATGACAGCTCCATGAGCTGGCGCCACTCCGCGGCACAATTCTCAATCTCCATGTGCTTCCGCGTGGATTTCCCGCGCATGCTATTCATCTTTCCCCCACTCGAGTTTCACGTGGTTAGCATAATCAATAAACACGCGTTTCATAACTGTACCGCCAAGATTTTTCAACGCAGAAATGACATTTCAAAAAGAATCAACTATCTACAAAAATATAAGTCGAATCTTACGATCTTCTCAAACGGTTTTTTTGTTTTCCAAATGTTTGATTTTCCGTGAAATGCGTGCAATGATAGATTTTATACTTATTGGATTCTTACACAATCTTCATTTAAAAACGGCAAAAATGCAACGACTCGTTTTAAAGATTACTTTAATTATTCTGTTCTAAATTAATTGATTGTTTTACGATCAGTTATTTTATGCTCTTTGTTTTCTTCATTTTACGGTATTTATATAAATATCGATAAAGTGAACGAGGAAGTACACGTTCAAGATTCCTTCGGTATGAAATATTTACGAAAGTTGTCACGGAGCGACCTTGAAATGTGGCAGGTGTAATAACAGAGTTCCACTGTACAAACACATTCAAATTTCATGACGTTCTCAACCATTTTTTAAATTTATTTCTCTCACTCGAAGATGTTCAGTACCACATTAAAAATTTTCCATTTTGCTTTAAAACACGTTTCGATAACTAATTTATGTGACTTTTAAAAATAAATGAAAAAAAGTCGATTTGTTTTCTGGATGTACACGTCGTGTGTCAAGTTTGATAAATTTACTGTATCGGGGAAACGTTGCGAACACTCCGTGGCCGTCGTTTTGAAAAATTTTAACCTCCAGACGTTTGTTTTTGTAATTTTACAAAAAATCACAAAATTGTTGATGAGCTTTGACTTCGTGGTTATTAAGGACACTAGATAAATGATTATTTTGAATTATTTTAACTCACCAGTCTCGATGCTCGAAATCGTCGCAGCATGCTCGGATGGTAAAGTGAAAAAATCGCTAAGAAATCAGAGGTTTATTTTGTTTTTTCCTTTGCGATCATGTAGACAAGTTCGGATAATTGTATAGATATATGACATGACGCTAATTGCGCAATCTTAAAACGCCTCCGGACGAAAGGTGTGTGTATTCAATTTATCACTTGTGGAGCCTTATCACATCGACGCGATAACACTGTTTGAAGACGCATTCTACTGGGTCATTTTTCAACTACCACACAAAAAATACCGTTTCTTTTACACGCACTCTTTTTCTCGCTCCCTTCTCCTCCTCTTCTTAAACCCGCCCTCTCTTTTTCTCTATTTCACGGTGAAAGTTTAAATCCACGTACGATTCCATTGCTCGTGTGGAACTTGCATTTTTTAATTCGATAAAAATAATATCAAAGTTAATTCATTTTTCAACTTTTCAAATTTTTCATCCTACATTTATCGTTTGTTTATAATTCATTGAATCAAAATATTTTCTAGCAACATTTCTACAAGATTAAATTTTGAAAAAAATCGGACTTTACACGACAAATTTTTCTTGAGACACAATTATTCCCATTCCCGAACCAAATGTCATTCGAAAACACCTCGAAATTTATATCAAGACGTGGTAATGGCTCGTGTCGAAATACTTTGGAACGTTGAACGGGGGAACAGTGAGTTTTTAATTTGTTCATGATGTTGAAGTTTACTACGTTGAAACGTAACGGAAATTCTCGTTTTTTTTTTTTTTTCAAACATTAACCAAAGTCCATATGCAGACTTTAAAAATTGATTTGGTTGTTGTTCTTAAATTCATAAACTTACAGACGAAAAATAGGAAAATAGAAAAATTTCATTAGATCTTGATGACAAACTTATTGTAATATTGCCCTTGTCTTGTCTCCCTGTTTTCTTTTTGATATCGATCGCGACCCTTTTTTTTTTATTAGAGTTTAACAAAAATGAATTGTTACTTGTGTGATGATGGAAATATCGGCCTGTTGAACGAAAAATTGGGATGGAATTTTAAATAAACGAAAATCCGTATCTATTGTTTTTTTTCTCATTCTTTTTAATATCGCGCTATTATCCAAAACGCCCTGTGAGCCAAAATCTCGATCATTCTCGCACACAAATAAATTCACACATTCACACTCACGCGGCTCGACAAAATCAACGTTTTATTTTTTCTCTTTCTCTTTCTCTCTCTCTCTCTCTCTCTTTCGCGTTCTTCTTTTTTTTTTTACTACGGATTAGCCAACATCGTATCGGGGCACTCTTTCGTTGACGACTGGTCAACTTACATTAGCGTGAGTCGATGGCTTTCTTTTTTTATGTCACCGAGTGCCTTCTTTCTGACTCTGTCACGTGGTTTTTTTCTTTTTTCCATTTTTTATTAGTTCGTCGGATCGAAATCGATCCTGCACAATTAATAAATAATCCACGCCGGTATCGCACCGAGGATGAAATTAAATTCTCTAAATATAATTCGTTACGCTCGTTCCACGAACGTTTCCCACTTTTCTGTTCGTAGAACGAAAAGACAACCATTTTTTCGGCTTTCTCTCGCATATTTTTGCTTTGTTTTTGTTTTTTTTTTCTTTTTCTTTTCGTTTATTTGTTGGCGCACGCGTTCGACGTTACGCTCTCACACACGGCATCGCAACTATACGTAAAATTTTCCAAATTTATTCATTTTCTTGACCACAAATGTTTTAATCGCGATGTTTCTTATGGCATTTTTTTTCGAATCGCTGTCGATCACTCGCCAGAGCATTGATATATTTTTTTTTCTCGTTTGATTTTGTGTCTCATTTTCTTTGCCCTTTTTTCTCATTCGATTTATCCGATTTACTCACGCAAAAGTTATTACTACAATGATATACAATTATTAACAACAATAAACTGTCATTCGTTTATGACGAGAAGCTACTGAATTCTTACAAAAGAAATTAAGTAATCGTCGTAGCTCTTTTTCTGTTTCTTCTGTTTTTTTTTTTTTTTTTTTTTCATTTCGTTCTTTCTTTGTTCACTTGTATTATCAATATGGTTAAGTGCACATGCCCGTGTAATGTACAATAGTTTTGTTACAAAACAGTTTCATGATTGAGACCGAAAAAAGAAATAATTTGTATTGCTTTGTTCTATTTTATTTTTTTTTCTAAGTGGATAACATAGTCGTGAAAATCTTTAATAACAATTCAAAAAAATTTCATAGCCCTTTCGGAGAGGTACCAGGATCGTCGTCATGAAAAATTGCGAAATATTCTTTCAAATATGTTTACAAAAATGTATTTCCAAATATATTTTTGATATTTAAAAAATTCTCTCTGCTAATTTTTCACGATCAAGACCAAAGATATTTGAACCAAATCTTCCGACTCTTTCTTGACAATAAATTTCATGCAACAGTTTTCAAAAATCCGGTCCAGCTGTCCCAATAAAGTATTATTTTATAGTTTTCTTTGTATACTTAAATTTTTATTTTTTAGTACCCGCACGATCGAAGGATCTCGCCGTTTATAATGAGTCTCGTAGAGTGACGTCTCGTAAGAGAGTATGGCAGTTAGTCTCGTGGCCCGAGTGTTATGATTTCGGTTGAATTTTGACGTTACAATCATTTCTGTCCTGTCATGATTTTTTTTCCCCCCTTCCATCGGCAATTTGCAATAGAAGTTGGAATAATTTCTCTGGCGAGGATCCTGAAGTGGCAAATTATAGAATTATTTAAGTTATCAGTGAACTGGCGAAGGGGGAGGTGAAGGAAGAGAAGGAAAGGGAAATACGACTCTCGAATTCTCGTCTTCTCGTATCGATCCTTTTGTCCCGGGGTGGCAAAGGCGCGGGCGCGTTTAAAAAAAAAAACATATTCGCTTTTGTTATTTAATACTCTCAATTTTTTTTCTCTCTCTCTTTCTCTCTCTCTTCTCCTCTTTGGGTGTTTTGTCTTCAATGTGATAAGCTCATAGGAAAAAAAAGAACGGAAAAACAAGGCCAACCACGAGACGAATAACGAGGTCGCGTTAGGAATCGAACGAGCCCCAAAGGGGTTTGCAGGGTTTGGGTTAACGAGGGGAGATTTGAAGAAAATGATGCGCGGGTACTCTGCATCTCACCCGCATCAGCCAACGACCTAAGCTACGATTCTTTTGTGCTCTATTTACAGAAGTATTTTAATTTTATATTCATTTTCTTTTGCTTTGTTTTGTATTTGTGCATGTACCTGTAGATATATAAATATGTATGTGGATATCTCTGTTATTCGGCACACCAGCACCGAATGACAGATTTTTCTATAAATATTTATATATATTCATATACACACATTTATATATATATATATATTTATATATATATTTGTTTTACTTTGTATAATTTAATCTAAAAATGTGTTATGAACGACACGGCCTCTCGTCTTCACCGCTTTTGCGCTGCTACCGCGGCTACCAGCGCCGCACCACGTCCACTTCCGTCCTCCGAGAGCATCAGGTCAAACTGCACAATAGATGATAATATTTTTAACTTCATTGCAAGTTATGTTTTTCGAGATAAATAGTTGGAGTTAAACAACGTAGAATTCGTTGAGGATTATTCAATTAAAAAAAAATCTTATTTTTGATTGATTTTAGTACTTTTTGTTTCTTCTAGTTTCGAAAGTTTTGCGAAATGTTTGGATCGAAATAAAGACGTTTAGCAAATCGGCTTGAGGGGCAAAGAAAATCTAGAGATTGGCATTGATGGGTTTGTTTTTTATGGAATTGATGGTGTTTCGTTGGAATTTTTCAAAAAAAGTTTACTCGTTTCTGTAAATTCTGATGAAATATTTTTCCGGTAATATTCGTTTGTTTTAATGAAAACGAATTTTCGTGCGATATTTTAATTAATTTTTCAAAATTGACTGGTTCAATTTTGTATTTAGCTTACCTTATAATTTTGTAATTCAGTGATTTTTTCGGTCATGAGATCGTGGAAGTGGGGATGAAATCTGTAAACCGAACCGTCGATACCGACGGTCACGTTGTTCTCGCCAATTTTGTTTAGAAGGGCTGCGATTCCTGCGCTTGCCAAATGGGCGGCTCTCCTAGATACGACCGAGCAAACGTACCTGACGTTCTCGCAATCCTGATCAGCCGCATTGTGAATACCCAACTCCGAAAGAATTTCGCGACAATTCGTATACTTGCCTTTAGGATCGCTGTGAATAAAGCAACGTGTGAATCAGTCAAGTTCAGTCTAATTCAAAAAGGTTTCCTATTTTGTATCGCGAAATCAGAACAAAATGTCGCTTTCTTTTTAATAAATCGACAGCAAATACTTGAATACAAAAAAATGAATAGATCGTTCAATAAATTGAAGGAAACAATAATATAGAAATATTTCGTTTTTCAAAAGCAATCATTTTAGGATGCTAAAGAATTTATAATGACCAAGTTGAATTATTAATTATTTACAAAGATTTTAGTACAAAATTTGTCACTTTTTTTGCCCAATTTTTGCTGGTTTGTCAATAACTAAACAATGTATGCCACGAAGCATCGTTAGCGATAAATTGATGCGGTACTTACTTTTCGATTTCGGAGACGTATTTGGTGAAAAATTTGCCTTGTTTTTTGAGCTCAACAGGACATTTGCCGTTGAATAGCAATCCAGCATCGACGAGCTTTTCAAGTACCAGCCTAGCCAGCTCGCCCATGTACATTCCCGAAATCATTTTTTCGAAAATTTGTTTTCTCGGGTTGATTGAGTTGTCATCGATGGCACGATCGTATTCGGTAACGACGAAATCAAGCGTTCCTTGCTCTCCAAACGCTCCCCATTCAGTATTTATCAGCATACTTGGTTTAGTCTCGACGTAATTACCGGGTATCGCCATTTCAACTTTTTCCGTTTTTTCCACGTAACAGGCATTGCTCCCGGTTCCTAAAGACAATATACGTTCATTTTCATTCCTCAAATATTCCGATTATTTATTGAATTTCTTTTTTATTTCGTTCAATACACACCAACTATCAGACCAATTCTGCAGCCTTGATTTTTCCAAGCGCAAGACATCAAAGTACCGGTTGTATCGTTCAAAATCGCACACACGTCGATTTTGACGTCCTGAAAAATTTTCAAACCAAATACGACTTAGCAATTTGACATTTTTTTATTTCTTTTAATGAAGGATGGGTATTTATTTGGCGGTCAAGGTGACTTTTCAACTTCTTGTCTGTATGAATTCAAACAAAATTAACCACCATAGTTGAATAGTCGAATACGTGCTTTTTTTTTCTTCTTTTTATCCGTAATGAAAATTAATGTTATTTGCCATATAATAGAAAATCATTGACGGATCTTAATTTCTAGTGAAAGTTGGAAAAAATGATGAGTAACTCGATTCATTTATGAATTAAATCTTTCAACAATTATCTCTCGTTTGTTATTGAAGAAAAAATCGGATTTTATTTAACGATAAAAACTTGTAGCAATGGAAATCTACAAAATGATCATCTTGAATTGTTGCGATGAATTTATCCTTTTTCCAAAACTATTTTGTATGGAAAATGTATGGTACTTGGGCGACTTACTTTCCGTTTTTCAATGGCCTGTTCCAAAAGTGCAACGACATCTTCGTCGACGACACCGCTACAATTGAATCCTTTAGTCCATCTGACCAAATTACCTTGTGTCAAACCTGTCTGTGTCAGTGGAAAACTGAAAGTAAAGCCAAGCGGAAGAATCTCGTTCTCGAGCTTAAGATCCTTGACGAAAAGGGCAAGACACTGAGCAATGTGATCGAACAATTGAGTGCCCGTGCCGAGCATGAGGCTTTGTGGTATTGCGTAAATTTTACTCTTCATGTCGAAGTTGTGGCCGTCCAGGGTTATGAGAAGTACTCGGAAATTAGTTCCGCCGAGATCGAGAGCGAGGAAATTTCCTTTTTCTGTAAAGAGTAGTGTCGAATATGATTATCAATTTTATGAAAGCGTTTAAAAAAAAATTTAATTAAATTATTCAATCAATGAGTGTTTAACTTTTTTCGAGGATTAATTAACACAACAAAAACGAACTAAATTGCATTAATGTTCCGGAATATTCCAAAGAAATTACCGAGTCGATGTTATTCCCTTATGGCTTATTAAAAAATTTTTTTTGATCAATCGAAACAGATTAAATTTTACCTGTCCCATTGGGAAGATCCTGTACGTAGGTCGTGAAACATTTGACGATAGCTTCGTCGTGAGTTTCCTTGGATAATCCTCGATTAATCTCGTGAGTGAGCCTCTGCATGAGCATCCTGAGCTGATCGTTCGACAGGACAAGATCCTTGCAGGCATCTTTTATCTATAAATCAAAAGAAAAAAAATGTGCATAAGAATTTGTTGAACTCATCGAATTCGCAAGTTTAAAGGCACAATTATTCATTCGAATTCTTGTTCAGTGTTGAACTATGAAGAAAAACACTGATAATCGAAAACTGTAGCTGGGGCGTTTTTTTTCTCTAAATTACGTATTAATTTTGGTTCCACAAAATGTATGGAAATGCATGTACTAATGGAATTTCAGGGGTAAATGAAAATCTTGAAATTTTTCGCGATCTATTGACTGGAAATGAATCATTTTTCTTGAGCTCATAAAATTACGATCGTAATTTGTAAACGAAATAAGAAAATAGTAGATTCATCGCAGTAAATATGAAAGAAGGAAAATACATTTGCCACGTTATATTATGACGCAACAAAATCAATCAAACCAATCAAGAATCTGTATGCTTTGCAGACAAATGCATACATTAAAAAATAATTGATTTTGAACATGATAAAATAATACTGAAAAAATGTAAATCGATAAATTTGTCATAATATTTAACTTTATCGAATATTGACGGAGTCGTACTGTCAAAGAAATAAATAATATTGGTTAAAAATCCATCAATTTTCTATTATCTTGAAAATTTGAGTGAAAAGTCAATATTTTATGAGCTCCCATCGCACTCGTACTACTCTCCTTAGTAAAGAAATGAGGAACCTCTTAGATTAATCAGAGCAATCTTTGACGTTTTACCATTTATCCTCAAGAACCGGTGAATTTATGAGAAAAGCTGGGATTACAATTGCAAACTTATAATGCGTGGTATAAAACCATTTGCGCGAGGGTTTATCGCGTCGTTCTTTTCTGATAATGAAAAATGCAAATTTACGCGTTTGTGCGATATACTCGATGACGTATATTATGTCTATGTGTACAATGTATACGTAGGTATACGTAGTACATAAACATAACGCGCAATAGTGCACTCGTATACATTACGCAAAACGAATGATTACTCTCGGGTGTAACAATGTTGCATAATTTTTTTTCCTACTCTCTCACAAGCTATGTTTTGTTTTTCACGTCTCCGCGATTTGTGTGATGATAAAATATCTCAGACGCATTTCGAAATTTTTCTAAAAATCGATCTGACAATGAAAAGTAACGTCGAAATAAACGAGTGTTATCTAATCGGGATATGTTAGCTCGTCCTCTGACAGTGCGATGACATAGAAACTTTTTTTCTTGCAGCTCGTGACGCGAAGAATGAATATATCACGATTCTAACGTAAGCAACGTAAGCGCCATGCACGAGGAAAAATTGATAACATACGGATGACAAAAAATCAACAATTATCCTGAAACCGCATTATTTCGCCTTAAAATGAACAAAATAAAAAATTCAAGTCGAGAAAAAATTCTTTAGTAATTAAAATAATTGTTCCCCTACTAGTAATCATAAATTTATTGTCCTTATTCGACAATCGGTGCTTTGAAGAATTTCCTGAATCCGCAATTGGATATTTCAATACTTTGATATTTTAACGAATGAAATGATCCATCGAAAAAATTCGCAATAGAAATTATGATTTTTCAACTTAGGATATTGATCAAAAAACTTTGAATAGTTTTGTCCATTGAATGATTACGGCGAAAATTACGATTTAATATTTATTAGTCTTGATTTAACGGCGTACAATGATTACAAGAATCACAGTAACTCGACAATTTCATTACATTATATATAAACGAGTTCAATTCTCCCAAAAATAATTTTAATAAGTAAACAGTCAATCACATGGAATGAGATTCATTTATGTATTATTTCCTAACTATTTATAATTACATATTCACCTTCAATGACATTAAGAAAAAAAAAAAAAAAGTCACCCTTCGTTATTTCTAAATAATAACCGATGTTTCGAATGAAAGTGTTATGACGAGTGTCGAGAAATTGAATAGAAGGGAGCATTACAGTATAGTAATATAGAGGCACGTGCCATGAAAATATTTCGGGGTCGTGAGTGGATCCAATCGAGCGAATTGTCCAGTGTGCTTACCCCCGCCAATGCGATATCATGAGATATATATATATATACATATGTATTCACTTATGCGAAAGGAGAACATCGAGTTCGTTGGGTCGATAATCTCTCTTTCCTTCCGTTTAGGACGAAATTCCAAAATGAGTTTTCGTAAGCGTTTCAAGACGGATTACATACCATATGACGTTCGTACAAATATTCACTCCCCCTCCCCCCTCCCCAATACTTTCACTAAATCATAATTTCAATAACAACAAGAATGACAAACACATTTTTTTTTTTCAAAAGAAATATCATCACTGATAATTATCCAGTTACAATGAATTAAACAAACCCAAACAAACAAGTATTTTTTAAAAAGAAGTATCTTCCATGATAATTATCCAGTTAAAATGAATTTTCACTCTAATTGGTAACAAAATAATGATAATATTAATAATAATAATAATAATAATAATAATATTGAATTGTTTAAAGCAAAATTCATTTAGTTATTTATTTATTATGTTCCTATGTTTATTATTTATTATGATCATCACTTTTTCCCTCATTTCACTAATTCCAATATACCTGTGAGACCCTTGAATAGTGTTGACCACACTCACACTCATTTTTAATGCACTACCGCATCGTATTTGCGGTACAACAACGGCCTCGTGCTCAGCAATCCATGAGCGAGCGGGTGAATAAACGGTTACCCATCCAGGTAATAACTTCGGCCGAAACAGTTTGACTCGGTCGATCGTTAAAGTCATTGTCAACTTGTCGTTTTTGGTCAGAGTAATAAAAGAAAATCGATAAGAAAAGCATCGATGATAATCGTTTCATTGTAGAGATAATTTGTCACAGATTCCCGTAAATCACTCTGGAATGAGAGCGTTTTTTGCCATCAGTAAGGGATGTCGGATTTCGTGAATAGAAAAGAAAGGAAAATCCGTTGAGCTGTTCGATACAGTTTTTTAGGCTCAGGTTATTGAAATTTGAATTTGCCGCCAAAAGGCTGGGTTTAACATCCGTTGGATAGGTCTCATAAGGGAAACGAGAACGCGTGTGTTCGTGGTGGTGGTGGTGGTGGTGGTGGCATTGATCCAGGATGACGTCATCGCAAGCGCGAGACACACCCGGCGTACCGCCCAATGCCGTGGCCCGATGGAACACATGAATGGAAACGAGCGAGCTAGAGCTATTATTTCACCCGTACATTTCATGTTAGTCGGCTCTTTTCTTTTTGTTCGTTCCGCTCGTGAAAAACACTCGACAGCCTTTCTTCCTGGTCATAGAGTTCATCATACAGAGGGCAAAATATAAACGAACGAAAACCGAGAATAAAATATAAGTAAATGAGATGAGAAAAATGCGAGTAGATTCGCACAGAAACGTGCAGAATACGACTCGGTCTACGAGTATGGTTCTCTGTGCGCCCAGAGTTGCTCTTTACTCTCTGGACACACGTGGCATCCTCCAGAATTGAGAATAATTGAAATAGAAACGAACAGAAATGGAAAGCAGTAGAAAAAAAAGAAAGAACCATGGAAAGAGGCGAAAAGGTCACAGGGTCCCTCAAGTTGACATCGAATAACTATCGTGTGTCAACTGCCAGCGTAACTTGCCATCGTACCAACTCTCCACTTCTAGCAACAGCCCATCGTGCCAAGGCCCAAGTTTATCAACTGCCCGTTTTTTCTGCTGGCACTCGTAGCAACTCTACGTTTCTCCAGCACTCGGTTGTCCCCACTCTTTGACAGCTGTACTGCTTGCGTAGAATGGTTTGTACTCGAACAGTACAACCGGGAAAACGTGGGGAGACACGAGACGCGGGGAAACGTTGAGTTGCTACAAATGCCAGTAAACATCGTAAGTAGCAGTTGATACACTTGGGAGCTTGACACAGCGGGCTGTTGTTACAGTTTGACAGTTGTTACCGTAGCAAGTTTTGCGTGGGCAGTTGACACACTAGACAACTCGCCAGTGACGACTTAGAACTCTGCTGAAACGACACACGAAAGTGAATTAATGTTTAACCATCAGATTTCCGCCTAACAGTAGTTGAGGCTGTTTGTTGACAGACAAATACGTGTACTTTGGAGAATAGCTAAAAGCTACACAGAAATGTAGCCTCTTTGGGTATAATAAAATTTTCTGTCAACCTGCAGTTGATTTTTTTAACAGTTAGGGATTTAAACAAGAATTGATGAAAATATTTGACAATATCATTCTCGTTTTTAGTGATCGTCAATGTGGTACGATTTTTTTTTTGTATTAACTTCATTGGTGTTTTTAATTTGATGATATTGGCTATGATATTAATTATCATTCTTGATTCTGCCAAAGAATGTTACGTTTCTATAATTGTTGAAAGAACTTTATTTGGGATTATCTTTTAATTACTTTTTATTAAATATTTGTGGAATTTGGGAACGAAGTTTTTACAAGGTCTCGATTAAGTGTTGGAATACTTTTTTTTTCTGTCTCTCGTATGACACATTTCTGCAGGCTGGACTTTGAAGTTCATTGTTTTCACGAGATGAAAATGACGTAATAGTTTACACAACACTCTTAACTATTTCCTGGAGCTAATGTAATGTCCGAACCAGGGTTTCACACGGTGTGGCGGTCAGTTCTCCGCAGAGAAGAGTTCACAAGTTTGATTATAAAAAAATAAGCATTATTAAATAAGATCTTTTTTTAAATGATTGAGCATATTCTTTGTTTATTGATATTTTGCGTCATATTGAAAAAAAATTGGAAGCAGCTTCTAATTCCTGTCTCAAACTTATAGTCGATCCAATGCAATTTTTTTCTTTTTTCTCAATATTATCAATTTAATACAGGCGCACAGTTATTTTTATGTTGCAAATAGATACAGTGTTCAGTCACTAATTGAATTATTCCATAAGACGAAAAAAATTGTCGACAGAAAAAAAAAATCGTATCATCGAAAATCAGTATTTCGTTAGCAAACTTTACACTTTGAGAACTTTGCCCTTTGCTGGGCCGAGAAATTGAATTTCGGTTCGGTTATTGAACTCAAAACTTATCAGCTATTTTTCTGTAAACAGCATTTTTCAAATTGATGGAACTTGGTCTCGAAACGAATTGAGCAATGAGCTCTAAAATTCACACGATTGTGCATGTCCATAGACACACATAATCCAAAATTAATTACTTTTCGGTTATCTACAGTTTTCCCCAATGCAAACGCGATACAGTTGAGAATTAGGAAAGAGTGACTGTGGGCCAAAACTCTGGGGGAGGGGGGCGGGACTTTCTGAGGAACGTAGAACGTGGTAAAGCGAGGGAAACGGAATAAAAATAACCGGGTGCGGGCGTAGAAAAAATAAATAAATAAATATGATTAATATAAGTGTGGATTAATGATCAATCAATAACTTGACAGTTGCTTATTGATTATTTTTCTGAAACATTATTATTTGCCTTCTTGAAAATGATACGAAAATGACGTTCTTTCTTGTGATTTTTTTTTTTTTTTTTGTAAATTACATTGAGATTTTGTGCAATTCCGAATATTTGCGGTTCAACCAATGCCCTCGTGAGCAACGTTTGCCGCGTGCCCCCAATCGATCACCAACTACTTCTCCCTCTTTTTCTATTTCTCGCGCGCGCTGCCGTCTGTCGATTCAACCTCGTGTGCGAGAATCTGCTCTCGATTGTTAAACGTTTCCTTCTTTCATCAAGAGAGTGCGTGCGCACGGAAGAAGTCCTCGGTCTAAGACCCGAGGGTCCTTCACCTCCTTTCTCGTCCAGGAATTACTCAACACACACGTGTCATTTAATCAAGGAAACGGTATAAAGTTAATGAATGAAAAAAATCGGACGACAAATGGATCGAATCTTTAAATTTATATCCTATCTCGCGACGCTTGCGCAACTTTACAAACGTTACAACCGTGCATGTCTCCCAGCTTTCTCCCTATCTCCGTTTCCCTTTTGCCACCGATGGAGATGAAGAATGAGAACGAAAACGTTTACGAAAAATATAGATCTCTTTTGGCGCTGCAGCGAATCAATTTTCCTACTTGTACATTTTCATGTAATTTCCATTGTAATAATGTCTAAAAAGTTGGAATCAAAAGATTCGTTTCTAATGTGTCAACTCAATGAAACTAAGAATTTTGGTAAAAGCCCAACGGGAACGATTTTAGTTGTAAATATTTTGTTTCGCGCGAAAATATTCTTTTTAGAAAAAAAAAAAAAAAAACAACAAAAAAAATGCTTTCACGTAACATCGGCACGTTTCTCACCTCAGGCTTCACGAGATCGTCCGTCCTCATTGGCGTAGTCTTCATTTTCTCTTCTTTATTATCTCTTGCTTTTTTTTTTTTTTACTTTTTTTTTCAAATTATAATTGCTTCACGCGAAATTCGTCAAACAACCAAAACCACACTTTATTAAAGAGATTATAAGCTGTCAGACAATTGTTTCACGTTATGACTTATTTGTGGCTTATCTAAAAGCCGATTAGTATCTGTCCCAGTAAATGATTTTCTGAAAGTTTGCAGAATTCGATAATGATTTCGAGAGCCGGCACGATAGCACGTTTTCACTCACTGTCAAATAAATGAGACCGGTTTTATTAATAACCGTGTCAGTGTTGGCATTTAAAATTCAATGCCCTTCGTATATACTTATAGAAATAAAATGAAATATGTAACTTTTTACGAGTCTCTATCGATCGAGGAAACTAGGTGCGCTTTATATATTGTGCTCGTGTATAAGACGAGCGGAACACGCAGATAGTTTTTTTTTTTTTTCTTTTTTTCTTTTTTTTTTTACGTTCTGCTTCAGCTCGTTACACGTTGATAAGCGAACAAGCAAGTATTCGTATGTAGATTCAAGTTGCACAAACACATGCCCGCACACACGTACGTACACACACTCACATGCATCAACACTTTTGACACTGGTTTCTCGTGTGTGTTATATACATATGTATAAATAAATATATATATATTTGTCCGACCGGATAAAAATCGTAGTTGTTGCGTTAATGTGAGTTCTCAGATCTCTGGGTGCGAGAGCCGCGAGCCCACTGAGTTTTATATTGCGACTAGCGTCGTCGCTGTCACGAGAGGGCGCCTTCTTCCCTTTCCCCTTTTTCCGCGCCTCCAGCGCGCTCGGAGTGGGCGCCCAAGGGACAAAGAGGGGATAACATTTTTCTCTCTTCTTCTCGGTCGTTCAGGGCATTCGTGGACGCGCTTCACACTTCATTCTTCAGTCACGTCCGAGGCTCGAGTACTAAGAAATCGCACGGAACTTGATTAGTTTTTATTTATTTTTCTTCCCTATTGTCAAAGCGTCTTACTCGCACACGCCTTCCTATCGTACGACCTTCTCGTTCTCACCTCGCTGATGTACGAATGTGTCTACATATATACAAAGATCGCGAACACACGCGAATCTTTCTGTTTCCCCTACAACGCTTTTCTCCCACCAACCCTCGTACGTACGTCTCACGGAGATTGCGCGGTCGCCGTTATAAAGACGCTGGTGGAGGCTCGTCACCGTTTCAAGGGCGAATAAGGTCACCGGATTCTCGTGAACAACCCTTTCTTCCTATTTTTCGCGGGAAATTCCTTACGAAATTCACGAATTTTCACAGTTCATGCACTTATTGCGTCAGATTTTCGATACAGTTTCATTTATTTCGTAGGGAATAAATCACATATTCATCGTGCAGTTCCACGCAATCATGGGCTTATTGTGATTACATCGCAAAATTATTGTTTTTCTGCATTCCATCGAATTTTTTATTCAACATTTTTAGAACATATTATTTCGAATTCTGGCTCCGTATAGTAAAATGAAAATCACATTGGAATATTGAACGTCATTGGGAAAATTCAATGAATATTAATGGTTTCGATGTTTGCATCGTTGGAACGTAGATAAAAATATTTGTTGTATTCATTGTTGTGCAATTTTTTACAATCGTATCAATTTTTCTCGTAAATTTAGTCTTTCGGTCGCCAAAAATGATCGGTTGATTTTCCTAACCAAACACTGGCTACTATAATTTTTGGGCGTTGCTAGGAAAAAAAAAAAAAAAAAAAAAAAAAAACAGGGATTTCGTTGTATTTCTACGATGCGAACTTCAGCATTTTGATTATTGAGTAGGAGAAAATTTGCAATTCTCATGCATTTATATCAACAAAATAACAAACCTGATGATCTATAATTGCTGAATTTTTGTGGATTTACTCTCCGAGTAAGTTTCAACCTTTCAGTTGTTTGTTCTCTTTTGTTTTCTTTACGAACACTACTTTTTTGTAGCATCGAAAAAGTATGTACTGGTAGTTGGAGAAAATGAATTGCACTTAAAATATGAACGAACATATAATTCTCGAGAAGATGAAATAATCTCATTGGATTTGTCGCACAGCATATAGTACGGAAAGAAAAATGATTTTCTTCGAAGCTGCATAATAATGATAAAAAAATGTATATATAACGTGACTGTTGACTCACTTCAGCAAATCAAGAAGCGAAAGCTTAGCTCAGGAATTATGCTCATTATGAGACGAAACGTATAGACACAACGACATAATATTTTGATTGTGATTTTCTCACAAAAATGCAAATAATTCATGCTGAAAGATTTCAAGGTCGTGGGAAACAATAGGTCACGAATTAGAATTTTGAAAATACGTTTCATAAAATATGAAAGTAAATTAAATCAATCATACTTGACGAAACTTGAAATATTTGATCGTTTTTCGTATTTTCTAGGGTTACCGATTGAGTTAGTGATGATTTCTGTTTTACATTAGTTTTTCGGTTAATTTCGAAGTTGACTTTTTCGATTTACTGAACATCGCGAATTTGCGTCAGATTGGGCAGGGAAGAAGCGTCATATCACGCAACGCTCGAGTTTCGAAAGGTGACGCAAGGCAAATACGCCGGTTGCCGACCGAGGGTTCGTCCTCAGTCAAGGACTACGATTGGGTGTTTTCTAGGGGCTCGTTTGTACGCGGTCGATCCTTTCAAGCTGACGTCACAAAAGCTTGGCCTGTTGTCAGTAGTCCATAAACAGACACACACTCACACACATACACACACACGACAACATAAATAAGACACGATTTTTGAAAAATTATGTTATTTGCGATAACCGCTCTCATTATTGTTTATCATTTCTTTGGATTTTATCTCGTTCATATATTTGCCATTAAATCTGTCGATCTTTGAACTCTGTTTCAAGTCCGAGAGGCTCGTCAATCATTTATCTTCCCCTCGCTTTCGTTATTTTTCGATCATAAACGTTTTCGGAAGTCTTTGACCTCTGAACGTCACATGCCCGCTTAACGGAGCCCTCCAAATTTATCTAACTTTTTATTCTTACAAATTGTGTCCACTATTTGATTCGATAAATTTATGAAGTTTATTTCTCGCAACAACTTTGTTTTGAATAAATGTTTTTCATCATTATGTTTGTGTCTTTTTGTGTGTTTGCATTTTAATCGTAAAGTAGTTTTTTCATTGAACCAATTATAAACTTTAGTAGAAATAACAAATGTTACGATTACAGAAATACAATAATTGTCACGTTTTAACGTTTCGATAATTGCTGATCGTAAAAAAAATACATTTATTCACCACATGATTATAATTATTGATTTGCTAAATTTCACGAGATAATATAACAGATGCAGGAATAATGAATAAAATTTATTTTCTGCATCAGAAAAAAAACAGCCTGGACATTGATTTCATAGACTCAACAAAACTTGTGTACAAATCGCATTCGTCTCAATACATGAGCACAATTGAGACTAGCAGACAGAGTTCACTCATGTGTGATCAAGGTTACGTTATCGTGACCGCTCTTCATATCGCAATTACTATTCTGGGATTACTTTGACCCTATGTTAAATAATTTTTCGTCAGTCCTCGAGTCTTCCCTACAATTTGCACCTTCCCACTTTTCTATACTTTAAACAATTTCCTTCAAATTCATCGCTAATGTAATTTTCTTCTCGTTATGCTCCAAACAAAAAATCATTGTCTCATTAGAGCGACTTATTTGTCCTCCGACATATCGAATCCAATTGAAAACGGTTACGTATTTTTTCTTGCGTCATGCAACCATAAATTAAAATACTATTTTGACATCTTTTCTTCGCGTATATCTTTGAGAATTATTATTATTATTCCTTTTACAAATAAATAAATAAAATTATTTTTTTAATTATTGTGTTCGTCCGTGAATTTTGGGCAGTGTTTTAATTGAAAAGGTCAAACCCAATAATTTTTAGGTATTTTTCTTCAACTAAAACAAATAACAACTGAACTGTCTGAACTTTTGACTGGGAATTTTTAAGAAGATTAAATCAGTTTTTTCTTCAGATCCAAAAGTGCTTAGTTTTCTTTATTTTTAGTAGAATGACGGATTCCGAAAAAAAAGCCTACTGAACTATTTATCTCTATGTTTGCTCGATTTTGAGAAAGAAAGAAAAAATGTTACAGGATACAGAAAAGAATAGATTTCTCTTTAAAACTCAACATAAAAGATTATTCAATCTAATCGGTGTAAAATAATATTTAGCATGCATTATATTCAATGTGCGATGAGAGTTTTGAAGTTTGCGTAGTCTGGGTTAAAGCTATATGATCGATTTGACGGAACGTTGAAGTAGGATCAATATTTGTACAAGTAATCTTTGAATCGGCGCCATACAGTCAATCTTTTGGATAACCGGTGAACGAACATGTCCTCGTTAAAGTTTTGTACCTTTTCTCCTGTCTCGTAACTCACGAGCGAGGATTCGAGAGCCGAAATAAAACGTCACTGATCGTGAAACTCTACGAACGAGGTTTTCGGTAACTCACGTGACTTCAATCACGCGTCTCTGAACGTGCTTACGTGCACGTTCACGCGTTTATTTTCTGCATCGCAATGTGCAAGCGCATCGATGTTCCAAGTATAAGGCTACAGAATCAACGCGATCTTTTTTCTTTATTTTTATTTAACATCTTGCTAAAAAAAAACAACAATAAAATGATTGATTGATCGAAGAGGCTTGGAGAAATTGTTGATCGATAACTTTTTAATCTTTAACACAATGATTCGATACTTTTGTTTTTAATTGAAAAAAAAATAATAATAATTTTTTTACTTCTTCGAAACATTAGAAGTTTGGCATCCGCATTTCTTAACGTTTGCAATTACAAAATGTAGGGAACTAAATTCGAATGATATTAACAGAAAAAATGTGCATGCTTCCCACGAGATCAGTAAGTGTCTATCATTCGGAGTTTGAATTGTAAAACACACTGTATATGTTCTTTGAAAATAGTAAATACGGAGAATCAACAAGAATGAGAATCAACCAAATGCGTGACTTAATTCCTCGTGTACGATCGTCTACAACTAAAAAGTTTCCATAACTTTAATGATAGTGATAATAATAATTCTACAACCTACCGCAGTGTCTTATCGTTATCGAAGTCCGGAATTCCCGCGGCATATAATTTATCCTAGCATGTGTAATTTAACAATCAAATGAAATTGCGTTATGAATTTGTTTTTTTTCTCTCTAAATGTAACGTCTTAATGAGTCCTGCTACGAGCAACCATATGAACGTGGGAGATTTGAGCCTATCTTGAAGCTTTTGATTTAATTATTTCCATCAACATGCGTCCCTCCAAATTTATCAAATGCTTGCATTAATCATCTATTTTACTCGAGTGTGTGTAGAATTGCTCCCGCGTCATTTTTCAACCGTATTACAGATTGCAGAATGAACTAATGCAGTCAAAAATGCCTTATTCTGTCGAATTGTTCTTGGATTTTCGATCATCTTGGTCGCAAAGTTGAACAATCGAGAAACCATTTGTTTTTGACATTAGAAATGCAATCCCATCGAAAAATCGAAATGTCACATGGAGAATTTCGATTTTTTTTTTCATGATATGAAAGTAAAGGAATAACAAGATTCTTTTGTCATGAATTAAAACGCGTTTGTATATTCAAAAGACACTATCGGAGATCAAAATTGAATCAAACATCAATTTTTATCAGTGAAAATTGAGCGTCACGACCATCCCCTCGCAACAACTTCCGCAAAAATAAAAATCTAATCTCCGTTCTATCTCACACTGATAAAAATAAATTTCCTCATATCCGTCAATTCTTGAGAATTGATGAGTCATATTTTTTGTCAATCCGACGTCTAGCATTGATTACGGCTAAACATTAGATTATCATATCGCAAAAGATTGATACACAAAGTTATAAAAATGGGAAGTACCAGGAATAAGGTCAAGTTCAATCTAATGACGATAACGTGATGAAATCTTGAAAATTTGGTCCATCAATTTTGCACAGTAATAATATTTACTAACAATGACCGGCCTTTTTTTGCGTAATTTAAGCAATGGTAACTTGGATTATTGGGTGATTTGGGAACCAGAAAGTACCGTTTTCTTGTGAAGTTGCGATGGGGATTGCATTCTTGGACGGTTCTGACGCAACGCACATTGAGTTCTTCGTCACTGTACGAACGCTTTTATCATAATTATGCACTTATCGAACAATTGCTTTGCTTGAAAGTGATAACGGTGTACTGACTTATTGTCATTATTATTAGGATCATTAATCATTATTATCATTTCATCATCGTCATTGAAATCCAATTGAGAATCTTTCGTTGATTCATATATAAATTTACGAATGTTGTCATGTGCTAAAGTTCGTTTAACTTATTCGTATAGATTATTGTGTAAATTGTTTGAAATTCACAAATTATTCGACTATACAAACACGAGACAAGTTGGTTATATTCCGTCAGCAAGTTACGCGCTTTCGAATTTTCTTATCTTTGTATCTTTAGGTTAATTAAAACGATGAATCGAAATGATTGTTTTTTTTTTCTAATTTATAAATTCAAGTTAAACAGCGATAACAAACTTCAATTATTGCAAATTTCTTCAACTTCGCGTTTCTTCCTTGACATTCAAGTGGTCAACTTTTTTTCAATTTCACCAGCACGCAGATATTTGTGTGTTTTTCAAGTGAGAAAATTTGGAAAAATTTGAAACAAAAAATCTCTCGACGGGTTAACTTGAAATGGTACACCTGCCTCGATAGCGTTTTGTTGTTATGAAAATAAAGTACATAGCGTGGAAATGTAATGGAACGTAGAGCATTGATCGACATTTCCCGTTTTATTTTCTCATTTGACGTTGGACATTAAGACGAATGATTTTTTTCAGTTTGCGAGTATATTTAGAGTCGTGAATCATTTTTGACGGTTCTGTCGCTGTTTGTGCGATGGCACGTCAAAATAATATCTGTTTCGTTCGTGTCTCCAAATAGATCTGGACGTTAAAAAGGCCACAATCCTTAATTTTGTTATCGCGATTGTGGGAATTTATCGATTCAAAACTATCGAGTCATCAGTCATTGGTTCTTTATATACAAACAGACGTATCCATTATTGAAAAAATCAATCATTTCTCCAAACCTCACTGCAAGTTGAAGAAGAAAAACGATGTTACCTATGGAACTTTCCGGACGCAATTCCTGCAAATCCACAGTTTTCGAAATTTAAAGTGGTCTTAATTAAATTCCAAATAGAAATGCGAGCATTGCACCATTGATGGCTTTTCGAGGGGGTTTTATTACACTTTGAAAAGCGTGTTTCACCATCGTATTTTTCTATCGGATCTATTAATTATTTACTGCAATTACAGTTCATTTTGTCATTGTTATCATTTATTCTGTAACAAACCTCGGGCTTAGCGGAGGAAACAGCTAGTATACGTACACATACATATATATTCTTATATATCGATTTCCAAGTGATTTATTATGTATACGTGATGTAAAAGTCGCACGAACTTGTCTTGGCCTCGAAATATGAGGGACATTTTTTTTTTTTTTTTTTTTTCGTTTATTCTCAACATCTTTACTGACACAGTAGAGCACGTGTTTGTGTTCGGAAACTCGTACACTGTCCAGTAGTGGATGAAACAATGATCCTCCATAATGCACCGTGCTTTTCATACATGAGAAATAGACGAGAATTTAAGAAAGGAAGATCATCTGGTACCGAGCCAGTCAAAACAAAAAACTGTAGTGACTCACGTAGTCTACTCACCGAGATTAGCGTGTTTAACCTCCAAAATTTGATAACCTTTTTTTCGAAAAAATAAAATCAGTCATTCTGAACCTTATAAGAATCCAATGGATTTTTTGAAGTCTTAAAAATATCTTTCAAACATTTTCTCATCAATTTTGGAAGTCTTTTTGAAACTGTTTGTTTATGTTTGGAAATTACACGATTATGTAAACGGGTAAACACTCAAATCCATAAGGGACCGTGTGTTAACAATTTAAGAAATCTGTTTTTGTCAGTTGTTCACGAACAACGTATCCTGAGCATTTTAAGAGATTATTGTATAGATACTGATGAGTGTATTTAATTTTTTTTTTAAATCAATATCTGGTTTTTAATTCCACAACCGCACATGAACCTCCCTAACTCAGTCGTTGTATCGAGTTACGTCCAACAGTTGTCGAGGATCTACAGTTTAACCTGGACTTTTGCGACGATTCGTCGATTACGTAACTCGTGCCAGAGCACAAATAAATACAGACACCAGTTCATAATAAACTTTTATTTACCGCCTTAAAAAAATTGTCATGTTTTGACTGTCGAATTTTTAACTGAGTTTGTATGAACTTCTGTCTGCGTGTTTTTTTTCGAGTCAACACATCGGAGCTAGGATATTTGTTTGGAGTTTACGTCAGAATTTGTAATTCACTTTACGAGCATTTCACTATACTTTGCGGAAATTTCTTTCCTCCAATTTTATCGATGCCGATTCAGTGTTTATTTGTAAATCTTAAAGTTGGCAATGTATTCATTCTCGAAAGGACTTTACTGGATTATGAATTTCACGACCATTTATACTCCTTATTACATAGGCAGGTTTTTGCATCGTTCAAATTTGCATCGATAGAATGGCTGGAATGGTTTTTTCTTCTATTTTTTTAATTAAAATTTATCTGCTGTTTTGTACTATTGAAATTGTTCAGGACATACTCCAATAAATTTTAACTACAAAAATCAATTAATAAGTAAAAAAAAACACAATTCGGCTTCGATAACGAAGTTTACCTTTTTTCGAACAATTTTTGCATAGACATGGATTTTGTTTTATATCCTGTGTGTTTTCTAATGTTTTGTTTTATTCACCGCGAGCCGTAGTTTCGTTTTTGATTTTTTTCTGGCACTCTCCCGTATCCTGAAGATGGAGAATTAGAAGCTACGGAGAATTGACGCTGTTCAAAGTCTATATACAGGGATTCTATTTACGGAACACGTTCATTCTTTCGAAGGGAATTCGAAGCTCACATTGTATGTGACATTATCTCCGCCGTTAGAACTTTTTTTCAGCGGATCTTTGATTTTCTCCTCTTCATATTTGGTTTAGCGAATATCTTAAACATCGCGCGATTGAAATTCTTAATTTTAGAAAAATTTTGGAGATTTTTCCATCGATAAAAATCGATGTACATCAATTCATGAAAACCATCGTTGATCGAATTAAAACTTCTCTAAAAATAAATTCAATATCAGTGATTTTTTTTTTAAATATTTATAACATGCATCGTCAAAATAAGTTGAATGAAACATTTTTCAAGTTCATTATCAACGACGCGATACACGTCACTGCATGTTTCTAAATAATTAAATAATTGTACGAGATACTGTACAATAATGAAATAATTATGCGTGAACGTCATCGATCGCAGTTACGTATCCAATCTCTATAGTACAAAAAAACATCCTTCCAGAGCTATTCGTGACGCTGGCCTGAGAATTCTCTCGAGAACGTGAATTTTCTTATCACAATAGAGAAAGTAAGGACAATTCATGGACAATTGTTTCTTGATTAAAAAAAATTTCCTTATCGACGAATCATGCTCGAGTATAAGTTCGTTCATAAGAAAAATTATCATCCCATTCAAAGGATTATTTTGAAAAATGCAAGAATTGTGCCCCATTTTCTAAAAAATTGTTTGTTCTGCTCAATCAATCTGTTTCGACCTAGAAAAATGCTCCGCGAGACTATACAGTTTTCTTGTCTCCACTAAATGTCTCTTTAAAGGATTCATATACATTTTGTTATAATTTCTTCACCTAATTTTCCATCGTATGCTCTTAATATCACTACTTTTATAGTGAGACGTTTCTATCTACGCCTCTCGCGATAAACGACGCGCACTCACGCGGTTTTGCGAACCCTCCTCCTCCCCCTGCCGCGTTTCGCTCATTTAGGTTTGAGAATAGTTCAAGGCCGAGAAGTAATTATACGCGCGGCGTCAGGCACGGTAAAAACAGACCTGAGGTGCGAAGAATCGCAGCGACAATGAAAGAAAAAAAAACAAAAACAATTGTAGCAAATTGCATAAAAAATCAACGGCATAGTATGGATAATTTCTTTATCTTTTATATAAAAATAGAGATAGAAAAGATCCTGCAATTCTTTAGAATTTTACCGATTAATCGATCTATCGGGCTGACATTTTTTTTATAACCATTTTTCAATATTTGAATACATGATGAATATTCGAAAATATCATTTCAAACGAGATAAACATTTATTCAAACTGATCAGCCATATTTCATAAAACAGAATTGATTCCTTTCGGGAACCATTTTGAGTTTGACGCGTCTAGTTTTGGAATTAAAATTCAACTCCCGCATTGATTAACGGTAAAAAATCGATTGATCATGTGGGAACGTCACTTTAATCTGGAACTTTTCGATTTAAATCCGGATCAGACGGGCTTGGAATGTGTTCAGAGAAACAGAGCAGCTGTGACAGACTCGGACGCTGGCACAGGAATGTCGACATCGTCATTAATATAATAAAGTTCAAATAAAAGATGTAAGTAGTTTAAGGTGTCGAAAAAAATGTTGTTATTGAAAGATTTTTCTCACAAGCCTCATAAATTGTTCGTGAACATAAAAAAAAAAAAACAAAAAAAACAACCAATTGATGCAACAATTCCCGTGCTTGAATTGAACGAGACTTACGAAATAACTGTAAATTCGGGGTCATTTACAGGGCATTTGGAAACGAAATAAACGATCTCTTGACCCCTTAGTTCTGTACGTATTATCGAAATTTTTTCTAATATTACGATAGATATCTTCACGTTTTATTACTGCACGAGAAGCTCAAAACAGTTTTTATTACTTTGTTTTCTGTTCGTTACGCAAAGTGCCATATTTCGTCATCATCGATTGACCAATTTGTTTAAATGATCTCGAGTCGATCATTCTCGTCTGCCCTAATTCCTTGAAAACGCTCGAAATGTATGAAAAATTTTGACAGTTGTCGCAAAATTCTACCTACACTATGGAGAATACACGCCAGAAGGTCGTTGTGCCGCGATTAACTTGTTCTTATATATTTACAAGAGGAAAGGGGTATTTTCTAATTATAGAAACGTCGAGAGTTCGTGTGCCATACATGTGAATTTATATTGCCCGGAAACACTCTGCTCACGTGGGTTCCCGAGCCGTGCATACATTTTAATTTTATGCATTTGACGTACAGACGTTTGAGATAAGCACTCGTCGTTGAATGAAAAATCGTTCAAAATCATTTGCCAGCAGAGCAGAAAATGTTTTAATTAAGAAAAATTAATGAGTAATTATGCGACAAAATTATCAATTATAACAGTACAAACATTGTGTAAAAAAAAATGGTACTTATCGCGATTGTTATTAGTATTTAGTAAAAGAAAAACTCAATGAAACTTTTTTCTATCTGAATTTTGATTGTGCGCGAAGAGGGGAAACATGATGTGAATTGGATAATTGTGTAATCGTTAATTATGGGTAATCGTTTTGATAATTCGTGATCGAAGGGTTATTAATGTATCCACAGTAATTGATCGAGAATGGAACTCACTAATTGACGAGCAGTTGGGCTCTTCATTGTCGCCTATTTTCTTCAGAGATAAGGAAACAAGATTGAACGTCGTTAATATTTATTCAGCACTGAACTTTCACACTTAATTAATTTGTCAAAGTAATTGAATACAGAGGTTCGGCCCACGCATTCGGCAATCAACGTCTATCGAAATATAATAACCAAATTAAAAAGTATATGCCGTCAAAACAGCGTAGTATCGATCCAAACCGAGAAAGAACGGCGACTGTTGAAATTTACGTATGTATTTAAGTGTGTGTCGCTCGCTACAAAGGATCACGACAGAGTCAAATTTCTGGTGTTCACAAAAGTAGCCAATCCGGTTAATGGAAAGCAAGCACGAGGCGAAGAATTTGCCAATCGTCGTTAACATTCTTATTTTCTTTCTCTCTTATCGATTCTCCTTCTTTTTTTTCACTCTCACTCTCGTTTACGTGAATTAAAATACGATCGAATTTCACTACTGTTACGATAACCGATCAATTTTATTCTATTGTTTTTCCGCAATCTTTCTCAATACTTCGTTTTCGCGTGTTTCCTCAATTTTCGCTCTACTTTTCTCATTGATCTTTATTGGATGAAAATTTTAAGTACATAAAAAACTCTAATGTTTTTCGTCTTCACTTTTCAATGCTATGTCGCCGATTGTAAATGGTTATCGTTGTTATCAAAATCTCATTTATAAACGCTCGCTCGTTCATCGATCGGCACTCAATCGTTATTTCGTCGGATGCTCCTCCACGAACGAGCCACAGGAGCTCGATACGATGAGGGGAGGTGAACGCGCGGAAAACTTTGCTTTATACAGCATATAGATATTTCTATGGGCTCTTTCAAGCCAATTCCGACAGATACTATACTTTCAAATCAAAACATATAAATGATCGAGTGGTACTTTTCTACTTTAAGAGGTCGTAAATTAATTTCAGGTTTGAATTTTTATCATGAAGTGTACATTTGATTTGTTAGCAATAAACAAGAAAGAGAATTTAGCTCTTTGAACTATGTCTTATGTCAGTTGCAAAAAAAAAAAACGCGTCGAAATATATAAAAAATGGAGTACGATCAAGTAAACAAAGAATGTACGAAAATTTTTGAACTTTGAGCACAATCTTTCAAACAAACAAAAAAACAATTATGCAAATCTTTGACCCATCGTAATTGTTTGCAGAATATTTTGTGACTATAATTCGAATATTCACAATTTTGTAAGCAAAACTCTACGAAATCTCACGAATTATTTTTGAAGTTCATTTCCTTGACGAATATTTTGGAAAATCAATTTCTCCATGTATTCGGTTGAGTGTATTGTCATGTTTAATTCAACACGAATTATCTGATAATTCGATTGGACTCTCGAAGAATTAAAAAATGCTATTTTACGAACGTCAATGTTATGAAGTGGCAGAGTTTTTTTTTAAGTAAACGGCAATAAATTAAACCGTTGAATGTTTAATTGCAGTGTCATTCCAAATATCCATTATGATGCTGTGTTGACCTTTCGTGTCAAGTGAGAAAATTCGAATTTTTAAGGTCACATTTTTTAACTGAAAGTTGAATATATTTTATTTCGAACTATTAAAGAAAAATCGACATGACGTTCTATACACTTATTTAAATATTATGGCTATAAGAAATCCGAATATAAATGCAACAGAAATTTATACGTTCGTGTGGCATTAAGAGACACATTTATTTTCTAAATAATAATTCTTAAAAACCTGCTGAAATGTAATAAAATAGCAGATGTTTGTGAATCAAAGGACAAAAATCTACTTTTTGATAACAGTTCGTACAAGGTCTCCCATATTGATACATATATATATTTATATAATTTTGTATAACCTGAACTAGTAAGAAAAAGAGGGTGAAGGGGGGGGAGGGACAACGGTAACACGAGCAGGAGAATTGAGTTGCGAATTCTCGCTTTCCCTTTTACTCTGCCTTAACCTACAGGAAAGGCGCACGCGCGCTTCGCTAGGTCAATACCAAGTCTCGAAGACTCTCGCGGTAAAACCGCTCTCGTCCCTGACTCGATTACATCGTGATATTTCCGGATAGCGCCACGAGAATTAGACATAATAATAATAATAATGATAATAATTCACATGAACTATGCTTAGTTCTTCTGAAAAAACGCCCACCATAATTTGAAGTTGCAAAAATAACAGATACAACGAAAAATATTGAATCTCAATCATTCGCCAAGTTTATCGCAACACATTTAAACCTATTCCATAAAAACTGTCGGATAAAATTTTTGTAAAAGTTGAAAATTAATGAAAATTATCCAAGAAAAATGATCACTTTTCAAATTGCATACAGAGAACAATTTATCGTTCAATTATTCTATTTTGTGTGTATTATTTTTTACCGAATGAAAATAATAATGGACACTCTTATGATGAACAAAAGCTATTTAATTCTGTTTATCTATTAATTTAAACCGCTGTTGTCTTTCTAAGGGAGTGACTTTGAAGCTCTGACCTTAATAGTTTGATCCTATCGCGAATTATCGAACATCAAAAGACCATAAAGCAGAGAATGGTATCATAAGTATTAAAGGATTATTAGTTGCCTTGGACGATACATGGGGCGTGCAAATCCCAACTGTGTTTCGTCTTCCGCAGCATGGTCTTCGTACGACAATCTTCAAGGGCTGAAACGAGGGAACCATGAGAAATTTGGGTTTTCGATCGATAGAATACGTTATATTTATGTGTTTTTTTTTTCGTCATAAACTAGTATCTAAACGAAGTATTGAATAATACAAAAATTGGCACATGGTACTCGTGTATGTGCGAGGAAAAAAAAAGTTTTGATGAAAGCGTATAGCACGGAGGCACGGAGTTTGCCGATCGTCAACTCGGATCGCTGACATTTAACCTCGAACTTCATTGTGTAAATATTCAGGCGATTCCATTGTAGCAACGCATCATACACGATTCTCACGTTAATTGAACGTAAAAAAAAAAAACAAAAAATAAGAAAATAAAACTTTCAATCGATCGAAAGTTATAGATGGTTGGAAAAATTACCAGATTCTCACCGGGCGAATGACTATAATCCATCTCTTCGTAACCCAATGACCCTGATCCTCAACACATCGTGCAACGAACTTGCGATAAATACCCTCACCGTTTTCCAGTCTCTCTCCTCTATCTTGTTCGCAACAAAGCGTTATAATGTCATTATTGTTATTGTTATATTCGTCACACTCGATTATCGATTCCTATCTCACTCGCTTCGACACCCAGCCCGTCTCTCTCATTATACATCAACCGGAAGCCACGTAGCGTACTAATAAATGAATGATCCCCTCCGCCATTATCATTCTTCCTATGTTTACACACGAGAACCGAGCGATCGTGTATACCATGGAATTTTCTCTTCAATTCACCTTTCATTCGTTTTTATCCACCATTTGTTTTATTCTCTTTTCTTTTTTGTTTTCATAAAATTACTTTCAAGAATCATTTCAAATTTTTCATTTTGCGTTAGTGCCGAAATTTTACATTTTTACATTTGAATAAAAATTTTTACACTTTCATAAAGCGATCCACAGATTTAACGTTTTATACAGACAGAAAAAATGTATGTACTCTTCTTTAATTATAAATAATGTGAATAAATTTGAAGTGAATAAATTCCATTATAATCTTCTGAACAAAGCCGGACGAAATTTGAGGCCTTATTTGATACTTTTTTTTCAAAATGACCAACAAAAGTGGATCGTTTATCAATGTGTATTTCTGAAAGATTCGATTGAATCTTTCTTATCGATCTACAACTACATATATTTACAACCTGTGGCGTCACGGCCAATGATGCCTCAATCGAATCTTCCTCGTCTTCCGGATTGCTCGTTGGTGATTTATCTTTTTGGTAACACTTGCAAATTTTAGCCAAAAGTGATATATTTTTCGTTTTCATGATATTTATTTTTTACTTATTTATTCACTTTTTATGACTTGTTAGTTTATATTGTTAATTTTTTTGTATTTGAATGTCGTGTGTAAAAAAAATGGTTGACCGATTTCGCGAGTGTTTCGATATTTGACCGTCACTAACGAGGCGACTCGAGCGAAGTCTTTTCAAAGAATTCAGCATCCCACAACGTACGCATCTTCTTTATAGGGAGTGTCTCGTGACGATGCGATCCTGCCGGTAATCGAGAATGCATTCTACAGTTCAGGGGCACGAGTGCGCCTGAGCATTCCGCTCAGGTCGAACGTACCGCTCGAGGTCAACTGCTCAACCCAAAATTTCAATTTTATTTCCAATCGTCCTCCTATCTCTAATATTCGACATTCCATCGTCGGAATGCAACGAATGCTTCTCTCGTGATTCCCAAAATTCGTTCTATCTGGGACCAAAATTCAGATCTTAAACTTCGTTTCGATTCTATATCCTTCAAATGAAGAAATTCCCATTCCTATAATGCAACAAGTGTTTTTTTTTTTTATTTCAGTATTTTTTAAAATTCTTGATACTTTTGCAGATTTGAATTACAAAAACGATTACTTTTATGAATGATAATATTTGCACAGAAAAAAAACGACGTCCAAGCCAACAAATTAGTAAAATGAAATACACAAAAAAAAAAGCATTTCCGATGTTTTTCAAAAACATAAACTTCTGTAGACTGTAGATACACACGACATTCATATCAACCGGAAAGTAAGAAAAGTTAAACATTTTTTTGTTATTCCGTAACAGCCACGTTATTAGAAAGATCAACAAAATGATATAAAAAATAAAATTCATCAAAAGATTCCATCGTCAACGAGGAATCAATCGGAGCCATAAAATAGGATCACATAAAATTAACAGTAATAAAATAATGTCTTTCTCATTGCAAAATCCTGTCGGCGTTGTTTGCACTTGTTAAGGACCAATAAAATAATAATTCTAGGATTAAGGTCTTGGAAGATGATATGCGACCGAAGATAGGAAAGCGTATAAAATTTTATTGCATTATTGCAGTCTCTTATCTATGATAAAATATGTACAAATTAGAAAAAAAAAAAAGAAGTGAAACCACGTCGCATTATATTCGATTGTTAAACCATTGTTTCGAGACACTCATTTTTGCAATATTCCCATTATACGTAATATCAATTTACAGCGGCAACTTGAAACTCAAAAGAAACATAAAGTTCAGATGACGCGAGTGAAACGATCCGTTATATTTGATCTCAGTCCTCTTCTTCGTTCCGTTTGACATCCGAGTATTATTGCAACTAGTTTGCTCGCTTTAATGCTTTTTTTCTCTGCTTTTGTCCAATTTTCTTCATTACCAAGGCGATCAAGCGTGATAAATATTAAGAAAGAAATAAGCAAGATAAACTGCGTTGATCTCTATACGCGAGCCCCTAAGATCCTCGGCTAAGTATCGCTGAGGAACTCAAAACAGCATCGTACGTCGAACGATCGATAAGAAACCGCTGCAACATGATCCACCTTGGCCTTATGCAGGCTTTGTCTGTGCAAAAATTTTCTTTGAACCGTATTATCCAACCGCATACTTTATTCAACAAAGTGCGCAGTTACGATGACATCGAGTTGCAATTAATCAGTAATTTCTCGTTTCCTATTAATCATGGCGAATGAAATAATCGTTTTTCCTCTTCTCGCTATAGAAGATAATTCGTCAAACACATATACTCGTTGATACCGTCATAAAAATGCGTCTTTCCAGTTTTTTTTTGCTCTGCACCTATCGATTTGTGTGACTCATAAAACAGTTGATTCAAAAAATCGGCGATTCATTGAGAACAGTAACAACGGCAACGACAAAAATGATTAATATCATTTATTATTTGTTATCATCATGATCATTTGTTAGATTCGACACACCGTCGTTTTGATGGAGAAAAAAATTGAATGGACGGATGTTTTTATTTTTTTAATTTTAGAACTGTAAGATTTTACAGCGGTGCTGCAAAACTCTTCCAACATTAGGACGATAGTTTATTTTGATTTCTGATTATTTATTATTCACTTTTAGCATCTAATTATTCTATATCGTCTAATTAACTAGAGCTCAGTCTCAGTGGTCCGTTAGTTTTCATCTCGTGTTTCTCTCTCTTTCCTTCTTTACATAGCTCCGTCTCCTTCCCTCAAAGTTGTTGATGTATTTGTTAGAATCCTTGATCGATCGCCACATCGCTAATGCAATCATGAAGAATTGGCTATGAGCTATTCGACTGATTATTGCCAGCAACCATTTTTTTTTTCATTCCTTGCTCTCTCTCTCTCTCTCTTTCTCTCTCTCTCTCGTTCACCCAACGTTTCCGCTGACGAGCGCACGTTACGTGAGCCTAATATTTAATACTTTTCTCACATTTTCTTTCTCTCGTTTTCTTTTTATTTTACGCTTTCGGTGATAGCCAAGATCGAGTCTTTATTGTCGTGTAGAATTTATAGTCTTTCGGTCTCGTCTCGAGAATATATGTAAAACACACACGTTCAACAACTGTTGAATGAAATTTTCGTGCCCTATATTACATCGCGCATTTCACAGACTTCATTCATTCATGTTTTCAGAGCTATTTCATTTTGGCAAAAATATTTCTGCGATACGAGAAATGGCCGTTTGAATCATACCTCAAAAGTCGTACGAGACTACACGTAATCAAATTTGTGTCTGATTTTTTCAAAAATAGTGTTGTACCTATTTTTTTCTTCAACTGTTAGTCTACCGAGGGTTTCTCAAGCATTCATCGTCTTTTGTACGATCTCATTACGAAGGTGTTCTGTACAACATTTGCCCGAACCCTTCAATGTTTTTGCGCAAATGTGCATGAAAAACTCCTTGTAGGCTCGTCATTGAAATTAAAATCGTACAAAGATGTACGAGAAGAAGTTCTGGAGACAATAATATTCTGAATAATATTATTCACAAGGAGACAGAAAGTATTACACACAAATAACCAAACACAGTTTAAAGTGATGCGAGAACTTACAGGGTCAGCTATGTGCTCCCATTTCTCTCCGAGGTAGTCCCAGGTTTCTTCAGCCATTAAAATTCACTTTTTCTTAACTAATCGTCTTTTTTATATTATCTTATTATTATAATTATGATATTAGGACGTAACTTTACGGTGTTATTTTCGCGGTTTTGGGATGAAATAAAAGTTTGACGAGTCAACGACACGACCGTTCGGACTTGTAGTCCGTCGACTAAAAGATCTTTTGCTTACATCACACGATGTTCGCCAAAAGCCATTTCTCTGTATACACTTATACTATCCTCTCTAAATATATAACTTGAATGTGTGCGTCGGATATTTTGGGAGTACGAGGTTTTTCGTTAAGCGACGCTACACATGTGACTTTTGAGCCTTTTCTCTCTCTTACCACTCACTTTCAATCTTCGGTCTTACTTCTCTATCTCTCTATTGATCACAAAACGATATAATTATTACGAATCGGGCTTTCAAACCGCTTTCCCACTTTTCGACTCGGCGATAATCATCATAACAATTCGATATTCGTAGTGACAATGATATTGGTCAACGAGGGTAATAATATTAAACGCGATTTTTATTGTTCATTGTTTTGTTGGTTATTAAACTAATGAATTAACAATGTTATTTTTATCAACGTACTCATCAGATTTGAAGGAAGACAATGAAATTGTATTTTCGTTGGATAAACTATATTTTTACTTTGCGTTAAATGATGGAGAGAATTTTGCGCGCGAATACAGACATCGCAAACAGTTTTTCTATGTGACTCTATTGCTATTTCATTTTTTTAGATGTTTTGAAATTTTGCTTTACAGTCAGGATGGCCGAGCGGTCTAAGGCGCTGCGTTCAGGTCGCAGTCCACTTCTGTGGGCGTGGGTTCGAATCCCACTTCTGACAATGTTTTTTTTTTTCTCCAGGGTTTCAAAACTGAATTATCATTTTTGTTAATTCAATGTAAATTGCTTTCGAAATATTGTTGATTGATAATTTGTTCGAAAAAAGGATAATAATATTTCAAGTTTGAGACAAACTTATGTTTTTCTTTTTTGAGAAACATAAAACTTTTTAAATCATCAATAGATTCTTTCAGGAAAAAAACTAGAAGATTTTAACTCGAGCGTTCTACTTCTTGATTTTTTTGTTTATCTGTTACGCCCCGAGACGGAGATTTGAGTGAGTTCACGGAGGTCGCCGATTTAGAGAATGACTTCTGAAAATTGGGATTGCCGCTAGTAGTAATAGTAAAATCCCGGGGACCTCGAATAAGAATGATAAATATTTAAGATGTATAAGATTTTTAATGATAGCAACATTCTAGGTCGAAGAGGGTTCTTACTAATGAGTATTTAGATTCAGACACTTGGAACAAGTTGTTGGTAGGTATTTGATTACACACAAAAATGTATGGAGATTTGTAAAAAAAAAAAATCAATTTACTTGACTCGAGGGGGCTAATTCAGGGGAGGTTAGAACAGCGTACGTGTGTCTACTTTTCAGTTATGTTTCTCCCATTCATGTAACTGATAGCTCACCTTAACAGCGTCCTGTTTTATGTTATGACGTATTGTCATTGCTTAGAAGTATACACTCGATTGTTCGACTTATTACTTGTTACCTATCGACGGATGATGATTTGATTCATACCTGCTGATGGTACACAATTATCCAAATATTTATAATGGAAGAAAATGATGCAGGAATCAATATTTTAATTTACCAGTAAGTTGACAACACTAGCCTGGCGTGTGGTTATGACGTAAAGAAACCCCGAACAAACAAAACGTGCGATTAAGCAAATGATATAACGCAAAAACACAGTGTACTTTGTGGCAGCACATGCCACTAGTGGCTAGTAACTAGTAACCAATAAGGAGCAGAAGAAGAATACGGTGCACACTGATCGTTACTTGTACTCATGCTTGTGCTCTTCGAGTTTGTGGTACACTGGGAATCGATTGAAAGAAACTCGGTCGGAAAAGTAGGCAGCATAAAAAGTACGCGGGACATTGCTACAAAATAACAAAGACGTATATAGTGACGAGAAAACACGAAGTGACACAACGTAAAAAGTGTTCAATCCTTCAATTTCAATTCAATAATCAATCAACATGGCGGAAAGCGGTGTATTTGCAACAATTTCTGGAGCCGCTTTGTCCCTTTTATTTTACGAGAATGCGTGCAGTGTTGGTGATCAGGTAACTTCGTTATACACGTAAAAAAAATTTTCACAAAATTGAGAATGTAAAGAACGACGTAATAATTGTTGCATCGTCTCTAACCTCGACGACCATAACCTCCAATTACGGAGATGTATGCGAGAAAAAGATACACAAAAGAAGCATTACGTCAAATTTAGTAAAAAATTCGTTTGTTTTATTTAGATGGGATTTTTGTTGGGTGATATGCTCATGTTCGTAACGAAAAATGTCACGGATTCCGAGAGACACGTTGAATCCACGAAACGACAAATCGGTATGCGTTTTTATTTCGATTTTTCAAATGTGCTTGTAAGAAAAATTATCCAATAATCTGCCTTGAAATTTTAGAAATTACTGGCGTTCTTGCGTGCTCTTCGGCTGGTCAACTTTTCAACGAAACTGGAAAATTGCACAAAGAATCACTCAAAGCTTTTATTCATAACCGTGGCAAAGAAATTGTCGGCTGGTTTCGATTCCGACACAATAATCGTACCGTTCCTACTTTTAGAGATAAAATCCTTCATAAAGAATTGGCACAGTACTTCCACGAGTGCAACCCTCAACTGCCCAAAGAATATTTCATAGCTTGTGTCTTGAATGCAACAAAAACTGAAAAGTTTGGGATACACAAATTTCGGCATGTTTTGCTTCGTTACGAAGACGGGTAAGATCAATTTTTTCTCAGTTTTTCATAAAATCATAATATTATATCATTCCCAATATCTCTTCACCAATCTTTTCAGTAGCAAATAAAATACAACGAAATGCAGCAATCTCATGGAATTCATATATATCGAGCAATTTTTTTAAAAGTTTACAAGAATTCAAAAACAATAAAAATAAATCCATCACGCACGATGATATCAAAGCTTTGCATCGTCCAGACACTACGAAAATATTTGTTTTACTTATTAGTTTCTCGATGTTTACCGTAGTCACCATTTTTCTCTTAGATTAGAATTTCATTTCTCAAAATAAAATTCCAGATTTATTGTGACGAGGTATGGCCTGTCAACCGTCACTTTTGTGGCGGGAAACAAAAATTTTGCATTTTCCCAGCAACGCACACTACCACATTATTTACAAACGCTGTAACAAAATTGAGACCGTAGCTCAACTTCCGAAACTTGAATTCATGGACATGACGGTGTATGAGCGATGAACTTTTTTTTTATCATTTTATTTCATGGACAACATAGCTTTCTCTTGTCCCTAGCTCTCAATCATTTTCTTTGGCACACTAAATTCTACGTGTTCTATTCCAAGACTGTAGTTTACGGCATAGATGTTGTTACAACGTTTGAAGATTGAAAGATCAAGAATAAAAACATCGTAAAATTGATTTTTGCACTATGTTTTACAGAATCTATCGTCCAGTGCCTTTAAGGATAAACAGCCTCGGAGACAGCGCAGCTCGTCCGGAAGGATCGGATTACATACCGACTCCAGCAGTACGGATCTCCCGGGAACCAGATGTTATAACAAAACTCGTGAAATCGTTGAAGTGAGAATTGATCGAACTCTGCTCAGTTGAAATTGGTTCCATTCGTATTTGTTTTTGTTGAGGACACGACGGAAATTTGAATTCCTTTAATATCGCTAAAAATATTAGTTTGCACGTACAGGCAAATAGTTTTTCTTGGCGTTTTATTGTTTTACTTGTTTTTCGCAGTAAAAAGATGAGAGAAAAAATCTAGTTTAAAAAAGCGAATCCAGGTTTTTCTCGGACACGCTTGATATTCAGAGAAAAATAAAAGTTACATCTCATTCCCTGACGAAAGGAGAAAAACACGTTACTTGTATTTTGCATTCATTCAAACGTGGATTTTAATCGACCGTACGACTGATAGTTTACCTTGATCTTCGATGCTGCGAAAAGCGTGTATTAACGAATGTAATTTTTTGCAGGTTGGACTTCAGCAACAAAAATGGCAGTGAGATAGTAACGATGATTCAGAAAGCTGCGGAGAGTCGCGTAAAAGCGTTGATACCGATAGTGTGTGAATCGGATCGTGAGATTTCAAGAATGGAGAAGCAGCTACAAGAGTTACGTTTGAAAGTAATAAGTAGAGTGGTGACTCCAAAAAAAATAGCGAGTGAAAATCAGCGCGTGATCGAGACGAATAATCGAGAATCTTTGTTGCGAATGGAGGGGGGAGATTCGAGTATAAAAATGGAAATAACACAGGAAAAACCATCGCCCAGAACGTTGACCGCTCACGGCGACAGTTACGTGGAGAAAGAGTCGCAAAATCCCAAGGTATATAATTGTGTCGCTGTATAATATCAGCAAAGAAAAAAAGATTTTATTATTATTATAAAACCGGACGGTTGCCTGAAACCGGATGTACTTACAGAACAAAGGAATGCTGAGGACAAGCAAAACTATAAGAAACGAGATGCGCAGTCCTAAAGACTCAGCACAAAGATCTCCTTCTTCACCTTATACAAACAGTCAAGCTTCGAGAAAATCTACCGATAGCGAAGACATGTTCGACTCGAACGACTGTTGATAGTAAAGGTGACCATTACAGGTCTTCATTCCACGAATTATCCTCTGATTCTCGCTTTACATTAACACAAAAAATCAACAAAATTGTTGAAAAAAAAAAAAAAAAAAAAACAAACAAAATAACTTAACTGTATTACTTAAATTTCATCCAAAGAAAACGCGTGGTTGCATGACGAATTTTTTTTCACACACTGACACAAGTTCTGTTAAACGATTCGTTGTAAATATTTCTTACGCTAAAATATATATATCTATAAATATATATTATACATATATATATATATCTATATAAACGTGTGATATCGGAATTTTTGCGTTTTTCTCTCAGTAAGAATATATTTAATAATAATAAACCACTATTTCTTGTTTTTCATGTATTTTATCATAACAATAGCAATTATAGAAGAAAAAAAACCAATAACACAGTATCTCGTCTACGACAAACGTCACACATATTTCACAGATCTCGCTTTTTGCATTGCTAGAAAAATTCTGTGTCAGTAGAAAAACATCGAAACAATCGTGTACTCTTGTTTAAAATTCTTTCTTCGATGCATCGATCAAAAGCATTTGAATTATTTTCTCAGATTCGGTTTTTATTTGAATAGATAAGTCTTGTCAATTTTTGTTAAAATGTCATTGAGTATTGCGCACTACTAAAACAAAAAAAAAAAACAAAAAAAAACATTTCAGATTTGGATCCACGCAAACTTCAACATCGTCATGACTTCGTCAAACCAACAAGTACGCGAAAAAAAGCTTCAGAATATTTTGTCTTTTTCTTTTAGCCAAAATTTGATTCTCTTTTTTTCTAATGCTTTAAAAAAATAATGAGTAATCGAATTAATGTTACATCTCTAATTAGAGGCGTCCGGATTATTCGAATCTGCAAAGCTCAACGCTACAACGAATAATTATAAAATTAAAATCTGTTTTCTTAGGCTTTGAGACTTCAAATCTGTCACGTAATTCAAAGTATGTCAGCCGGATTGTTCGGAATCCCAGTCACTTCCCATATCGTAGCTGCCAATCTTCTTGAATGTTCCAACACGCACGAGGACGTAGCGAGACCCAAATGGACGCAATACAATTCATAAATTCGGATCTTGTTCGGTGATAATTTCGGGAAACATGCTTGAGCCAATTTTCTGAAATAAAAAGTATATTTTTACCTTACCAAGTAATTTGAAAATACAAGCGATGGCAAATTCGCTTTTGGTGTTTCGTACCTGTAATAGTCACCGCAAAGTATGCCGGGAACCGGAAAATTCTTCATGTGATGATTCAAGTATGTCTTGCATTTGAGTGGCGAACCCTAAAGGGGAAAAAATAATCAGAACACTAAATTGCAAACGTGGGTACTGGACGACATTGATTTATCTAATTTTCCCATTTGAAAAAGTGACAATGAATGTCAATAATGTCAAGAATAAAATGCAACTTTTTGCCTCCATTTGAATCTAAACTCGTAGATGAAATAATTCTTTTCATAGATGAGTATTTTTTTAACATGATTTATTTCAGAAAGGAATGGTCTCATTTTATCAACTCACCGAAGTGTCTTCGAACCAGAGGAAATAAGCATAATTGAACGTAGTATCTTTCCACATTACGGAGAAATGCCCTTCTTGCAAGTGCGTTCTGCTGTTCTCTACCATCGACCATATCTATGAACGCAACGAAAAAAATAATAAATTTCCATTATTCAAACAAGTCGCAGAGCCGGTACATGGACGACACTTGCCCTGTATCTTGTGGGAAAATTGATGGGCAAGAGGAACCTTAAATACTGACCGAAACTTTTATATCACTTACTTTTTTCGTTGTAAGGGCGAGTGTTTCAGGATTGGTAAAATCTAGTGTCGGCGCCGTCAGTCTGTGAGTCGTCCGATCTATGTATATAAAATGTACGAGACCTGGAAATTCTTCGAGATATTTGTTGATCGTTAGGGAAGTTCTCGTATAGAGAGTAAACAATGTTAAGGAAGCATAGATAAAGCAAACGACAATTAACATACAATGTGACATTCAAAAATTTCCGAAACCTTTTTGTGGACGAGACAACGCTTAATTTCGACATTTTTTTAAATTTCACCAACACGTCTTCAACTTAACATCAAGGATGTGTTTTTTTCGTGATTCAAGAATGTAAGGAGCCCACACGATCACTGGTAAGAATGTGTTTGTATCAAATTTCCAATATTCAATGAATCCCAAACCTTTTAACAGATTAATCTTATTTGAAACGTTACGAATATCGATTTTCACCATTTCTAATTTTTTTTCGAACTTTACATTAAAAGGTTTTTCTTTTTTTTTTTTCAAATTATAAAAGATTTATGAAAAAAAAAAAACATAGATCGTTACACAAATACGATGGACTTGAAAAAGAATTATTCAGTGTTTCAGAACAAAACGAGCAGAATCGAGCCAGAAGCAGCCAAAAATGGTGCAACGTCCGTTTATATAAACAGTACTCAAAAAAAAGGATATGATCCAAGGCTGAAGTTCTTGAGTGCTTTGACTTTGAGAAAATCGCTAAAGTCGTTGAGTTTTTGTCTGACCAAACGACTCACTGTCACAATAACGTCGACACCATTTTTCAAGAAATTCTTATCGAAGCAGGTCAGACGAAAAAGTTCTCTCATCGTTTCCGTGAAGCCCGAAGTGTTCGATTCAATTTGTAAAACGAATTCGGGATCTCGGGATTTTAAAAGATCGATGTATTTTCGTCTTACAAAGTCCCATTTAACTTGAAGACGTCTCTGGCACATGTCGACGTCGTTACTGACGTTTGCTCGATTTTTCTTTATACCCTCGATCGCTTTCTTCATCGAACCATCCAGATTCTCAAACGCTGGTCTCATCTCGTCAATGTCACGTTGCAACTGCAGACCATTCATTATATTTAAATGATAAAAACTGTCGTAAAGTCCCGATGATGTTCCCAAATTCGTCACTTCAACTATCGTCACGAGATTTATACCCTCAGCTAATTCGGATATGTGAACTGCATTTGCGGTACACCTCCGCTCCGATCCCAACAAAACCAATTGGCTGTAGAGACCGTCGTCCGTAAAGGAATACAAACCTTCGCTCACCGACGAGTCTCTCGAGTCACCTACAATCGAATGAGTTGAAAAAAAAAACATTTTATCGAATCATGGAATGGATCATATAATTTGCAACAATTTTAATAGCTTACACACTACGGGGACCAGCCGTTTGTTAAATGGGATTGAAGGAATAATATGAAATTCTTATTTATATAGATCTGATGATTTTTGAAGTCTATTTGACCACTCGAATATAAATTGACAAAGTAACAAGAGGAATTTAACATGCCGTTGATTATTTTCTATTCAGAAAGAAATGGAAGTCAAATTTCGGTTTTACTTAAAATCATACCATAAAAGCTTTAGATAATCGATGTAATTTTTTCTCGCATTGTTAGAGGAACTTCCGGGAAATAAGTTTATTGTCAACTGCCACACAAAAAATAGGTGAAAAATCGACACTTACCGAACAAGTGCGTTATATCTTCGGACGTGGGATTAGCCAATTTTGTATTAATGTCCAATGCCCCTTTGTCCTCAACACTGTCTCTGTTGGTATGAATATTTCTGGGCAAAAGTATATCGCTTTCTTCACCATCGTCTCGACACAATGTGCCATCATCGGCAACATTGCTGTTAGCGACTTTGCAAAGTAATACCATAAGCAAAATATCAGCTGCGCTCAGATCTTGAGCATTTTTGCTCGAGTACAAAGACAAAAATTTGTGCTCAACAAGAATAAGGACGTGGACGTTAGCGAATTCCGATTGGGTTTTCAGTTTGTCGGAAGCATCGCGAAGTATTTTCAATATTGCAGAAGCCAGATCGGCGTTTACCGAGAGTTGCTCAACCGCTTCTGTAAGCAAACTTTGTTCGCAACTTCGAAGATGACTCCAAGAATCCAACAAAGACGATACTAGATAAATTTTTTGCCTGCTCGTTTTCAGCCTGAAAATAATTTCAGTATTTAGCACAGTTGTGTCATCTTTTTTATCGATCAAAATTATTTGAATAGGAAAAGAAAAACAAAATTAACATTGCAACGTCCGGACCACAGATGTGTCTCACTATTGAGACACAAACTCCCAAAGTTCGTCTCATCAGTTCCACTTGTTCTGTAGCAACGTAGACAAACGTGTATCCCATAAAATCATCGAAAACCATATTAGTCCCATCCTGACATTTCATCGACGTATACGAATTGCCAAATTGGGACGACATCACATTTTGCGAGGTAACAATTGGTGAAAACAATTGCATTATTATATTCGGGCTCAATTCGTCCACATCCCTGTTGCTGTCGTCCTGAAAGCACAATTTCAATATTTACGAAGAATTCTTCACACTTTGGAGCAATATGATTATTATTTTCCATGTTAAATATTTACTTTGCCCTCGGACAGAAGACCTTGTGTTCTCGCAAGACCCAAGATGTGGTTGGCAAATTTTCTGTTGCATTTTGTAAACAAAACATCATTGAGATGATCGAATATTAAAATTCCTTTCATATTTTTACTCCAATCTCGCAAATTGCACTTTTATTCCTCTAATACAACGTTCAATGTTGGCACATGGATGATTTATTGGAAGAATTTTTTTAATTTGTACTTTTCTTAACCAGCTGTCAAAAGAAAATTCGATCTTTGAAAAATTCTGACATTTCGATACTAGGTGTGTTGTGTGTACGTTGATGGCATTGAGAGAGGGGATTATCTAACCCAGCCGGTTTCGCTTCGGCGCACAATCTTCCAGTTTCTGATTTTATATATACATGTTTTATATCCATGAGCAAAAATCGATAAATGCGATACTACATACGAATAGTTATGTTGCTTTATCGCTCGATAAAACAGTTACCCTGTTTTCACGCAGTTTTCAAACGACAGAAGGCGGCAAGTACAAGGTCTCACGTTCAGGAGTAGCAGAAAATAGTAGAACTCAAAAGCTTTCACTATCGTAAAGATTTATTATACGACTCCGTAGTAATAAATATTCATCTTAATGGTTTCTTCAGTATCAAATGTTTCTCCTGTGATCGCATTTGGTAAATATACATTAATGAAAATTAATATGAATGTCGAAAATTTTTCAAAAAATGCACAAATCACTGAATAATGAATGTTTTTGTTGAGTTAACTTTCTACCCCGACGTATAGCATCCTAGGGTTGAAATGACTTGGACAAAGCTGAAGACAGTTAATAAAATTCGAACGCCACTTTTACACACGTCTTTCATCGGCATTGTTAAGTCAAATGTTGGGATAACCATTGGAGTGGGTGTGAAATTAAAAAAATCAATGAGTTATTTAGCAATAGCTTTATTTTTAAACATTTCAAATACATCGGAGTATATAACACCTATATGGTTTTTCCGATTTTCCGCTAGTTCAATCAAATAGTTAATTGTATTAAATCGTTTCTCTGCGATAATCGTATAGAGTTTTTATTTTTGTTTTCTTCTTCCTTTCGTTTTGAATGGTGCGTATATGAAGGTCATTACAATATATATATATATATATATATATATGCATGTGTATATATATATATTTGTATATTAAGTACGCTTTGCTACTCCACGTTTTGGGTATATGCATAATATTTGCAACATTCATATCTTACATACATATACATGTATATGTGAATCCATATAAACATATATGTACATAGATATGTAAATATCTATATTTTTCATACATACGTATATACGACGTTGGTACAACAATTATGTACATAACGCTATCAAGCTATCACTATATATATTGACGCTTTAGGATTGTTTGAAACAGTTGAAAACGTAGGAGAGACGTAGTATTATTGAATTAATCGTTGAACATCGGTGACTTTTTTTTTCTGTTTTCTTATGCCCACACGATGAAAGTTCGAGCTTTTCATTATTTCGATAATTTCAGTTATTATTTCGAGATTAAGGAGGATAAAACAGGTATAGCGGTGCAGAAGTTTTAGTGATTTTTTTCCTTTTAATTGACCGCAGACAATTTTCATTCGAAGTTATTTGAACTTACAACTCGATATCTGTCGTCGTATATACTTTCTCGTTATTAACTTTATACTCTTTGTTTCTTTCAGCCCAGTTTATTGACACGTCATTGCACCGTTTTGTTTTCAGAGCGACTACTCTAAAAATTGACTATTTCAGAAATTGGTATAGAGCAACAAACCAAATAACGAGTTTGGTAAACAATAACACGTATTGACTTTTTTTACCACATAAGGACACGTTTAGAATTGATCGATTGTGTTCCAGAAGATTTAGGGCGAGGAGGAAATCATTTTTTTTTGTTTTGTTTAATTCTAAGGTTCTACATTGACTCTTATCACCAATTCCCGAACGCAAGCCACTATGCATATACTACACTTGTACGAAGTAAAGAGCACCTCTGATTACTTTGAACTTGATTTCGTATTCAAGAATTTTTGTTTTTTCTCCACTACATTATCATCGTGGCAACAAATTATTCTACCATCAACTTATGCAATTAAAAATATTGTCTAATCACTTTTTTACGAAATGATTCGTAATTTACGACGCGAGATAAAAGCCAGCATTGCAAATTTCTATTTCAAAGTAAAAAGAGGTGATCGTCTCTGTTTATACGGCCAAAATGTTGAAAGTCGATCAGAGAGCATGTTTTTGTTAAGTTTCGCTTACATAGAAAACGATTTGTCATGGAGGGTAAGTTATTTTCGTTGAGTATCTGAGTTTATACGTTTCTCAGTTTGTTTTTTCTTTTTCGTCATTATACAACTCTCGTTCACGATAAATCGTGACATTTCACACTTTTGCAAAATAACGTAACAGTTTGTTCGATTTTTTGTTTATTCGGTGTGCAGTTCCTTAAAAACCATTCAACTTCCTATTGTGGTCCACGAAAGTATATTAATTAATTAATGAATATGGCCGACTTGTTTCTCCAATTGTGGCGTTCCTTATTTTCGTAAGAACCGGAAGCTGTTCATCCTTTATTCCATTGTTGCTTTTGCGTCACTCAAGCGCAACATTATTATTTAACATTTTATTATATTTTGACCGTGCGGACAAACGCCCATTTATCAATAATAATAACAACGTTTTGATGTAGCTAAACTTCCTATGAGCAAACTTGACACGTCTAAAAACCGAGCTAAGCCTTTTTTTTCATTGAAATATATTTATATATATATATGTATATATAAGTATGTATATTTTTTTTACACAATAGGTGCTAAATAATAAGTGCTAACGAGCTACTGCGCGATCCTTGTGATCGCTATCACCCCGTTCGACTTGTGTTACATTCTTCATTTCATTTGTTCGTTTTTTAAATTTTCTTTTATTTTTTGTTTGTGTGTTTATTTTTTGTTCAATCTGTTGGTTTGTGTATTTTTCTTTCGCCCTCTCGCTTACGCTCGTTTTCACACCCACGAGTAAATACAATGAAATATACACGAGATTGAGACTAAAATTAAAAACGCGCGAAAACCTTGCACGGAAGATCGATGCATTTGAACAATTTAAATCCACGTATATGTATACCCATATGTATAATATGCGTATACAAACATAGAATTATGTACGAAGGAATAAAGATTTTCGTTTATCTTTTTATCTTTTTCGTTTATTTTATGGCAAAAAGTTAAAGCACATCGTGGTGCGAGCCCGAAAGGCTCCAGAGGGCGGCGTTTTATTTTTTTTTTTTTTTTTTTTTGGCGCGCGCTTGACGGTCCTCGATCTATTCTTACGATCTATTTCGCCGCAGACAGCTCACGATCGAAAGATCAAAGGATTCTGGAAGCGGAAGTATCAAGGAACGCGCAGAGTCAGGTTGTTGTAGATACTTTCATCGGATAAGGCTGAGTCAATTATTGTCTTCCTTTCTTTTTTTTCTTCTCTTCGATATTAACGCGATTTTGAGAACTCCCTACGAAGCCAACACGGCTACAACGAAAACTCTTTTTCGTATTGAGATTATTTTCTATCTCTTTTTCTTTGCCTCCGTTTTGTAAATCCTGCTTTTCTTCTTTTCTCCTTCTCACTCCTCATTATTAAGCCCTCATATCTTTTTTATTTCCTTTCTCCATATTATACTTTCGAGTCTGTCACGCTCTGTGTCCTCATGCACTGACATTTTTTTTATTTAAATAACTTTATATATCCGAGCCGAGAACGCCGACGGCTGAACGTTTGAGAAATTATTCCACTCCACACATACTCGAATCGGTACTATTGTATACATTCTTTTAATTTGTTTTTGTTACTACTAAATAATGAGAAGTCATTTAAACTGCGAATAGATTAAATTTACTGGCAGGTACGTCGTCAAAGAAATGTTGGAGATATAATTGTTTATTATTTTTTCATTCCTGAAAGTTTTTCCAAGAAAAAAAGCCATAAACTTGACTGAGAATAAAAGCCATCGGAGGTTTTTGTTATAATAAGAAAAGTTGAATCTCGAATATTTGGAACACTTAGCAGCATTTTCAATTCGTACGAATTTCCCTGCGAAGACGGAATTAACTTTAGTAAATGCAACTTTATATGGATCTCTCGGTCAGTGTGGAGTGCAATATTTGCTGCAACAACGACTCACGCTAACGAGGAATCTCTTTGATCTCGCGAAAATTTGCGCGCGCGCAGCTTTATTCGCGATTATTATTTTTTTGTAAACTGTGTGTTTCTTTCAAGGATGTTTTACAGATACATTTACAGCCAAACATGTCATTCCATAAAAGTTTCCCTACTTTGCGATTTGCTAAAAATTTTATACGCAGCGAACATTGATTTTAATGCGGAGAAAGAAGTTTTTAACAAATAGTATCAATGAAAAGATTCTTCAAAAAATAATCGAGTCATTTTTTTTCCGCCCTATGAAATGAATTTGATTATTTTTCTGTATAACAATGAATATTTTCAGACTTTTGCCTCTCTTTTTACAGATTTTATTGAATATTTTTCAAAGTAAGTGAAAAAAGGTAGTTTTTTGACTTTTGAAAAAGAGAGAAAATTGTGTAAAAACTTTTGTAAACGAATGAACAAAAAAAATGGAAAAGTTCATTACTGAAAGGAATAGCAATGAAAATAGTCTCATTATTAGTTGAACAATTTTTGTTTCAGCGGTTTGTTAAAAACATTATTATATTATTTAAAATCAATGTTCATAACGTTGCAGTAAAGTTGCCTAGTTTGTTAAACTTTTTTTGAGAATAGCGCAGTACTGAAACATCGATCGAACGAAATGTTTGGTTACAAAGTTATGGGTGAAGAAAATATCCTCGAGAAATTTGTTTCGTTTTTTTTTTTTTCTCACTTGAATTATTCTACGAATCTGCGTCCAATGGTGAGTTAACGCTGTATAAGTACGTTGTATTTGTATATATTAATAATGTATATACGAAGTGCAGAGAGGACGTTTGAATCGGTGACAACCAAGTTCATAGAAAACAAATGATTCGTTGATTAAAAAGGAAGAATTAGAACGGAAGAACGTATTTGGAAATGAGCGAAATCATTAAAAGATTGTGACGAAAATGTGTATATGAATGAATACGAATTTTCGTTTCATTGATCATGTACACATGAACTTGTGACAGTCACCGAACTTCAAAAGAGAGCACCCTCTCGATACACGCTTCGAAAACCGTCTAATCGATTTCGTTATTATTTTTTCTTGTTCTCATAATTTTATAAATATATAAACGGCGCATCCAACTGATTGACGCGTTAGGCCTATATAATCATATAGCTCGACTAACAAAAGGTATATAATATATAATAAATGTGTACTTTGAGTTGGTTTTTTTGCAATCCTTATTTTTCATTGGATTCGCGCAAATCTCGTGAACGTACGTCGGCCCGTACGGTTTTTATTTTTTATTTTTTATTCCTTGACTTGATTTCTCCGATAATAAATATATACTATGCTAGTGCAATCGTACTTGTACCCAGGCGTACGCGTGGAACTTTGAATTCCTTTTTCGATGTCTCTATCTATCGCTCTTCGTATTGGCGAACTTGCTTCTCTTTTGTTTTTCTTCTTTTTCTAACGGTCTTTTACATACGACTATGAACGTGCATGTGTTTGTCTCATTTTTAACTTCATTCGAAAGTCTCTCATAGTAGAATTTATGCTCGTATCTACTTCGATTAATAAATTACTGTACTTTTTGTTCCTTTTAGCGACTCGAAACGTGCATGCGCTTATATATTGTTTTATTTTTATTTCATAAGTTTTTATTTATGGCCCTGCGTCGTCATCTCCCTTCTGGTATTAGTTCTGACCTAATTATCGGAATCATATATACTATCAATTATAATTTTAGTCATAATAATAATAATGATGATTCTGTTGATGATGACGATGATGATTATGATTGTGATAATAATACTAATGTAATAACAAATTTAACGAAATACTGATTAATAATATTGTCTCTCGAATCACCCTTCCCCCCTGGCTATATTTTCATTAACGACATTTTACGTCTTGGGGTCTTGACGAATTGTTCAGTGAAAAATACGATCGAGATTGAACCCACACTGTTTGTGTATCTTCATTTTTTCAATGCGTCCATTTACCGAAATATTTGACCATCGTTATATGCATTAGAAGAAACTTTCCAATTGTTTATTAAGCGCACAATTGACTCCCGATTGTGTTATGATTTAGACCTCAAATTAAAATGATTGAGGGAACGATACATTTTTCCCAACTGGCAATGATAAACGGTATTGAATATTTTGATTGAGAAATCGACGCAGTAAACTGAGTAAACGAACGAGTATTCAGCTCAAACGAAAATCTATAATTAGCATATCCTAAGTATTATTTCTGTTGGAATTGTTTACACATAAATTGAGCTAATGATAAATAAAAATCACAGGATAACCTTCACAGTAAACTCGATCAATGAATCTAAGTTATTTATCAGAATAAACCATTATTCTCGGAATGTAATAATCACAATTTAAAAAAGTCAGAGAACTCTATTCTCAAATTTGAACGACTAAAATTTCATTCAATTTACTCTAAACCTTGGATCACGTACTGATGACACCGCCTTGGAAAAGTTGATCAAATTTTCTCGTACTTAACATCGACTAATTCATTTATTATCGATTTCTTTTTGTAATTTAAAAAAAAAGATATTCCGAAGACTTTACAGCAGAGAAACAACTGATCAACTTGAGTGGAATGCCTGCGTGTGGAAAAAAAATGTTCAACCCACACAATCTCTCGGTATCATTCGATCGAATTTTGCACCGTGTGTTTGTCACGGCTGGAGAGTTTGCCGGGCGTGAAGACAATGATATTCGATAATGAGCAATGGGGAATCATACATATATCGATGAGTTCGTATTTTCGTGTTGAAAAAAGTAATAAACCTAAAATTTACTGTCGCACGTTGGTGGATTCATTTCACCGAAAATGTTGAGCTCGTAGAGCGAAGCGAATACTATGAAAATAAGGTACCAAGCCATCAGGACGACACCGTATCTTCGATCGAGCTTCCAGCCGTTTAGATGAGTTGCTACCACGAGGAAAACCACGGTCGAGAGAAGAGAAACCGTGGAATAAATTAAACCTGTAAAAATGATGTTGTTTGGATGAATAACTTTTTTTGAAACCTCGTTACCCCACTATTTTTCCTTTTTTTTTTTTAAATGACAGTCGCGATGTGTACATCTTCGGTTATGAATGTCAATAAAATTAGCACTGCTGATGATAAGCAAACGAAATACGTTGGGGGTCGAATCGACCCAACGTGTAATTTGTCAGGATTTTTATCATAAGTTTTACTTTGTGGTTACTTCCATGCAATTCCAGTGGTTACGTTAAAAACCGGAGCTTACCTCTGCTCGTAACGTTGACATGCGAGCCTGGTTTGATAAGAGCAGTTTGGATGAACCAAGGAAGACCAAGACACACGAGAATGTCGAAAACGTTACTGCCAACGGCGTTGCTTACTGCCATGTCACCCAAGCCTTCTTTTATAACCGCCAATGACGAGAGAGCGTCAGGTACGCTCACACCAGCTGCTACGAAGGTCAGACCCATCACTGTATCCGGGATTCCTAATGTGCTACCTAAAATATGATTTCGTTCAAATAAATGCATTAATCATTCGGTCTGTCCCAAGGCGTAATTTGAAAATATGTTGAAATTCATAGTATTAGATGTTGAAGAAAAATACAACGTCAAAGAATGCACAGTGATGTATGAAAAAAATAGAACACAATGCTTTCATTGAATTGCTTAAAAAATTTGACCTAATTTCGATCACTTCCAAAGTAATAAGTCTCATTCGAATGCTGAGAAAATTTGTTACGAATAACTTTACAATATTTTTTTCTAACTGGCCACATTTTCGAAGTAGCCACTGAATAATATAATAAACCAGAAGACCATAATGAGCGATAATAATCGAATGCATTTTTGTTCACATTGAAAAGCCCAGTCTACAATTCGCCGATTCTTTATAGTTTTGTTCGTACCTATTATAGTAATCATCCAGACCATGAGATAACTGTAAAAACTGATCCATATCATGGAAATGCAGAATGTGAATGGATACCAGCTCCGCCATTTTTCTTGTCGACAATCAGGCATTGTTTTTCTGCACATATAGTGAATCGGATAGACGAGACCCCATGTAAAAAGTACCCATTTGCTAGCATCCACTGGCCTCTCCAATGGCGAAACTTCATTAGGATCAGGCTCTTTCGCTTTGTAATACTCAGGCTGCTTGGGTGGTGGCGGCTGCTGTTCACCAACTTCCGGTAAACCACCACCTACGATTCACAAAACACAATATAAAGTGTTCGTCAATTTGAATAGAGTAACATTATATTTGCTATTCAAATTTGCATCGTTTTTTAACAACTTTATTTGCACATTCAGTTCGTCGGTTCCAAAATAATGCTTACCCATTCTATTTAAATTATAAAATTCTATTAAAAATTATTCTTAATTATTAATATTCTAAAAAATTCTATTTAATAAATTTAAGTAGAATTTCAAAAGATTTGTTAGTTTATTGCAGCATTTTGAAGACTAACCTTCCTGACTCTTGATTTGCTCTGTAACCGGAGAATTTGGACCGGTGTACGATAGCCTGTCCTCTTGCAGCGAACGATAACTTACGAGTGCACTTTCTTCTGCAGGTTCGTCATCTTTCGGAAGGAAGGGAATGTTGTAGGACTTAGCCCAACGCTCGAGACGCGCATTGTAGGATAGAGCGACACAATAAATAACGTATGTTACCAGCATAAGCAACGACTCCCCCCTATAAATCAAATGATTCTATTAAATATACAGATATTTATATTTTTTTGTGACGAACAATCTTTAGGTGAGAAACAAAACAACATTTTTTTATTAGTAGCAAATCATAATTTTCGACTCTAATTTTTTTTGTTTTGGTTTTGATCTGCTTTTGGAAGGAATTAGGTACAAAGAAATTCGTAAAATGAATGCGAATTTTCAATCTCAAATGTTTTTGAAGATTGAATAAACTTATTCTATAAATTAAATTAAGTTATTTTTATAATTTTGTACTTTCACTCTGTTTAATTTTTACGATATTTTTTGAAATATAATTCCTGCAGTTCATGCACAATTCGTAAAGACAGCTCGCGTGCATTTCATTATGTTTGTCGTATCTCTGTACCATTCAAGACATTTCTACGTACCACGAGATACTGTCGTTGTAAATAGTGCCAAGCATGACGAGGATCGATATGAAATAGAAGAACGAGTCACGACAGAGTGGCCACCAATTGAGCTTGGAAACGGTAGTTGTGCACAATCCGCAAACCGAAATAACGAACATTATGTTGAATACAGCACTGCCGATAACACCACTGACCTAACACAAACGAGAGTATCGAATATCACACATCCATAGAGCCTTGAGAATCTCGTGGTTGCAACAAGAGCCGACCACCTTGAGTCGAACTATCTAAAGCTTTTCTCGATCATCTCTTGTTTACGTTTTTTTTGTTTTTTTCTACTTACTCCGATATCATCTTGAGCGAAAAAGACCCCGATAATTACTGTTGCTAATTCGGGTGCCGAGGATCCTGCAGCCATAAAAGTTGCTCCAGCAACATCTGGTGATAATCTCAATTCTACAAGAAAAATGATTTTTTTTTTGAATGATCCCTTTTCATAATTTCGGGTCTCGTAAATTTTGATGTATTTCGTGACATTGTTTGTTTGATTCACACAATAATATTTATTTCATATATCTTTATATATTTTGCTTTAAATCATACGATTAATAAGCGGGACAAACTCTTTGATAATGGAACAGCCAAACAGCAATAACTTTAATTGACTTTTAATTTTAAGAAACAAACAAACAATATTTAAATGAGTGCTGAAAAAGTCATGAATTGTACGTCATGAGTGAAAAATAACCCATTACTTTAGATCCTCAGCTCACCTTCGCAAATACGATCGAGACTGGAGACAAAGTAATCGTCGCAAACGATGGCTAAGCCCAGAAACGTGTAAACAGCAATGAGTATGTGAATAATGAGACCTCCGTGTTTTCTCGCTACCGGACCGATAATTGGATTTGGAAATTGTTCGATCGCCGGTGCTGTGCAATTTGAAGGACGCCGAGGTCTCCACGTTGGATGAGCTTCGCTGGACGGAGTAGTCGAGGGAGTACTCGGAGCTGCCTGAACACGTGAAAAAATTTCTTTTCAGGACATATTTGCTAATGAATTTGAAGTATTCGAATTTACTTCAATTTCCCTACAAATGTTCAACCCGTTGAGGATGTTTTACTCATTCGTTTCAAACCAAAGACGTTTTTCGATCAGTATTTTGTACTTAACGTTGTCTGAATATTTTATTCCAATTTAAATCGTAAGAAAAGGGCAACAGATTCTTTGAACGGTAAATTGTTCCATCAGATTTTTGTGGAACACTTTAATCATTAAATAATTTGTCGATAATGATGTGGCATGACGGAATTTCAGTCGTACAAAATATTGATTGGAAAAGTATGTGTGAAACATCCTGAAGAATAAACACACGAAAGAACTAACGGTCGTGGCGTCCAATGACCCTTTTGTTGGTGAAGCTTCCTCCTTCTCATTTTCCTTGTCCTTCGGTTTAGCTTTCGCCAACTCTTTAGCTTGTTCGCCCGTCTGTTCACCAACTTTTGAAACTTTCGTCGTCGTTGTTGGTTCTTTAGTCGTTGTTATTGTTTTATCATCCTTGACGTCATCGACCTGAGCTTTGTTGCTTTCGCTCTCGTCTTTATCTTCTTTTCGGGACGAATCCGCCACCAGGTTATTGGACCCTATACTCGTTGTACGTGTCTTTTCCGTCGTGTAAGATTCCGTGCTGGTTTTTGCTTCGCTCGGTGTTCTCGTCGTCGATGATGCCACCAATTGTATCAAAACGTACAGGAGGAACAGGCCAAGGTGAAGAGGCCATTTTTCTCGACGCGTCAAACGTCGTGGCCTGTTTCTCATTGTTTCGGCCTGTAACCCATTAATTGTTCACTTCATACTTGCACAGTTTTTCCATTTTATTACGCTCTATTGTTGATACCATTTCACATTAAATAACTTTGTCCAAAATATCTCGGACGATAATGAGTCATGAAGGTGATAATTTCAACCGATATGATTATTTAGAAATATTCATGGTTCATTTCGAAAGAGTAAACAGAAATTCAACAAATATTATCAACAACGTGTGGAAATAGAACCATTAAAAAAAAAGACTGTCAAATTATTACTAAAAAAAAAGTTACGAGTCCATATAAAAATATGAAAAAACAATAATATTGATGTAAATAAGTAAATAAAAGTAGCACGATATTAGCCTCTTCACACACACCGTATATGTGACAAAACCTCCAACAACACTGAGCCGAGATTGTACGTTACTCGAGACCGTGAAGCAAGCATTACTCGGATAATGTAACTCGACAACGATGTTGCAACTTTTACGAGTTCATTCAAACTTATCGGAGTGTGCCCCCTCGCAAAAGCAGATTTGTTGGATTTGAACGACGTAGAGAGGCTAAAAAGTGTCTAATTGGGGAAAATAGACACACATTTATTTATTGAAAGCCCATTACCTTATTGTACAGACAAAAAATACTTTCTTTTGTTTCAAAAGCTTTATATGAAAAAAGAAACTCTCAAGAAGTGGATGAAACAAAAGAATTAATTTTGTGTACACGCAGTTGACAAACCTATGTCACGCCATTAAATATCTTAAATGGGATGATACTTTGAGTCAATTGTGTGATTCTTGGGGAATATTACTGAACGTAAAACGAAAAATCTGAGGAAAATTCCGACCACGATTATAGTTGTTGAGCGTAAAAACTTTTAAAGTGTGAACCAGCGACGATTTAATCACTTCTGGAGCAACTAACCAACTGAAATAACAAACATGTGAACATATAAAAAAGTGACGACTAGAGTTTAGCAAACTGTCATCCGAATCAAAACTTATCGCGCGTATACGGACTAAATGATATTAAAAAATTCAAATAACTTAACAAATTACAATTCGGCAAATAGAGGGAAGCCTTTTCGTTGCTTTTCAATTATGAAATTTCCAGTGTTAAAAAAATCTAAAAGTTTCAATGACGTCAATTCGAATAACTGAACTTCAATCAATGTTGTGAATAATCAAATGTTCTCGTTGGTATGAGTTTGATACATTTTCTTCGCTGATGTTTCACTATTTGTTATAATGTGTAGTTATTGTCTCGAAAGCCTTTGAGAATGGGTCACTGTGCTTCTTGGATCGATTCTACAACCCCAATCAACCATTACTTCCCTGCCAGTCTCTTTGACGTTGCCTGCAACACTGTTCCTTCTATCCAGCTCTCTCCCTTTTACGATCCCATAGTACACAGAATCACTTCGTCATTGCACCTTCAGTTTTTCTATTTTCTGCTCTTTTCCGTTAGAAACTCTTGGTGATATTTCGTCAGTTCAAACGTTCCAACTTGTTTAAAGCAACTAATTCAATTAGTGAGGTACAGAGGATAGGGAAAATGACATCAGAGGAGAAAATCTATACTGCACAGCACTAAAGATGACTTCACTATTGGAGGAATACAGGAACTAATAAAGTGATGGTTTTACTTGATTTATGTAACAGCTATTCGCCTGAATGCATTTTGTATGATAAAATACAATGAAATATTTTATGAACAAGAATAATTTTCAATTAAATCTTATTCATAACGAATTATTTTTCCAATAATTATAAAATAATCATTTATTCCTACTAATTAAATAGATATTTGTGTTATCGAATTGAACATAAAAATGAGAAACTATTAATGCGGTATGGACTTTTACTTAATTGAGTGAAGTATATCAAACGTTTTGATCCTCTTATCGTTTCTCCACGCAATTGAGTAGTTTAATCGTCAGTTTTAATGGATCGTTGAGTAGATCTTTCCCGCTATACGTATTTCCTGGTATTCCTTGTGATGGAACGACGAAAAAAATCTCGTAAGAAAAAGATAAAAGAGAGAAGTTGTCCGGAGAACCCCTCTGTTTGTATAAGAATCAGGGTCGAGACCCACTTTGGGCTGCCGAGCCGGAAGGGATGAATGACAACAGAGTCCAGACAAGGGGTGGCTAAGTAGGCTGCTCTGAGAGAAAAACCAACGGAGGGTCGTGATATAAAATCTAGTGGAAATCGTCTCACAATACAATTTCATCATTTAAAGGAAAATAGTCCGAGTTAGTAACACCGAGGATAGAAAAAGTAATGGAGTCAACAGCGTTGGTGTGGTTGGAAGATATTTCGTTGATTCAATCTTAATGTCCTCGGCACAAATGAACGAAGAATTTAATAGAAGTCAGTGTGACTGAATGGCATGGAGATTTCAAATAATGACTTATATACATTTTTGCGTATACATTCAATTCTCTTGTTTTTCTCTTTCTCTTTAACAAATTCTCTTTAACAAATCAAATGTTTACACGAAACACCAAAAAATTAAGTTACGTTATAAAAAATTGAAAACCGAACAATAAAACATGTTTATGTTCGACGACACGATTTTTCATCAATTCATAAAAAAATTCATAACAAAAAAACGAAATTTCACATTATGAATGAGATCATTTGAATCACTAGCGTAATTTTTAGTTTAAGATTTAATAAATTTAACATTCACTTCAACATATTTTTCAACTAACGGTTATTCATTATAAAATAACTATTCGATTCGTTTCACGTTGTAGAATAGGAATTGACAATGGAATCATTTGTCGCCTGAAACCTGAAACAATCAGTCACATGTACGGTAATGTGGAATCCTGTATGTAGATAATAATACGAGATTGTTGCATAATAGTGACGTTGATAAGCGGAAAATGCGCTCTTCCGCTCTCTCACGGCTCTCGAGAAATATCACATTTCGACAAACAATGATTCGCGGATATTTGAAAAGTGAATATATACGTAGATATATGCATATGCGTTCAGAGACGTCAATGAGAACGAGCTCTCTTTGCAGAAAGTTGACGTGCCAATCGAACTATGTGCCGGGTCTACGATTAAATCATGGGAAACGAGAGGGCATTTATACGTGTGTTTACATAAATGTATATACGCGCGTGAATATATATTTGTAAACATTACAGTCCAGTGGAATCGATGGTGCGATTAATTTGCATGTCTATCAAAGGAGACTTCTATATCGTTCTCTATTCCATCCATTCGTTATTCGTAATATTCCCGGACTGTACGTAAACCGGGATTAAACGCGCAGAAAATAGAAAATAAGAGGTCGAGGTTTCTGTGCCGTAAATTTTACTCCACTTTTCCAAGACGAATTAAGCGAGAAGTGAAGAGAGAATAAAATGGGCTCTCTCGGTGCTCGGAGAGGGTTGCTGACAAGAGCAAAGCTTAACAAAAAAAGAAATGTGCAAAACGTCGAGTTTGTGCTTTAAGCTGGGATCGTTACATTTCTGACAATTTGGAGGCAGCCTTGGGTGGATATGACTTAATTCATTGTTCCCAACCACCTTCACACGTAACGCAATTTTGATAATTGAATTAATTACATAGTCGATTTGAGGTGCTTACGAAGAACGTGCCGCACAGTTTTTAAAATGGCACTGTAAATCAAAAACATGTGAAAATAAGTCCAATAATAGCGGAATGATGGAATGATGATTGTTTAACATTTCGAATCCAACATTGATAATGTCGATTTTTTGGTTCGCTTTCAATTGAATTAAAAACTTGCATTCAATTAGATTGAATTTTCCAAATTTCGCTGAGTTTCCACGAAAGATAAACCACGAGTATGGAAGACAAATTCATCGAATATCAATGACGTAAATGTCCGGGGTAAGATCCTAAGAAGTGATTAAAAAATCGACGAAATTATCCGCCAAATGTTTTTCTTAAAGTCTCAAGCGAGATAAAGAAATTTGTGTTACGTGCAAACTCCTTGGTTTGCACTTCCGCTGCAGAAGATTGATTTGGCCAGCAATATTCTCTCGTCTTTTCTTTTGTCTTTGTCTCCGGCAGGTCACTGGGGTAGGAAGGTATATTTTTAGGAAGGCGTTAAGTGTGTGTGTGTGTGTGTGTGTGTGTGTGTGTGTGAGTGTGTGAGTGTGTGTACGTCGCTAACACGTTGAAATTATTGATTTGCATATAATCCCACCCCTGAAGAAGAGAAACTTCGTACACGAAAAAGCTTATCTTCTTCTTCACTTCACTTCGCGATGGTTTTCATTGTGGGATAATTAATGCGGGGGGCAAATAACATTCGTTCACATCGCGTGCATCGACTTTCTTACGCTACGATATATTTTCCTTATCCACTCGCGACCAGAGGGCTAGAGAGCGTGAATGAAAATCAGCAGTAGGTTAAAGAGGGGTGAATTCTTGAAAAAATAAAAAAATATAAAAAATACACACTCACCCTGAGGCTCGCAGAGGCCGACTTCATTTCTGCACCGTTCACAGAAACCTTGGACATTTCTCGTTCTCGAGAGGGATAATACTTCAGCCCTCGCACGGATTTATTTATAAATTTATATATATACTTTTTTACATTAACTGTTTATATATATATATGAATACATATATATCCGTAACGTGTTTTATCGTCGTATATAAACTCGCGCCTACCGGCCTCACAGCTTGCCTCACTCGGCGCCGTTCACATATTTCACCCTTAGCTCGGTTCTCGCACCCTCTTCTCTTTTACCCGGTGGTTTACATTCACTAACTTTACACTATTGGCCGGAGCTTTTATCGAAGTCCCGTCGTCACAACCCCTATCCCTTTTTCTTTTTCCTCCTCAATTTTTACCTCCTTCTCCTCCTCCTCCTCCTCCCCCTTGTGCCCTCTTTCGTATTACGTTATTTCTCGTGTAGAATTGACACAAGCGCCGTTTACTCAAACTAATATTAAATGAACCATTGGAAAAAATCGAAAAAAAGCTCACTGTCCTTTTCTCCTGGAATTTCTTGCAACTTTTTCAACGACATTTACAAAAAAAAACTACTTATTATCATGGAACCTTGGAAAGACGTGGAAAATCTCAAATAAAATTTAACACCCACACCAACTGACAAGACACCGAATTATCATTCGAGCAGAGAAAAACTACTCTGCTCTTGGAATCTCGCGAATAAACTCGCGTACACTGAAAAATCCACCACCGGTTATTTTTTCTCCTTCTCTCTTTCTCACTCACTCTTTGCGCCCACACTATTTCGCAGATAATAGGGAAGCTTTTCGCCCTACGGGACCTTCAACGCTTGCGCACACTCGCGAACGAGCCAGCGGGTTAAAAAAAACGCTCGAGCCTCGCTCCACACAATCGGCAAACTTCGTTCGACTGTATACGACCCACGCGCACCATATACTCACCGCCGATCCCTCTCTTCTCTGCTTCCCTCATCCTTCTATGTATATACAAAATATGGACTTACACACTCTTTCATCTACACGATCCATTCCATGCCAAATCCACTTTCCTCGTGATCGTTAAATTTTTATTTTTCTGCTTTTACCGCCCCATCAAAAATTACTATCAATATTCTTGCTTTTTCATGATGATGCTGGAGCTCACAGCCTTGGAATACAATCTTATTTATTTCCTCTCCAGCAGCGATGTTGATTTTTTATATTTTTTGTCGTCCAATTTCCAAATGAAGAGAATTCGTCCAAATGTTTTGGTCTTTTTCACCATTTTACCATATTTTCACATAAAATAATTTAAAAGATTCTTTCGTTATTCTGAAGTAAAATTCTGCCGACTAAGTGATTATAAACAGCGAGAGCAAAAAAAAAATATTCCATCAGAGTCAACTTGTCAATTTTTATCGGATTATTCGAACATTTACTTTTAATAAATTTCTCAAATTTTTGAACTACAGTTTCATTATTTGCTAATTTACCTAAATTGGCCAGTTGTCATGATGTAATAATGTTGTCATAATAACGAAAAGAATGACGAAGGAATATTGAATAATAAAAATAAATAAGGAACGTATTTGGCATAGAATGACTCATGTGACCCCGTCGTCTACCCATTCGTCAGGTTACACTACTGTGCAAACCGTATATATACAACTTGAGCCCTCGCTTGAATGATTTTCCGAAAAGACCAGCACAATCGAATCAATGAGAAAGCCCCTCGCTTATGCTCTTCGCGTCGAACTCCTTTTTCTTCATTATTAAATTTGAGTAGCATCAACTTTCGTGCGGCCGAACGTCAAAAAGCCCAAGCAACAAAAATAACGTGGATGAACGAGGTCGATGTCGTTACAAAAGTTGAACATCAACTTTTTGTTCAAATGAAACTGGGACTATTCCGTTTTATTGTATTCTGAAAAAAAAAATAGAAAAAAAGGAAGTTATTCGCCGTGTGTCCATCAATTCGTACCGCAAGTTTTTGATGTGCAGGATATTGAATGAAAATAAATGAACAATTATTTTATAGACCATAACTTTGATAAAGGATGCCTCAGGCAGGCTCAATCCAGAGGATTGTCGAAACGTTGACATTTTTAAAGAAAACTAACATGAACATTTGTGGGACCCGAAAAAAAAAATCCGGCCAGTTTATTATTTTCTGCTTACGAGAAATTGAATGGAAGGGCGACTTTTATAATTGGAGCTTTCGATAATTTAATTCAATGAATAAAAGAACAGATAAATTTCCGCTTTTTTCAAAAGCCCACCGAAAACAATAATGTAACTGCTTGAAAAAATTCATGTGACGAAGTAATGCTTTGAGCAATTGAACTTCCTCAAGTTACACCTTCAAAATTTTATGATATTCATTTTCAAGATTTGTCATTAGGGCAAGTACAACTCGCTCACATTTATTTATGTGATAGATTTTTTTTGCTTATCCTTGAAGAAAAATCAATATATCGGGTAGCATTTCATGTTAATGATAAGAAAAAAAAGAGTAGTAAACGTAAAAACGTGAGAGAATTGGAAATGGGTGGCTGATGTTATCCGAGATATTACAGGTTCGAAGGTTTTGTGTTCGGTTTAATAGAGAGTGACACACCAACAATCATCCTGCGGTGTAAATTTTCATTGGTGGTTGGAAAACCGTCGCGTGCATATAATCAGCGACGTAGATTTTGAGATAAGCTCACGTTATGGTTAAAGCGATTTAGAATTGTTCGGACAATGGAAATGTCACGATAATTGTTACGTTAAAATATCGACCGAAACAGAAGGGTGGAAAAAAAAATATTACAAATTTGTTGTACGTTCTGATTTAGAAAAAGGGAATACTTGATCTCAATCGTAATATCACAAAAATTGGATATCGATTAATTGATCATTGATTCTATTTATACTCAGGAATGTCTTATCATACAATATTAGCTTATTTATTAGTTTTTATAAATATAATGTGTATCAATCGATGGTTTTTCTTCATCGTCCTCGATCATTAATGTCCGCTTAATTAACTAGGATTCTGATTAAATTTAACGCTATATCCACCACTGTTGGGATCCTGCTGAAGCTCAAAATTATTCGTCGACAATCCGAAAGGTTTGAGCACCAAATTGCCAAGATCTTTAAGTTTCCCTAACATTTCCGTTTTCAATTTCTCGTTCGCTTCCTCTATCAGTGGCGGCAATCTCTGTTAACGAAGAAAATTCGTTGAATTCGTTAGGAATATGCAATCAACAGCTTGACGGTTGGATCAGAAAGTATATTTTTATATTTACCTTCACCGCATGATTGGCTTCGGTATGAGACGGATCGAGCTCAATAATCTTTTTGAAATCCTCTAGCGCGTTATCCAGTTTGCTCGTTTCTTCGTATAATTGTGCTCTCCTCAAATATGCTTTTAGATACTTTGGATTCAGTTCAATAGCTTTTGTGCAATCAGCTATGGCGGGTTCCTTATCCTCCTGTTTTAAAATTCATGATTAAAATATGAAATTCAATTTTCTAATGATATTCTAAACATTGAAGCCAGTATTTTGCAAATGCAGTCAAATATTCTTTTCTCTTGATCAAGTTTGTTATGATACCATTTGTTACAGTTATTTTGCGACTTCAGTTGTTCTGTAAATGACAATTGACCAATTTTCGCAGCAAAAATCAGTGCAGTACTTGTGTGAACTACTATAAAGGAATATTTCGTTGCATTTTAATTATATAAACTTCAATGTCATGAATATTTGTGCTTTTCAAGTCATTTTTAATTAAATAACCATGTGTTTCATTTTAGCTGCAGCTCGATTCGCGTATAAAATTGCCCTTTCGTCTGCGAATGCCAACGGACATATTTGCAGTCCTTCGGTGTAAGAAGACTGAGCTTTGCTGTATTCTCCTGCTCTGAAGAATTCATTGCCCTCATTTTTTAGTTCGTCTGCTTCGTCGCGGAGTTTCTGCAAAAGTTAAACGAATTAATCATCCATTTATTTTTCTCTATTGAATAAGATTGACTGTTGCAAAAGAAAGTTGTTATCTACGGTTTTAAAGATAATTTTTTCTTCTCTATAGAATACAACTCTTCAGTGAAAAAATGAATAACGTCGTCAATATTGAGAGCATTGAAAAGTCTTTGAAAAGTTGCAATGAGTACCCCAATTGTCGGTCACAGAGTAAGATTGTTAATTATTAAAAAGATCGACAAAAACAATAAAAACGCATTTTTCATGAATTATAATGTTTTTTACATCAGACAAGGTTTCAATGTGTAAATGAACGAACAAAGAGGGAGAACAAATCACTGGAGACAAAAAAATATAAAAAATACAAACTTGTTTTTCGTCTTCAGACAAAGTAACTTCTCGATCTTTTAAAGCCTCTTCATCAATGGAATCCAAACAGGGCTCTTCATTTTGGGATGAGTCTGACTTTTCCTCTTTTTCTATCCCCGTAGGCCAAATATCTCCGGTGGCACTATCTTTTTCGTCGTCCGAGCCATACTCCGCCCGCGTTGACGTACTATTCGATTGTGTCGTACCACATGAGTTTCGAAGTTCTTTCGTTAAATCATCAATAATTTGTTCATTGGACGGTATCGCTGGCTCATCCATTTCTTCGTTTCCTCGCGCAAAGTAATATATTCAATTGGAAGATGTATTGTTTAGGTTAACGCTGTCTGAAGTATATTATGAGTTATGAGGATTATGAGTGAGATCAGTGAGATCTGTCAAGAGAATAATTCTGTATCACGCAGCACGCCGATTCGTTACATGGGTTACATGAAAAACTGCTGAGACTTGCGAATCAGCGATTTTTTTCATTATCCTCAGTACACATTAGCTAATATAGATGGAGGTACTGAAAATTTGAATTGGTTTACCGACAAAACCGGTTATTTCATGTATTTTTATAACGAAGAAGAGATTATCAATAATAGCAGTTAATCATACAAACACCTTCAAACTACCAACAATTGATGGGAAATATTTGTTCTATTCCAATAACTAAAATTAGGGTTTCAAACTCACACCCCTTTCCGTTGAATCATCGAAAGAACCAAGATTGCTAGTCGAATGTTTTTTTTCCTGAACATTTGGCAAACCCACTTCTAGATACGCATGTCGAGACTAGTTCCAGATGTCTCTGCCAGATGACCACCAAAAACAACAACAACAAAGTCGATTCTCGATTCATCGATTCCTTTTATTATCAGTTGGTTAATAAAACTCTTCTTATCGCCCCGTAGAAGTGTTGAACTTTATGGGCGTAATTAGATGTAAATTAAAACTTTTTTTTTTACTACGGTTCTCCCCGAAAAATCCTCTCCAAACGACTGTAATGTTCCTTGTTGAAAAATCGTTAAAGTCACGATAAGATAGCGGAATTTTTACAGGAAGTGTTTCATCCGGCATTTATTATAAAGTCGTTCAAAAAAAATAAAAAGACGTTTATACGGACCTGTCATGCAATATTGTTTTCATTCCAACGAGTGAAAATCGTGACTGTGCTCTTGAGTGTTTTAATATTCCTCTAATACAATGGGTAAGTTCATAAATTTTCAAATCCATGCTCATAAGACATTGTGGTCATCAGTTGAAACTGTCAATTCTTTCGTGTAGACGACTCGGCCGAATCACAAAAATGGCAACAACATTTGTCGTTACTTCGTACTCAATATGTTAGTTTGTACACAGCGAATACCGAATTACAACAAAAATATGCAATCGCTACTGCCTCTAAACAAGAAACCGGATTCATCGAAAGGCTCCTAGCCACAATCGCTGCGTTACACGGACAACAACGATACAGGTGATTAGAATTTGTTTTAAAATTTTTATCATCAACTATTGAGTCATGAAATCGTGATTAATAACAAATATTAAAAATTATTGCCGAATTTTGCTCCCTACAATGTATGATTTTTCTCAACATCTGCAAAATTAATTCAAAGACCATCTTTGATTTTCTTTTATGTCAAATCAGAAATGAAATAAAGTCATTCTAATGAGGATAAGTTTCAAAGATGGTTCATTTTCAAAAACTGCTGAGATATTTTCAAAGAATTTCTAAATTCCTTTCAGTGATCTTACAATTAAACTTGCGAATCACGATACACCAGCCCACAAATTTGTCCTTGCGGCAAGAAGCGATTTGTGGAACGAAGCAGCGCTTGCGAATAAATCAGATCTTGGTAAGTGTTCACTTTCAGTAAAATCATTGAATCGAGTTGGACAAAAAAACTGATTTACTAACTTCTTATTCACATTGGATTGCACCTTGAAACCCAACTTAATTTGCAAGAATACAATTTATTTCTGAAACCACAATACTTTCAGTTTCAAGCGTTGTTATTACTTGTATAATGAATATGAAAATTTTGGTATAGAATTTGTATTAATCTGAGACAGTTGGACATGCTAGTAAACGAACTCGTCACGTTTCGAGGACCAGAATAATTTTAAATGTTTACAGATTGGAGTAATTTGGACCCTGCAGTGGCTTCAATTCTTTTAAAATGGATTTACACGGGCATGGTAGAGAAAGAAAGTTTGTCACTGGAGTTGATGAGAGCTTCCTCGGACTTCCAGCTGCAAGAATTGACGGAACAGTGCGAAAGATATTTGATAGGAATAGTTGGTCTTCAGGATTGCGTTCGTTTTTATACAGCGGCAGAAGAAATGAATGCCCCAACGTTGAGAGATCACTGCAGTTCGTTAATTTCCGCTCATTGGGTGAGATTTTGACCACAAAAAAGAATAAATCAGGAAAGAGATTGATTTCTAATATCCAAATGATTTTTCTTTGGAATGCAGGAAGATTTGACTGGTGAGGATTTCAAAGAAATGCCTGGTCCACTTTTGTATCAATTGTTAAAAGCCAAAAGCGATTTCCCGCTACATTCCGCAGTGAGACTGGTTCGTGAGGACGTTGTCTTCCTGTACTTGGTCGAGCATAATTCTGAGGTAAATATGACAAAAAAAAACCACTTATAAACTTGTTTTCGTCTTTGAATTTGAGGATTAAGGAATTAATTCATAAGTGTAATGTTGTTGGCTTTGTTCGCAAAAGCTAAACATGAATTATGAGTCATCGTCATAACTTTATAGAGCCATCAAAGAGCTTATCTTCCATGAACTCATACTTATTAGGAATAAGTCAATTATGGTAAAAACGTAAAATTCAGCATAAATTTCAAGCCATCAGACGGGACAGTAAGCTTGTAAAATTTTATTTAAACGCTAATTTATAAAATAGGCTCGAACCCGTTTTGTCAATCGTAACAACGAGATCACATCTTCGTTGCCGAATCTTACACAATAAATTCCTTTACATCATAAAGAATGTCGTAATTGTTCAAAGGCTTAAACATATATGTACATTTATGAATAATTCGACAGGAGTGAATTTTGGAAAACAACACACTGTCGATCCGGATATAATATCATACAAATATTTTGATTTTTTCTTGTTTGGTAGATGTTCGACGAAGAATCTCACATTTGATTTTTTGGCGGCTTAGTCGTTCATTTTCTTTTACAGACTAGCTAATAATACTTTGTATAGAAAAGACCCCAACGATCGACATCCAAGTTAAAAAGTATTTGATTTCCTTAGCCACACTCCCGTTGCATAAGTGAAAACTGCAGAAACAATATTCTGCTGGTCCACCCGGCGATCCTTTGTCCACATCGTGAAAACATCTTTCATCATACGCCGAAGTTACAACTTCGTGCGTATCGTACCATTTTCTATTGTTGTAATCGTAAGCTTTACTGACGTTTAGTTGGGGCGCGCATCCCCGTTCCACGCTCGTCAACACCAGCGCTAAATCGAATGTTAATTCAATCAATTAGCACATTATTAATTCCTTGTTACAAGAATAACGAGGGCAATGTACAGAAATATATATTATTGGAATATAACGTTTCATTTGAAGTAACTCAAATTATAAAGCCAACAGAATAAGTTTCTGAAGAAAGTGTTCAATTTTTCGTCTGTTTATTAGTTTTTTTTTTTCAATAAAATTTGGACAAACAAAGAGAAATTATACAATTGCTCTGCTTGATCGATCTAGTTTTAATAAATGAATATTAAGCTGATTATACATGAGATAGGATTTCAAACAATATCATTGGAAGTGATGAACAGAAGGCCAGATGTAAAAATTGATATTAAAAAAAAAAGACAAACTCACATCCATTGCCAAGTCGATGTCGTATAGATTTTTTCATGCATAGAGTCGAGTTTGGACAATAAGTTTGAAAATGTTGGCTCTCGTCGAAATGACTGCAAATTTGACTAGCAGAAAATTTGGCGCCAGGATTCGGCGCAACGGTGCATCGATAGCAGGATAAACCGCAATCGATTTTCGATATATCTAAAAGATCGATAAAACGTTTGTGAAAAAAAAGTAATTATTTTCGAGAGATAATGAATGGACGATCGTCGTTGAATAGTTGTCGCGTTACTCACAGGCTAGAAATAACCCAGTCCAGAATGTGAATCGTAAACGAGTGAAGAAAAACATCTTTTTTTTATTAGGAATACCTGATCGTCTCAGGACTTCGAAGTAAACATATTAATATTTATTAAAAATTAATATAATACGTCACTAGATCGCAGCTTTTTCGATCGTAATTGTCCAGCATTATTTATCAATAATAATCACATGGAAACTTTTTTTTCTCCAACTGACGTTATTGTAATTTCGCCCGACCTTGAAATTCCACGTGTCTAGCCATCGAAAGTTGTTATACTCGTTTCAATGTGACGTTTGTTTTCTCCTTATTTTTTAAGAACATCCTTCGATTTTCGGTCAGATGGAATCAATTTTTGCAAATATTTTTCTTTTCTTTCGCAGTGTCAGGAACAAAAGTTTAAAAAGCTCTAACAACAAACGCCGCGCGCACACTTGACCCACTTTTTCACGACTATCGATTAAATTTATCGACCTAGTTTTGAGGCGAATTATTTTTCGGCTATTCTAACACAACGTTTGTAAAATCACGATAATATAAAAAAGAGGACAATGTTTTCTTTTTTTTTCTTCAATTGTTTAATTTTGCGGGAACGGTGCGTCCGTGCTTGAGAAAAATACAACGCATTCTGATAGAAATATCGAGGATGGCTTTCCGCTGTTGGTTGCTAGTTGTTGGAGGTGGTGGGAAGCTGCTGCTGGCCCGTGGTCAGGCGCGTTCTACACCAACTCCTATCTTTTGCCACGTCATATCATCCCCACCACTTCATTCCTACTTTTCACTCTCCTCCTCTCCGACCTTCGGAGCTTGGAGAATGTGTGAAACACTCTTTCGAGAATGAGCACATTATTCCCGAGCAAAAAAGCTCGCTTGCTCATCGATGACTCCACTGAGGGCATTACCTCCTTTTCATTCTCTCTCTCTCTCTCTCTCTTTCTCTTTCTCTTTCTGTATTTTTATTCACTCATTTTTATCGTTTTAGTTTTTTATCGCTTTGACGCCCGCGATAAACGTATACCCTCACTCTGGACAAAATTCTCAGTCGATTCAACACCGATTTCAATATTTACAAGTTTCCTAAATGTCACGGAATAAAAAAAAAAAAATAAAACAAAAAAAAACAATCCGCATGCACGAATCACAAGGCGGCGAAATTCTTTTCCGCATTTTTTTCCTCCAGCTGAATATTTTGGGGTTCAATTTCGTAAAAAAACATAATAATTTCGCTTATTCAACAAAATTTCAATGAGATTTAAGAAATTAATTGAAATCGGTGTGTGGTTTCGACGATCTGCCAAAGTTAGGCACTTTCGGGTGATCCCGGTATTTCGTTCGGTGAACGCTTGTCAGTGCACCGGCTCATGCATTCACCGCTGAGCGGGAAACAATTTTTTGAGTTTCTCATTAAACGAATTGAATATATAAAAAAAAAGTAATGAATAAACAAGAATGAAGGATTGAAAAATAAATCAACGAGAGCACAACATTCGAAAAAGAATGAATTCTGAGTAAAATCACTCAGAAAATTTTCTGTGTTATATTTACGACGTACGAGTGCAAGACAAATGTTCTCGTTTCTCTATGAGCTGAGAAAAGAGCAGTCTAATGGTTGGGGATAACGCTTCGTGTCCACCTGAGCGGGAAGTACTTCCGGCCGCGAGCAACATCCGGAAAAAGCACACACGTTGAGATGCGAATAAATGAGAGAGTGAAAGAGAAAGATAAAAGAGTAGCTCTGGAAACATGCGAACGGACGGGCTTCCCGTTACTCGAATCGTGCGATAAAGTAACTTTGGCTCGTGTCGATTTGTGTTCTTGTGTTTTATGAGAATACATTTTTTTTATTTGTATCACCATTCTTTCGTAGAATTAATAATCGACCAAATGTTCTAATAATTCAAAGAATTAAATCAGTCAATTCTAATCAATAAATCAATAAATAGAAAAAAAAACCGATTATCGAAATATTCGCAAATTACATGTTCCATTGTTTCATCCGAGATTTGAATTTTGTTAAAAGATGCATATAAAAATGGCAAATTAAAAAAAAAAATCATAAATAAGAAACCTAAGTAGCCAGTTCAATGAAAAACTCAACAATGCAATTACAGTATTCAAGTCTATTGAATCACGAAGAGCTACAAAAAGAAAATGAGAGTTCAAACAAAAGCTGCGATACTATTTATAATTCACGACATGAGTTTTACAATTGGAAGGGTAAAATGGTTTTAACTCTTCGAAGAACCGTAATACGTAATTTCCAAAGTAAATTCTCGTTATATACTGAATGTGCGAGAAGCAGAATGATCTGAAAATATGTCGAGGTAGCAAAATTTAATTTTAGACAATCAATATTGTATTTTTTTTGTGCAGCTTCCGAGAGCCGTAAATGCTGTGGATCACAAAGGCGAGAGGGCCCTTGAAGTGGCTTTGAAAGCACGACAACCCTCTCTGGCACGTACCCTCGTCGAGCATCAGGCTGATTTAATAGCTAAAAATTCACGAGGTTTGACGTTGCTCCAGTCAGCTATTCTCAAAGGGGATTTTTATACCGCCGAATTTATAATCGAACAATTGGAAATAAGCGGCAGTGCGCAGAGGCTCTGTGATCCTTTGAAATTCGACGAGACATCCAAGGACGTCGAAAGTTTAAGAGAATTCGCAGGTTGCACAGTTTTGCATTTAATCGCAAAGCACAAAACGCAGGAGATGGTCAATGTTGCTGCGAGGCTTTTACAAGCTGGCATTGATCCAAATCTGCAGGATAATCGAGGATGGTAACGTTAATCACCGATAATAACGACAAAAAATATGTATTTATTCTCAAATGCATAATTTTGACAACAATCGTAACTTTTAATTATTTTAATGTCTCTGGGCTTGTGAAAAAAATGCGGAATTATGAATGAGGGAGAGAATTTTTCGTTTTACAGGACGGCGCTGCACAGCAGTATCGCGGAAAAAAATGAGGCGCTGTTCGATCTCTTGTTGGAGGCAAAAAATTTGAATCTGAATATAGCAAGTGCGGAAGGTCATTCGCCACTGTGTTTTTCACTGAGAACGGAACCGTTTAACGAGGATTTCGCCAAAAAGCTATTGTCAAAAGGGGCATCTGGGAGTCCGATTTATCCGATAACGGGTGACACGCTTTTGCACATATTAGCACGAGATCGTAGGGAAGAGGCAGCTATTTTTTTGGTTGAAAATTCAAAGGAAAAATCGTGGAGAGCGAATTTCGAAGGTTTCACGGTTTTGCACGAGGCTTGTAAATCCGGTCTCGCCGAACTCGTCAGATTATTATTACAAAATGACGTTTCGCCTAACAACGCATGTACTGCAATGACCTTGACGAGTGGAGAAGCCCCCATACATTTGGCGGTGACTAACCTTTATCTCGACGTAGTTAACGCACTTTTGGGCGCTAGTGACTCAAATACGCAGCTCGATATCAAAGACAAAAACGGCGAAACGCCTCTTAGTCTTGCTATCAAAGCACCATTAAAAAAAGGCCGTGAAATCGTCGCTGCGCTTATCAATGCCGGAGCTAATGTCAATCAAAGAAATGAAAAAGGATTGACGCTTTTGCATCAAACCATTTTGAAAGAAGACTCCGCAACTGCGATTTTCCTTCTCGAAAATGGCGCTGATATAAACGCCAAGTAAGTTAATCGTTTCATTAGTTTATTCAACTTTAGTAAAATTAAAAATAGCATTCAGCTTTGCATCGTTGAAATGAACGATAATCATTTGCCACCTTTCTTTCGTACTTGAAATACTTCACAAATTGTGGGCAATGCAAAATTTAATAAATTATGTACCAAAAACGAGTGCATCAAAGTAGCACTGGAAAAAAGTATCTAAAAACAAGCAAAATAAATGGGCGCAGTGAAATAATGAATGTACGTTAATAGGACAGGCGAGGGTGAAACGCCACTTCAGCTCGCGGTACATTGTCGTCTTGGCGAGGTCGTCGAAGCTCTATGCAGACGAGGTGTCGACACATCGATCGGTTGTCCATTATGGGACGCCCTGGAATCCGAGCAAGAGGATACAGCCTCGGTATTGGTCAGCCATGGGGCTGACACTGATTGCTGGAGTCCAGGGCCGGAAGGATGTCTGCAGACTCTTTTGCATCGTGCGATCGACGACAATCAGCAAGACATTGCCCAATTTTTGATAAGAAGCGGTTGCGATTTGAACGCCCCCAGGAAGCCGGGTTTGGACGGTGCTGGTGGCGACGAGGCGCGTGACAATTGCACGCCGCTTCATTTGTGCTGCGAATGGGGGCTCGAACAAGTCGTACAGACTCTCGTCGAACACGGAGCGAATGTAAACGCTCGTGATTCCGAGGGGAAAACACCGATTCACATCGCCGTACAAAATCAACATACACAAATTATTTCGCTTCTACTGTGCCATCCGAATATTGATTTATCCCTGAGAGACAAAAAAGGCATGAGCCCTTTTGCTACCGCACTCACTGTTCGCAACAACAAAGCTGCTGAAGCTATTCTCGAAAGACTCCCAACTGCTGCTGAACAGTTCGATAATAAAGGACGAAATTTTCTTCATATGGCTATCCAAAAAAACGACATGGAAAGCATTCTGTTCTTATTGTCTATACAGGTGAATTCACTATTATTGTTCCTGTAGAAAATTTAATTATATGAACAGCAAAGTCGACGTAATGAGAAAACCATTCAAATACATTAACGTAACAATTAACTTGAGCTAAGCTATTGGCATGAGCAACAATACAACTTTGATTTCACGTTCAATGAATTGTACAAAACATGACAATTTATGCATCAACAATCCATTAATAATTAATGAGATATATCCATGACGAAAACAAAACGAATAAGAATAAATAAACATGCACGTTCCGATTTTTCTTGGAGATCCCGCTGCATTAAATTTCGAGAAAAAAAATAGATGAATCGTATTTCCGAACGAAAGGAAAGAATAACGTTGTACCTGCCGAGAAAACGATAAAAATCTATAAAGAAAGGGTAAAAATCGCCTAAAGTGAATATATTTTTTTTTTTCAAGGTTGATGTTAACTCAAGGGTACAGGATGTAACCCAAACCCCTCCGTTGCATCTCGCTGTAATTTCCGGAAATGAAATGTTGGTTCGAAGTCTTATATTGGCAGGAGCGCGAATAAACGACACGGATGCCCACAGAAATACGGCTTTGCATGCTGCTGCGAAAGCGGGTCATGCTGTCGTCGTTTCGGCTCTGTTGCAGGTGAATAAAAAAAACGTGCCAGATCGTTTGGATCGAAAAATCTAATGGGTTATTTTTTTTTTACTGCGTTATTTGTATTTTTCAAGAACAATATAAATTTCGACGCTGTTAACGCTGATGGGGACAACGCCCTTCACGTTGCGGTTCGCGAAGGTCATGCTGCAGTCGTCCGAGCTCTATTGACGGAATGCACTCTCGACGCCGAAACCGTAAATCTTAAAGGCAGAAATCCGTTGCACGAATTGGCGCGATATGGACGCGATAACGCCGCAACTATTTGCGAATTATTTTTAGAATGTATGGCCCAATATCCTCTGAATAATCCAGGTAAGAAATGTAGAAGAATCGGTCAGAATACTTTTTAGTAATAATATTTATTAACTAAACATAATTCAATGCATTGAACACATTGATTGCTGGAGTTTTTCACCGTAAAGGTAACGAATTTCTTTCAAATACTGCTTAAAATTGTTACTCGTTTCATCCGGATAGCTCAATTTTTCTTAGATTCGAATCATTCCCGAAACGTCTGAGAAAAATAAGTTCCACAGACAGCGAACAAATGAGACAAATTGTACTATTAAAAAATTCATCGACATTTCTAGACCTGGACGGAAATACGCCGTTATTGATTGCCTACATGAAAGGCAATGGGAATCTGTGCCGTACGCTTGTAAAATCTGGCGCGTGTTTGGGACATATGAACAAGGAGGGAATCACGATATTTAATTATCAAGTAGCAACAAAACAATTATTGTATCGATTATTGGATTCGCTGACGCAAGAAGCTCCTTGGGCCGACAAAGATCTTTGCCTTGAATGTGGAACCAAATTCTCCTTAACGATGCGGAAACATCATTGGTAAAAAAAAAAATAATAATTACGAAAGTTACTGATGATTATTAGCAGGTTTCTTCATTATATGGTTTGTTTCTACGCAGTCGCCACTGCGGCAGAATTTTGTGCAGCAAATGTTCGGGACAAGATGTCCCGATCCTAAAATTTGGACTCAACAAACCCGTCCGTGTGTGCGCAGTCTGTTTTGACGTGTTGCAAATTGGTGCCGATTGAAGAAAAGAAAAAAACCACACCATACAAAAATAGCTGAGAGGATGACATTGAATAAAGACAATTTATCATAGATCACACATTAATGCAAAGAAAGTGAATTATTGTGATCGTTGGGCGATTGATTCAGCGCCAACAGGAACTGCGAATTCCGTCGCCACACAGCGAAACTATGAGAGTATATTAGTTGTAATTTTTTTTTTAACTAAAATGAAAAATTATATGAATATGTAACAAGAATTATGTTCGCTTTTTGTAAATACTGAGCCCCAATGAACAAATTTTTAATGAATTGCTTCGCTCAACTGATCTTCGGAGCCCAAATTTGGTGATATTTTGCTGCAAGAAATTTCGTTACGTTCCAACAGTGGAAATAGGCACTATTTTGATGAGACGAAAGTTAACAAAGTATTTTCCGAATAATTCAATAATCTACTATTTATAAAAAAATCAAGTATTGCCGAAAAATATTGAAGAAAATATTCATAAAAATCACTTGGCGAGAGATTTCAAGTATTTCTCGAACAAGTATCAAGTCAGAGTCAAAAACATGACTTAAAAAATGACTCTGCGACTCTTTCTCATGTATATTCAAAGTCCAATAGAAATTAGTTGAATTCTTAGACTTTCCCTATAGAAACACAAATCAATCACTAAAATGTTGACTTAAGATTATGGGTTGTATTGCAATAATGAACGAGACTCATGTGGAGTCGAACTTTTCGGCCAAGTTTTCCAGGTAACAATCAATTTTATCGAATTCTTATGGTTTTCAACTGCAATGAAGTTCTACAAATTTGGTGAAGTTCTTCACTTCCGATTTATTTCTAACATTTGGATTTTTATATACAATATATAGCGAGTGTAACTAGTATAATGTTGCAGCAATGATTTACCAGTTGTTGGTTAAGTGAAGCATTGACGAATGGATCGTTACTTGAGCTTTTTGAATAAAGAATGAGCTACGCAGTGATCTACACAACTGACGTAATCTATAATTTCCTCGAGACAAGTCTCGGCCGTTTGTTTTCTAGAATTTACTCTATCGTTGCAAGTGTTGAGTTTATCTTGGAGAGCCATGCATTTTGATTCCCCGCTGCATTTCTCCTGCAAATCAAAATCAAAATTTGTTTGAGAACGATTGATTGGTTAATGTTTTTAAAACATTTCGAACTTGCATGATTACCTATAGAGAAACATGCAATTGCATGAAAGTAAAATAAATTTAACGTCAATTATTCTTAAATAAATCATGTCATCCGCAATCTTCAGTTACTGCATTATTTTTTTTTTTCACGCAGATTTTTTCAATTTTTAGAGCGAAAGGTGAGTTTTCGAAACACAACAGTCTATAAACGGACGATGGAAAAAAAGCGGTATCGAATTTATAGAGAATCTTTCTTGAACATTATCGAAATGTTTATTGTTATTGATTTTGGTTGCTCGTGAAAAAGTGGAATGAACTTTCGAAGTGATATTGGGAATTATGTATTTCACTGGGCGTTTCATCAGTTTTTTTCTGCCGCGATCGAAATACTTTTCGTTCACGTTCTGATTTATTTCGATTTTTCGTTTTATCAAAAAATGGTCGCCCCAATTTAGGAGAAATATATGTCTCTGAGGTTTCGAATTGTTATTCCAAAAATTGTATGGGTCTGGCGATTTGTCGATTTTTTTCTTATTCCCATTGGTACGGTTGTCAATATGCATAAAAATTATGTAATGTTTACGGATACGAAATGACTTACTCTCAGAACTTTTTGAGGATCGACCAATTCTTCGTCGTCTGCCTTGACCGTTGGCATAAAACGATTTACGAAGCTCTGGAGGAACGTCATTTTTATCGCCTAAAACAGAACTCAACACTTTATGTTATTCTGGCTCGAATGACACTCACAAAATATAATAAAAACCAACGAAAAATCGTCAGAGCTTTTTCACCTTGTCGTAGAACAAATTGCACCAGTTCAGCACCGCAACTGATTAAAGATGGCTGACACACAGATCTTCAAATTCCTAGACCCGAAACTACGTAATACTGAAGAGAGAAATCTCTTCAATTTTACACGAAAAAAAAATAACTAGGTTCATTCTAAAAAAATATTTCATTACGATTTCTTCGATTTTTTAAGTTTTCTTTTTTTCTTATAACCAACGTTGGAATTGATGAAAAGCGTAACGGATAACCAAATTCGAACTCAATATTTAAAAAAATAATTACCATAATAAAGATTCATTATACGATATCGATTGTAATACACTTTCGAAAAATGGCGGCAAGCTCAACCGGCAGTTCTGGTTATTTTTGTTCACTGTAATTTATAACGTTGACAAAGTTACCAAAATCGCAGCCACCTGGATTTGAAATTGATCATAGAAAAAAAAAAAATTCCGGTACATATTTTCATTTGACGGATATCTTCATCTTCAGTAGAGTAGAGTTCAGTAGAGAGAAGAAGATGAAGAAGGAATCGAAGGTTTGCGTTGAAGTTTTACTTCCTCATAAACGTCGTCAGCATTAAACAAAAAAGAACCAGACAAAAGATTGTCGACCGAAGGGTTGCCAACTGCGTTTGAAAATGTAAAGACATCAGGATGATCCGTCTTGATTTTTTGGTTGTTCGTAGGTGAAACCCTCCAATTTTGCAGATGGCCGACGGATCGCACAAAAAAAAATCTATGAGTGATAAGAGAACAGATAATGCTTTTGCTTTGAATAGTTTCTCATTGTCACGACGAACGTTTATCGTACGATAACAAATATTCATCGTAAATTATTTAGTTTAGCAATAATCAACATAGGAAATTCAACTCGTTGAGGGTTTCATGAAATAAATGAAAGTTTGAGAAACGCACGGAAAAAGTTATTTACACGTAGCACGAGAAAAACAGAGGGAGATAGCGAATAAATAGGAATTCTTTTTTTGTTTTTAAACCCCAGGTTCGGATAGGCCAGTATAAACCAATTCGGAGTAATATCCCTAGCTTCGATCGACCAATACGAACACAGAGAAATACACGTACAAACAGACACAGACAAGCGAAAGAAACATTACCGTTCGTCATGCATAACTATCTCCATCCAAGTTTTAACGGCAATTGCATTAAACGAGCGATTTTAATTGTCTTATGCGCGGTATAAAAAAATAATCTGATCGAGAGAAAAGCAAAAGCAAACAAAAAAACCAAAACACCAATGCCTGCGCTACGGGAAAAACACAGGTATTACACTAACAAGATAAAAAGAGAGAAAAATATTATCTCGTCAGAGATGCGCCGCACAAAATTCATCCTTCTTTTTCGATCGATAATAAATCGCAAAATTCGTCAATACATTACGGTGACAAAATCGGATTCTTTCTATATTCATGCGTGCGAACCATCACGAAAGTTTCCAATGCGCAATAATATTACAAAAATTGCCGGAAAAGTTGGGTGGATTTTGAGAATGGAAGCAATAAGATTCGTCTCATCAAAAACAACGAAATCCGGGTCGTGAATGATCAAAATAGAATATCAATTTGAAATTCGTCTGTTGATAAAAAATATCGTTTTTTCGTCTCAATGGATGGAGAGAAAAAAGAAGGCAGAGAAAAATTTATCACGCGCGAGTCCACAAATTCCTGATTCTTGGCGAGAGGATGGCCTTTCTCGGAAGTGACTGCCACACGTTCATTTTTTTTTCTCAATGAACATGAAATTTTTATGTATGAAGAAATAATTCTCGTCAGGTGGAATTGAAATGTGATTAATTGGAGATTCGGTAAATAGTCAAGATATTTGATAAATCTACACATATATACATATTTCTCTATATTCACATGTATATTATCGAACGATGAATGTGATCGCGACTCGTGTCGTCAAGACGGCTCCGTGCGGAATAAGCTTAGAGAGAGTGAACCTCGTTTGGTAGAGAGACAAAGTTTGAGGTGCCACACATTGGGACTCGCGACTCGCGCAGTTCCGCTGGCGTGTCCGTGTGAGCGAGAGAAGAAAGAGAGAAAGAGAGAGAGAACGTGAAAAAGGAAGATAGAAAAGAACGAAAAGAGAGGGAGAGCGAGACAGAGCGCATTGGAGTAACAAACCAGCGCTCGTTGCGATTAGGACCGACCGCGAGGACAACGAGGGACATAGAAACGGGGTGCATCGCGTCGAAACATACACACATACACACACACGACCGCGCGAAACTTATAATAACCCAGAAGAGGCTCGATATTGCAAAAAGAGAAAAAAAAACAAGGAAAATTCAACCTAAAAGGATTGTTGGAAAAAAAATACAATAAAAACATGAGAATTTGCCGGAACCCTACCTAAACGCTGAATGGCTATTCGAATAATAAAGGTATGAAAGGTATATTTTACTCTATACAAAATATTTAATTTGTGTTTAACACGATTAATGATTTGTGACAATTCAATCATTTTCACCAGCATTCAATCTGTTTACGATTTGTGTTGTGAATTCGCTTTCTTCAAAGTTGCAGTCCCTATTTTTTCGAGGTTATGTCCTATTCTATATTGCCTTTTTTCTCCCAATCAAACGCGATCTCTACAAATATATTATCGGTAATCCTGAACTTGTGCCATTTTTCCGATTCATTCATTCGTTCGATAAATACTTTGATGATTTTCTATTGCTAATAAATATTTTCATTCCACCGAGTGTTGTTAATTCACGGTTTCCAACTGGTTGTTTCGTGTATCGCTAAAAGGTGCCAGAAACTTTCGTGTAAAAGTTTCTTGTTACTTCTATCATTTTTCTTATTTATTCACCGTGAATCCACCCTCGAACAACTTGTTTCTACGAAAAGTTACTCTTGTTCATCGATCATCAAGCTTCGTATTTTCCACGAAATTTTGGCGTATTCGTGTGTTTGTACGTTCCGTCATTGAATTCAAGAAATTTCTAACTGATTTTGAGGTTAAATTTAAAGGTATACGGTGAATTAATTGCTTCGTTCAATCTTTGAGGTTAAGGTCTGTTAATTCAAGAAATCTTCAGTGCACTGCCAATTGAAAACATTACTTTCCATATTTTTATCGATTTAGACACTTTTATTCATATGGTAGACTTTGATAATTTGGCTGTTGTTGTTTCATTGGGAACTTTGACATTTTGCAGGTCATTTTATTCTATTTTCCAACACCATTCTTTTGATTTGCTTCTTTTTACCATGAATTCCTACCGAGTAATGAACTTTTGTATTTTCAATAACAAAACCATTCTCAAGATAATTGATCTGTCAATAGGATAAAAACTGTCAATAAAAATGTAAACAAATCGTTCAATACTTACAAATTATTCTGTTTGGATTATGTTTACAATCAATGGCTTGTTTTGAGATCCGTGAATGTACATTTGAGCGTTAATTGTTAATTACAGTTATAATTCTTTCACTTGTAAATTTATTTTTATCTGCCAGTGGATTCAAATAGTCCGGAACATATTTATTATACGATGATGGGCTTTGCATCATTGAAATGCATTGAAAAACGATTTTTTCAAAAATTATTTATTGAAAAGTATGGAAGTAGCCTCAATTTTTTTTGTTCACTCGGTTTTTGTAGGTTACATACAAAAAAATGGTTGAATTATTATAGCAAGAGTCATAAATTTCTGGTTTGACAAAAATGAAGAATTTCATGTTTACTTCGATGATAAAAACTTCAGCATCACATAAACTATTCCAATAACAATTTTACTGCTTTTTCCTATTGTGCATATTTTTCATAAATTGCAAGGAACTGTTACAGAAAGATAAAAGAGAATTTCTGCCATTTTTCTATATCTTGAGAAAGCTCTGACTCAACCACTGGTGAAATGAAGAGTATTTTCCAAAATTCTTGCATTACTTTTTGTCAAAATAAACTTTACATCAGTTATGTGATTTAGCATACTTTTATTTTCTGTCTCCTAAGTCTTTCTATCAAAATGTATGTTTTAGTAACGGAGAAGATATTTTCTGTTGGGTTTGGCTGAAAATTCCATTTGAATGGATGATGCCCGGAGGCGATGAACGGTATGGAGAGACATGGACACGGTCATGGGCACTCGCACGGGCATTCGCATCATCATCACCACCACCATCATCATCACCATCATCCGCACGGCGGAGGTTCTCAGAGCGTGTCACAGAATTCCAGTCAGGCATCATCGAAGCACAGCCATGGACATTCTTCGCACATGGCAAAAGAACCAGTTGCGCCATTGCCGGCGGCGCAGCCACAAAAACCTCGAAACTACAGATTGATAGTCGATCCATTCTTGACTAAGGGAGCGGCAAAAGTATATCGCTACGATGGTGTTGTGCCAGGAGATCCGACGTATCCACTGGTACAAGTACGAGATCCACGTTCTCAATTGACGCGAATATGGACGAGACTAGAGCAATTAGATTTGCCAGTTCCGAGGTTCAAGATAGATGGTAATTATTGCGGTGAGCCGCCGCCTTTGGAAGTAACGTTCTGTCATTTAAACGACAACATAGACAAGACCTTTCTCACCGATATGGTGCAGAAATTTGGTGCGATAGAAGAATTGATTATATATTATCATCCATTGACGAACAAGCATCTTGGAATAGCGAGGGTTGTTTTTGAGAACACAAAAGCTTCAAAAGCTTGCGTTGAGAAGTTGAACAACACGTCAGTAATGGGAAAAGTATTGAAAGTTTTCCTTGACGCCTTTGGCGAGGAGTGTAAAAAATTGTATTCGGACATGACCCTTGAGAAGAAACCAGAGAAAAAAGCGGTGGTTGAGAAAGAGATAAAAATCGAAGTCGAGCCTGAAAAACAAACGCCGATCGAGAAGATCGTGCCTGAAGAGCGAGAAGAATACAGGCCAAAAAAAACAATCCCTGCCACAACGGAGAAAAGTCGCGAGCCTTATATCGAAAATTCAAGATACAGTAGAACGAAATATAGTGATTATCCGACACCGAGTGGAAGCACAACGAGCAGTGATTTAAGTTATGCTACTGCAAATAGCGAGCTCAATTATTCAAGCAATTATTCGCAAAATTCTACGCCAGCTACGAACTACGATTATTATTACGCGAGTTATCATCATACGCCGGCAAACAGTTACGTTGGAGGTTTACAAACGAGTGGAGTTCCTGGGGCTGCTTTGGCTATTCAACAAAATTCAAACATGTGGTGGAACGCGAATTCATCGGGAGCAACACCGACACCGGTCGCTTCCAGCGTTACTCCTGTTTATCCGGCCTCTTCGGTTTGGACACCACAGCACAGTGGCATGATCGAGAATACAGATGCCTTGACACCCCTTAATAAAGCCCTCAACTCCAAGAGCTCTTATCACACACCCAAAAAGGATAAAGACTCTTCGTCCTTGAGCTCATCGACTCGAGATTCACCGATTGTTGAGTCACGCAAAACTCTCGATCTTGACACAAGAATCGCTATGTTACTCAAGGACAAAGCAGGTGGTATGGCACCTCCTTTCCTTCAATTTGGCAGTGATTCCGAGGATGAGAAAAAGTCTCAGCACGTAGACGAGGATATGCTCTCCGAACCACCAAGTCCCTTTCTATCTGCTGAAGTTTACAAATCGTGCTTCGAGAAAAAGACTGAACGCACGAAAGAGCGTAGAAAAGCCCATGAAAATAACGTCAATCAATTTTCCGTTGATGAGGATTTAGGCAGTGTTATTAGCTCGAGCGAGGACGAAGCGCTTTTGGGTAGTTACAGCCCAGCTGTTGACGATAACGAACCTTCACCACCCAAAGAACCACCACCTCCACCACCTCCTGACGACGATCGAATGTCTCTCAGTCCTCTAAGCTCGGGAGATGAGAAAATCGAGGAAGTAAGAATTCCTTCTAACTTTCTTTATTTCTTTTCTGCTTTTGCAAAGCAGATTAAAAAATGTAGAAACTTAATATGTCGTGATGTTAATCTAATAAAATTTCATAGGTCGCTGCTCAATCGGAAACCGCCAATCAGATGTACTCGGGAGCTGGATATCCTGGTCATCTCTCCCACTATCCACAACCTACGGATTTTTACAGTTTGCCCAGACCCACGCAATACCCTTACCCCTACGGTACAGCTTATTTACCGAATCAGTACCAATCCTCCTCCACCCAAATCCCAGGCGCTGTTGGCTCTCAAGGAAGCTATTATCCGACCTTTCAATCCAGACTGCAGGCTATGGCTAATCAGAGTATCACGAAAGATAATCCACAGGTTATATTATTACGTTACTGATTTTTAATTAGTTGTATATAAATAAAATTTGCTTTTGCCATATACCGATCAAACTAAACTTCAACTTCTCTGACCCAAACTTTTTTTACAATCCCAAAAATACAAATAATTTGAAATATTGAAGAAAAAATAATAAAACACAATTAAGAAAGAAATTTTGTTGCATTTACGCATCCATAAAAATTTTATTGCCATTGTCAATTTTTTCAATGTTGACAACAAAAATTATGTTTTCTAGGGTCCTACAATAAACGCAGTGTTAACGAGGGTAGTAAACGAGGTCAAGGCAATCCTGAAAAAAGATTTCAACAAAAAAATGGTTGAAAGTACGGCTTTCAAACTTTTCGAGGTGTGGTGGGACGAGAAAAAATCAGAAAAAAGTCAAAATCCAACGGGTACAGAAATCACGGTCGTAAATAACGTGGTGAAGGAGGAAGCTCCTACTAAACCTCAAGCACTGTCTTCACTTTTGGACCAGGCGACGCCGCTTGGTTTGAATTACGATGGATTTGGTTTGGGTATTAGGGCCAGTATGCCAAAGATGCCTTCATTCAGGGTAAGTCAAATATTCAAAACTTTATTATTAAGGAAGCAAATGAAAAAATGGAGAAAAATGTATCTTGCAATGAAAATCTAGCATGATCTAAATAACTATTAAGTGGTGAGCTGATTAGAATCGTCTCATTCAGTGCAGAAAAATGTAATTCGATCAAATTTCGAAAAAGAACATGGCCTTTCATACAAAATTCTGAAATTCTCAAATGCGAAAGTAAGCGCCACCTAAATTGGCTTATTTCATTTCTATTCTAAAATGTAATATTCTGCTTTAACGTTTCGGTTCACAATTGAAAAATAGCTTCGTATTTACTGCCGTATAAAAAATGAAGAAAAATTGGATTCGAAAACCATTGTCAATGAAAATTGTAATGAATTAACTTTTTAGACCTCCTGTACACTATGAATATCCAGGATACGTTTATGATTATTTTATGATTTAATTAGCGCAAGATAAAAGCTCCGAGTCCTTTGCATCAAGACGAGGATAGTCGTCAGTCGGATCGTATAGACACGGAAATAATTGACAGCGACAGCGAATTAGATTTGCCGATAGTCGCTAATACAAAACGTACGTTGCCTAATGCTTCGACGACCTCGTCTTCCTCATCATCGTCAGCACCGAGTGACAGCAGCGATGCGAGCAGCGGAGATTCTTCGAGCAGCTCGAGCGAAAGTTCTGACGAAGAAGGTTTTGCGAACTCCCAAGAAGACGTAAGATATATTCATTTTTTTGCTTAGCGGAGCTAGAGTTTTGATTTTTTTATCAGAATACTTAGAATACTTCAAAAATTTCCTGAAATCACGACCTCCATTTTTTTGGAATCGAAATATATAAGAAAGTATAGGCTTCAAAATAAACAGCAATATGGATTTTCACTACTTTCCGATCTATTCAATATTTATGTCGTACATTTTTTTTTTCATAAATGCCAGGAAACATACGAATTCCACAACTTCTTGAAAATTCGGCATCAAATAATAGTCTATATTTTTTTTAATTCGTTTCTGCAAAAGTACCAGCGTAAAACAACTTGAGTCAAATGTAACAACACTCTTACGAATGATTTTTTTCCCCTACTTTTCATTTATAGCAGGATTCCGACAGCAGAGTTGCGGATCATCGACCGCTCGCTTCGTGCAGCAAGGATCCAGAAATATTGATGGAACTTGCGATACAACGATCTCTGAATTGTGCAACGCCTACGGGTCGGGAAACTCCGATTCCCGAGATGGACGTGCGAAATCTCGACGAATTCCCGCAGCTCGATAACGAGCCAAGTCCCGTAAGTTCACCGACTTTCGAAGAAGTTATGAAGGTCGATGATGAAAAGGCGGAAGAGTACACGCGAATTGCGGATACGAATAATCTTAAAAACCCAATAACACCGAATGTCATGAATGAGATCAAGTCTGAACCCTTGATTCGCGACAAACAACGCGTCAACGTAAAGTTACCAGTCAAGGAAGAAAACCACGACATACGAAACATGGAAAGCTCCGCGGCCGAGGCCCTTATGACACTCGCCGGACAGGATAATATTATTAGGCATAAAGATCCAGGTCCCGTGGCACCCAACATCATAAGAGCCCTTCAAGATATGTCCTCGAAATATATTAACGATGAGCCGATACTTAAGGAATCGGAAAAGATCGAAATGTTCAGCGAGATTCCAACTACGGATTCTGAAGAAGAAAGCCTTGAAATAAGGAGACTCAGGTTAGCTATTAATCACTTAAAATGCTCATTCCACTTTGACTATAAACAGAAATGATTGAAGAAAACTATTACAAGATCAATTTAACTGTAAATTTTCATGAAATTTGCACATCGTTTTGGGCAATGAAGATTTTAGAAATTTATTCATCATCACGTAACGCTATGATGATTAGAAACAATACTTTAATGTTATTCTTTTCTGATTATAAGGTTCCAAGCCGAGACAGATATCCGTTTGAACGGTGAACGAAGTCCAAGCACATCGGGTTCGCAAGCGTCTCAAGTTTACATGGAACATTCGTATTCTTTGCCACCGGCACAACCTGAGCAAGTCGATCAAGCACAACAGCAGCAACAACAGCAACAACAACAACAACAACAACAACAACAACAACCTCAACAACCTCAACGCATCATCGGACAAAAATCCAAACCCATCAAGGCCGAAAAGCCAAAGGAGAAGAGCGACAAGAAGAAGTTGAATAAATACTCAAAGGTTCATGCACATCAAAATCACGAGAGAGAAAAAGAGAATATGGCGCAAAACAAATTCATGTACGAAACATTGCCGAAGAAGATTGAAGAGGCAGCCAAGGTCACGTACAGAGAAAGAGATCTTATGACGGAAATGGGAGTTTTGTATGAATTTTTAACTCGGGGCATTGATGCCGAGGATGTCGAATATCTTCGAAGGAGTTACGAGGCACTTTTGGCCGATGACGCGGTCGGTTATTGGCTCAATGATACGCACTGGGTCGATCATCCTGCAACGGACATACCAAGCCCAGCGAAAAGACGGAAAAGGGACGAACTTAGACTTCACGCGACAGGGAGTGCAAGAACTGAAGGCTATTACAAAGTCGATATCAGGGAAAAGGCTAAACACAAAGTAAGCTTACTTTTTTTAAATCCTATTCATTTCTATGCTTTTCTACTCAGGGTAAATCGATCAGCGAATGGATAAACAGCGAAAGTGTAGCATTTAGGTGTACCGCGGAATATTTGAGGTGGTTCAACAAATAATTTTGAAAAAATTGATTAATATGTAGCGAAATTCCTAAAGTGCCACTGAATATATAAAATGACTACTTGACGGACACTCGGTCACCAGTGAAACGCGTATTTAAACTATTCAAACAATGCTATTTTTGAATGAAGACTATATTACTTATACAAAGCTGTGATATCATATTAAGCTTTTTCGACGATAATGACTTTACTCTGCAGACTTCACACTTTTTAAATTCTTTTCCGATTTCATTCGCTTCCCATCAACATAATATTTTTAATTCCTGACGACCATTATTTCAGGCGACTGCTTTATTACGAACACTGGTTACGGTTGGAGGGACCGTTTAAATGATATTTTCTAATTTTTCGCCGTATGATAATTGAATGGATTCGTTTTTTTTTTAGCATCATTATGCTCAGAGTATTCAACGTGTGAATGAGATCGAGGAAAGCGGCGGTTCTTACGCGGGTGGCGATGGTCTTGCGAACGGTCCGAAGAATAATTCGAAAGCTCTGACCGGAAAAATGCAAGCGCTTTCGAGGGAAGCTCGCAGCAATCAGCGTCGTCTTCTCACAGCCTTTGGCATTGACACTGACAGTGATCTTCTCAAATTTAATCAATTGAAGGTAAGAGAATGCTAAGTCCAATTCTACGTATTAATCCAGGGAGGAATAAAAATCCAAAGGACTAAGAAATATGTTGAAAAAAATACGACTAAAATAATTTTGCCCTTGATCATCGTTTTCTATTTCGATACTAACATGCTTCTAACTTAATTCCTCCAGTTCCGAAAGAAGCAATTGAAATTCGCCAAATCAGGCATTCACGACTGGGGTCTTTTTGCAATGGAACCGATCGCAGCTGACGAAATGGTTATCGAATATGTTGGACAAATGATTAGGCCCATTGTCGCTGATCTACGAGAGTCTCAATACGAGGCAACCGGAATCGGAAGTTCCTACCTTTTCCGCATCGATTTGGACACGATTATTGATGCGACCAAATGTGGCAACTTGGCTCGATTTATCAATCATAGCTGTAACGTAAGTTTATCCTTAACTCAAGAAAATTAACTACTTTGTTAGCTATCATAAAAATTTTTGAATGATTCATTTTCAAAATATAAGTCGGGAAAACCTACAGGAAATTCATAGAATCCATTTTCCTACATTTTTGACGGATACGTTTAAAAATTTGCCTGACGTGACGATTTAATTTATTGTTACAGCCCAATTGTTACGCAAAAGTCATTACGATTGAGAGCCAGAAGAAAATTGTCATCTACAGTAAACAACCGATCGGTGTCGATGAGGAAATAACATACGACTACAAGTTCCCGCTGGAGGACGATAAAATTCCATGTCTTTGCGGAGCTCCTCAATGTCGAGGCACTCTCAATTAAGATTTGTTATGGCGTTTCATCATCCAGCTCATTTATCCTGTACCTACCTCTTTCTTTTCCCTACTTTTCCTTTCCCCGCTGTCTCTTTCCTGACGCCGCGCCGTACTCATATTTTTGTAAATAAAACTCCCATGTAAACATTTTATAAAAATGCAACGGAGAATATTGAATGAGCCTGTGTCTCACACGCTTCCTTTGCCCATTTATCAACGTTGGAGGATTCTAGAATTGCTCGAAACTGAACGAAGACTCGAAACGTGTGCAACTGCCGAATACGAATGGGGAAAAATGTTTTTTTTTTAAATGATTGATCAAAGAACGTTTGCTTGTTCATTTTTACGCTTTTCATCATGTAAATATATATACAGTGTCTTTCAATTGTTCGTTCTCAATTTTATATAACAAAAAGAATTTTTTTAAAGTTTCTCCGAACCTATTTTATTTGTTCTATCGGTGGTGTATGCAAAAATTAACTGTTCCATATAGACTCAATTTTTCTGACTGAATAACGCATGTGATACATTTTAAACAAATTCCAGTTAAACGATTCCAGTTTCAGCATATTTATTACTCACGATTTCGGTATTTCACATGCGTTCCTCATTAAACAGTTGCAAATTTCTTGGAAATTATTGGTAAGTTTCTCCTGTAAGAACATTTTCTTTTCACGACATTATGAATGTTAATATTCATATAAATTTTAAGAAATAACATTTTTAGAATTTTCCGCAAACTATTATTTTAATGGTCACGTTACACGTAAGTGTGGGAGAAATAACTGAAAAGCAGATTGATGTTTTGCCGAAAAGAAATATGTTTTGAAAAAGACGATTGACATTTCGTGAAATAAAACATCGTAGAGCTCTTTCATTTTTTCTCGGAAACAACTGCATCGGAGATTCATGGACAGTCGCATTTTTACCGACCGCAAGAATGTTAGATCGCCACAAAGGGATAATTCTATAGTGAACAAAAATAATTATAAGTCATTATCACGCTCTCGCGCTCCCCCGACCGTCCCGCGCCAGCCCCACCAGTTGCGCTTCTCCCTTCTCCCCTCGCCACGCGCCGGCACGGTGAGCGTTCCCCCACTATACAGCACGCTCATTGCTCAACCGTAGTAAACACAAGGTACTCACGGGAGCGCACAGAACGTAAACAAACCAAACGCGATCCTCACAAGTTTACTTCGAACTCGTTCATTTATTACAATATACCGAAAAATAAATTTATCAATAATAACTTTCGTTCCATTATTCAGCAAATATACTCCATCGCAAAATTGTATTTAATACGCATATTGAGAGTTAAATTATCCATACAATTTTGTTGAAGAGTGAATAATGCAAATTCATTCATTTAATGAATTTGAATCAAATGAATTATATTGCATTGATAGGCGTATTGTAGAATACACTTCTAGTATCAAATTAGAAGGTGGTGATTCCGGAATATCTAAATCACGTCATTTCCTTGTTTATTTGATGCTCCCATGACAGAAATTATCATCATGAAAATGTTACATTAGTGTCAACTCTGTACTGCAATTGTTAAGAATCCTCAAACTAGGTACAATATTTCTTATGGCTTTTTTAAGTAGATTTTTCCATTGACACATCAATATTTGCATTCGTAAAAAGCACGATTAGATCGCTGTCGACAACCAAATAATAATGGTTTTTTTCCCTATAATTCTACAAGGTCTTGGTAATATTATTCAATTATTGATGAGGGCTAGGGCCAGTAATAAATAATTTATTTTGTCAAAACTCCTGATGGTTCACTGGGTATATGGGTAACTTTTCGAGTACACTTCAGTCAGAAGTAGTTTATTTTTCTTTTTTCATTTTTGTACGAAATCATCACAAATAATTACTTAAACATATTTATATACACAAAAAGTAGAGAGAAGAATATTGGAAGGTCATTTATTGGCTCACAGAATTGGGCGAACGATCGCCCATTTGATGAGGATTGTTCGAGGCTGGTGCCGAGTTCACAGTGTTTGGTGGTTCTTGCTTAAAATTCACAGCGGGATTGAGATTCGTGTTGATCACAGCTGTTGCTGGTGCCGTTGGATTTTGCATGTCCAACTGACTCTGAGCGATGTCTTGCAGAGCAGCTTGGATTCTTTGTAACAAAGCTTCTCCTTGTCTTACCACTTCTTCTAATTGTTCTCCGGCCTCCAAATTCTCTTGCTCCAAACGACTCAGACTTGCTACTTGGAGCTCCTGCGACGATTCTTCACTAGGTAAACTTTCAATCAGTGTATCAATGTCCTTGGCGCATCTCGCTATCAACGTTGCGAATAAGGCTGCGTAATCTGTAAAACGGGCGGCAATTGTACCACTTTTGGGATGCATAAAAAATCATAGCACTTTCGTCAAATTATCAAAGAAATTTCAATTATCCCCAGGGTTTCGATTGAGAAGTAAAAATTCATAATATATTGACCTACTTTCAGTCAATTTAAAACAAAATTATTTCTCAATAATAAACTATGCATAAGCTCGTGTCAATATTTTTATTGTATGAATATTCCAATACTTGACAGTTTCAATTGACAATCGCCGATAATGTCAGAAGCAATGCTTCTGAGAAAAATTATTTTGTAAATAGCATTGAATCACAAATTGGAAAAATAACAGGAGCTGAATAACCCTTCCAAATGGCTCTAGAAAATGTATCTCAATTAGGAAATTTTATTAACCCAAACATTGGTGACAAATTCATCACAAGTAACATGAACTTGTAATTCTAATGTAGAAGTACTCCCAAATTACCAGGATGCTAATTCAAACTATCTATCCAAATTTCTGATATTTTTTTGTGAATTCCAATCGTTATATTGACATTTACAAATTGTAAAAGAAAATAATGACTGGCAATAGTCATCATTTTGATGATTATGCTGAATTAGAAAAAAAAATGGTTCGAGCAAACGTTCGGACATTGTAATGAAAGTTTTTTTTTTACCTTCCTGAGTTTGTTGGGGTTGTGGCATTCCTATTCTATCGAAACCAGGAAATTTGCTAGGTGTTGAATATTGTTGAAGTATTCCCACGCTGTTACAAAAATGTTCAGCTTGCTGAACAAATTATAACATCGTTAGTACACAGTAGAAATACAAATAAACTTGAGAAATCATAATGCCAACCTGATTTATCGTGTCCTGCAATTGAGTTAAGCGGTCTGCCATGGTTGATTTAATTCTTTTATCTTTTTCTAGCTTTATACAAGGATAGGTCGTAGGAATAGGTTTTTGGCTATAAAAATTCTGACAATTCCAACAGAACAGTGAATTTTGACAACAATGTGACGCAACACTCCCAAGTTTTTTTCGAGGTTAGAAATTTCAGCAGTTTCACAGAGTAGAACTGCGCATGCCACGAATGATCGCAGACTCGGGAATGCGGGATAGTGCTGTCCTCTGACGAGACGCGCGCGTTATTGTCAAAATTTTGAAAACACACACCGAAATATGAAATAATTCGTATTTAATTAATAAAAAAATAATGCAAATTTGATTTAAACTGAAAAATCCTTACAATTCTTTTTATTAATGTATCTTTTGTCTCAATAAATAATGGAATACAATTATCATATCTACATTTCCGTTAGGGAAAGAACTTAAAGTATAACAACATAAAAATATGAGAATACGTTCGGTCGAGTGACAGAATTAAATTCATTGCCGAAAATGATAATTCGTACCTGAGAATATAATTCTGCACTCAAGAGAATCTCCGTACGATTATAAACAAAGGCCTTATGTTTCGTAAAGTTACATTTTTCGTCGATTATATAAAATTTATAATTCAAAGATCTATCATAATAACAATTTATGAAAATAAATCGGGAACGTAGTCATCGCCGCCATAATCGTAATCATCTTCAGCACCCGGTGGCACGAAAACGCCTCCCAGAACACCTGACAAATTTTCTCCAAGTCCCATTGCAGATGCAACACCAAAAACAAGTCTCATTACTACGAGTCTTACGAAATTAGCGACGTTTGTTTCTTTGCTCTGCAGTGCAAACTGTTTGGACTTTCGTGATTTGCATTCTGCTGCTCTTAACTAAAAAGATAAAATCAAATAAATGACTTAATAAGAAAACTATTGAACAGAAAAAATACAAAAGAAAAAAAAGATTAATTGACAGCTGAATAGAATAGTAAACGATAAATCGACATAATTCATCAATATACATGCATGCAGTAAAAATCTTAAACGTCATTCATGACGTTTAAACTGTCAACGGGTCGTGGAACCCTTGACCATAAAAATTGTGCAAATTTGAATAATATTTTACATTTAAATTTTGTACAACAACAATAGCAATTGTTTTCAACTCATTCAGCTCAATCGCGAGGATTTTTTCACTGTCTTTGATCGAAAAACAAATGTAACAAAATATCACATGAAAACTTTACGAATCGTAAATATTATTGCAAAAATTTTCGTTCAAAATCACTCTTTACAGTCATACAAATTATATTTTATTTTTAAAAGTTCACAATTCCATTCACATTTCGATGGACGGTGAAAAATCAATGAAAAATTAATAAAGCTTACGGTAAGGCAGCAGATGAGAAGTATTCCAACGAGAGTGATCTTCATTCTTAGAATAGCTTGTACCCTTTTTCAATGGGAATAAATTCACTTTCGTTGAACGTCGAGCAAGTGTAGGTTGAGTGCAGATTAATCGAGTGACCGGTTCTTGCAGCGAATAAGAAACAACAAAACCAAGAAAAACGCGAAAAACGAGGAATAAAAAGAATGAACAGCCACGTGGCAGATCGAAATAGATGAATTTTGAACTTCTAGGCTGTTGAATGAATTCTTCGGGAAAAATAGTTTGCTCGTGGAGCAAAGTTGTCTCGGTCAGTTCTTCGAGAGACTGTCTCTCGGAGTTGTTGGTCTCCTTGCACCACGAAACGATCTACCGAGTATTTTAAAAAACCGGTAACCACACACTACGGTCTCTCTGCTTCTCCGAACAAACTCTTTACTAATTTTCTTTTTTATTTCTTGTTTTATCTCGCATTTACTCAAATGGATGGCTCGCTTCCGTTGGTGAATGATCGGCGGACATAGACACGAGTAATAGTGAGAATCGACTGCTTCGATATAGCTCTTCGTGTGCTATAAGTTATTGTACTTCGTAACGGTACACCACGAAAAAAGGCATTCAGGCCACCTCCGTCTCTATACTCTTTTCACTCTTCGGCTATGGGTACGCGTACCATTATATAAACATGGGGGAATATTTAGCACTCGAACACCCACCAAATTCAATTGTTTATTCTTTTTATTAGCATTCACTCGTTTTTAACATTAATGTGTTTGCGTTCTTTCTTTGTTCATTTTTGCGTACATTTTTGCACCAAATTCATAATATTTTCATTCATTTTGATTATTTATTTAATGTCAAATTTTTCATGCACATTATTTTTTCGATTTCTTAAAAATTTTCTTCACTTTATATTATGCATTATTTACTTAACAGAAAAAAAACATTTCTATTCAAATTTTCTTCGTTTTTATACAAATGCTAAAAGGTTCTTTTTAGAATATTCCCATTTGATTTTGTTATTGAATTGTGAGGTTTGTAGAACTTGGAGAAGAATTGCTTTACGTATTGTTTTTAAACGAATTTATTCAAAAATGCCGGTTTTTAAAACTTATTCCGAATAAATGAAAACTTTGGTCAATGTTTACAGTTTCGTTTTTTTCTTTGTAATCGTATTGCAATTTATTAGATAACTTATTGTAACTACGTAAGAATTTTGTCGATAGCGAGACAAGGAAAAAAGCCAAAAGTGTTACGATTGTCTATTATGTGTTTCAGTGGCTCAAAGTATTCATATACATATTGTGTGTCATGGAATACAAGTTAATGGTAATGAGAGCCTCCCCTCGTTTTCCCTCCCTTTCGTATTACCCTACATACCTGTCCAACACCTGTTGCGAATTTATAACTAAACAACCACATCTAGCACAACAATCAAGTTTATGCGATTATTAAAAAGTATAAAAAATAGAATGAGACAAAGAAAGTAGGAAGTCAATGCGGATTTTTCTCTCAATCTCTTTTCTCTCAAGTCTATAAATTATTCGAATAACTTTCGAATAAACAAAGATTTGAAAAATAATTTGCTAGCGGAATCTTATACCACGCATTACAAAAAAAATATCAAATATCTCAACATTTATTAGAATTGGCGATTAAGCACGAAAAAACTCATTCGGATATCATGACTGGAAATCAGTGATCGTCTGCATGGAACATTACGAGTATGTAATTCACGAAAAAAAGCAACGGATTGTAGCATGCGCATTCCAACAGGTAGAGTGAAAGAGTCCACAGTTATAAGAGAGGCGATAAAAACGGAGAAAAATAATACGAACGTGGATGAAGTCGAGGAAGAGAGCTTGAAACGATACCGGCAAAAAATAGGACGACAAACCACTTCACTTTTTCATTTCTCATCCAACATGATCTTACGACACGCAAGTATCTTGTTCCTGATTTTTTTCTCCCATTTTCTCACTTAAATCCAAATGATACAGGATTAAAACTGTTCATCAAATTATCCCCTAATATAATTTTCAAAATTTATTTTGAACAATTTCCCGTGAACGTTGTTTCAAAAATCCGTTGAGAAATAAATTCACGTAATTACTTAGGACATTAAAAAAAAAAAAAAATACAATCATTTAACATAAAAAACAACAAGATATAATTTTTTGTTTAATATCACGCTTTCGAAATGATCGGAAAATATGACAAATAATTATTAAAAAAAAAAAACTAATCATAATCGAGTCGGTGTCATACCGACAATCGAGGATTGAATGAAAATGAATCGTATGCCCAAAACAAGATTTTCCTTCGATGAAACATGCGCGTCAATTGAAGAAAAAAAAAACGTACGATAGAATTTTTTGTAGGTGTGTGACATACACGAGTTAAAAATGCTCGTAAGTCTGATCGGCTATTACTAATGTCTTGTTGAGTGGTGGCAAAGCAAAATAAAATGATCAACGATGAGTTGGTCCCAAAGAGAATGTATGAAAGGCAGGATGCGTCCAGGAGGAGAGGAATAAAGAGAGACCGGACGTTACAGTCCACGAATACTCAAGCAGTTCCAGAAACGAAGGAAATACCCTTGCGAGTACTTTTATTCTTCATGGAGGGTCTCCATTACATGTAAATTAATGAACAACGATTTTTTAAAGCTATCCTCATGTTTTAATAAATCAGCGACGATATTATTTTTTTAGATAAAAAAATTCATTAAAATGGCATTTTTCGTAAACTTCCCAGTGTCGACAAATACTTCAATCTGATTGACATAAAACGTTTTAAAAAAATTGAAAAATCCCCCTTTAAATAATCGGAATTAGTATAATTTGATATTATTATAAACATTAATTCTCCAATAAACTGAGCTATTTTAAAGATGCGAATGCATTGGTATAAAATTAATTTCTTTTAAAAAAATGCAAGAATTCTTTCCACAATTTGATTAATTAAACTTTATCATTATTAAAATTAATAATTTAAACGAACAAAACAGATAGAAGTCACGAGTGTCATTCGAACTTTACAAAGGGTTTCCAGGGAAGAGAAAATGATCAATATACTTCACATATTGCATGTTTATATAAATATAGGTGTTTGAATTGTCGCGTAGGAAAAGAGCACATAGAATGGAAATGGAACAGAGAGAGAATATGACGAAGAGAAATGGAGAGATGAATGAAATGATAAAGGAGGAGAAAGAATGAGAGGGAGAAAGAGAGAGAGAGAGAGAGAGAGAGAGAGAGAGAGAGAGAGAGAGAGAGAGAGAGAGAGAGAGAGAGAGAGTTCGTAGACCTGCACGTCGCCAGGGACTTTATCCGGTATTCAAGGTACAATATCGGAATCTCGCCTCTATTATTCTAGCTCTTCCATTCCCTCAATGTAAATGCACACAGAGAGACGGAGTGAGAGAGAGAGAGAGAGAGAGAGAGGGAGACTGAGGGAAAAAAGAATGAATAGTTAGTGTTACAATACCGGTAGATGTGTAAAAAAAAGCTTCATTGACCACACATTGACGACCAAACCTACATCTGCAAATAAAAAACCCCTCTTCTCGTATACTAAATAAAAATAGACAAAAAAAATGAGATCAAGTAAAATCATGGTTTGTTATGTTGTTTCGAGACTCTTTGAAGAATAAGCTAAAGCAAACAGAGCAGAAAAAAATCCATGGAAATTAAATACACGATGTTATTATATCATTTCGCATATTTCAATTAATCTTTTTTAAGAGTTTTTATTGATACTTTGGACGTTTTATTTATACTATTAATTTTAAATAACTGATGATGGTTCGTCGTCTCAAGATATTTGTGCAATAAGTGGAGGGATGCACATTCGATATCGTATAAGCTAATGAAAATGACGAGCAATGGCGAAGGGGCGATAATTAAACAATGCACACGACAATTCCTCGTCAACCCTGTACCGTGCATTACTTTCATCGAGCGTCCGCGTGGATCGAGAGTGTCTTCCAGAGGCGTGTATATGTGCCAGGTCCTTCTCTGAGGACCCTTGGCTCAGTGAGTATCACGCTCTCCCACACGGATGACACTTTCTTCACGTCTCGACTCCACCCGCGATTCGTTCATCATTTATTTATCAATTTTACGTGACAATGTTTTACAAAGGTGTACAACAAAAAGTGATTTTACGTTGACGTTTAATGAATAATCAACGTGGAATAAATTTTTTAAGAAAAAGTGCTTCGTTCGGCATTATTTATTATTACGTCCTCGTTAAATTTTATGTTTTAATTGTTTGTTAGTTAATTTTTGCTTTGGCGGATAAAATGAACGTCGAAGAGGCACAAGTCGGCTGGTTTCAAATAGTTCTACTTTTTTTACTTTCCATCAATTATGTCATTGTTTCTATGAGCCATGCCCTTCCGGTTTTTCAAAACTATACTCCTAAATTTTATTGCGAGGTACGTTGTTATTTCTTTTCTTAAATTATATTCTTTTTTCTCATTCTAGTTGTTCGGTGACGGTATGAAAAATTATAGAAGTTTGAAGATTAAAAAAAAATTGATCGAGCATATTCTGATCGAAAAATTGAATTACAAATATTTGAATAATCGGATAATTGAATATTATTCTAATCAAATATGTTATTCTTATTGATGAATATTGAAACATAAAGAAATGATTTTTTTTTGCAAACTTTTTTATTAATTGATGAAATTTTAATTCCATGAAATAATAGTCTTGCACTAAAATTAGTTTTTCCGAGAACGTTTCTCACTCCAGAAAAAAAAATCACTGTAATACGTTTTCTACACAAAAATTATAGTCGTCCGATGGAACGAACAGAACGTACGGTTGCTCGTCCTCATTGGGCTTCGTGAACACTTCGCTCGGATCAGAAATAGGAAACGTGAATAATGTTGATTCATGCACGAATGGATATACCTGGGAGGCTGAGATTACGGAGAGGAGCGTCGTCACCGATTGGAGTTTAATATGTGAAAAAAGTTATCTAATATATCTCGGACCGACGGTTTATTACATTGGGATATCAATAGGCGCCTCGCTTGCTGGTATTTTGGCCGATCGTATCGGCAGACTTCCGGTTCTTGCTATATGTCTATACATTCAGGGTACCATGGCAGTTGCCACTTATATCGTACAGGTACATAAAAACATAATCTTTTGTCAAATCATTCGAAAAAAAAAAAACTACCGAAGTAAAATAAAATTAATTTATAAAATCAGTTTTTATTTCGAACGTCAAAATGAAAAGCCATCAATAAGGACGATCAAACTGAGAACATTTATAATTAGTACTGGCTATCAACAGAATTATCATTACAAAGAAAAATTCGAATGATTTTTTACGAGATTAGGAATTTAAAAAAAAAACGTGTTGCTACACAAGATCGTTGCATCGTTTGAATTTGGTTCTAGAGTTATCCAGCTTTCCTCGTACTTCGAGGACTCCAAGGAGTATTTGCACAAGGTTTACAAAACACAACATATATTCTTACACTGGAATTGTTCCCTAAAAATTTTCGTACAATCGTTGCAACGACAATGGAGTTTTTTTGGGCCCTTGGTATTATTTTACTCGCTGGATTGAGCTATATTATACCAGATTGGAGAATTCTACAGTTGGCTGTATCTGTACCCACTGCAATCACAGTTCTTTACATTTGGTATTATCGAATTTTTGAATTAATTTATTAATTTTTCTTTTTTCGCGCATTTGCAGGTGAAGTACTTAAACGATTGTTTTTATGATTGAAGGATTATCCCAGAATCACCGAGATGGTTACTGGCCAAAGGAAAAACTACGGAGGCCGATATTTCGTTGGAAAAAATAGTTAAATACAATGGCTGTTGCTCCGGTAAAAATCGTCGAACTCTCGTCGCCGAGACGGGAAATGATAGTGCGAATACGACACCCGTGAAACCGGAACGAAAGTCTCGTCTCATAAGATCGAGCCTTGACGATGCGACTAAAGATACTCGGAACAAAGAAGACGAAGCTTGCGAACTTACAAATTTGCTGACACCCCCTCATCCGGTTCAACGAAAATCTCGAAGTATGAAGAGAACAAACGTTTTTGCTACAATAATGCAAATATCTTTTTATTTCTTCTTTTCGCTTTTGGATACATTTTTTATTCCACAGCTTAATTGTTATGGTAAAATTTTGTTTATCAACAGGAACGAGCCTTCGTGCTATAACGGAAAATTTGGAAAAACGGTTGTCGAATGTGGAAATTCCAAGCCCGGAAATAAGTATGAGAGAAGAAGACACGACGTGCGATACGTCACTCGATGTCAAGACAAGCTTAAAGAAAAATATCGACGATCCGAGAACATCATCGAATAGTGAGACTGACACTGATATGAAAAATCCTGAGAACGATGAGGTATTGATCGTGAGAAACTCGTCCACAGAAATTCATGAAGAGGAACAAAACGTCACTGTTACGAAAAAAGAAGAGACACCGGATATCGAAAAAGTACAAGAAACAGGTGTCAATACGAGGAGAAACAGATTCCTCACAAAGTATCTCATCATTATGACCTGTCAATGGTACGTGAATTTTGAGAAATACATTTTTTTCCATTCTTCATCGAGCCTATCACGAATTTTATTCAATGTTCTTATTTTGTTTTCAGATTTATATAAAAGATTAGGAAAAATTTCCAAAATGAAGTTTTTTCATCACTAAACTTTTTACTTTTCATAAAAAAGAGATAAATAGTTTTTTTATAAAAAATAAATACAAATTCCTTCATTGTTTTTTTTTATCGCAATACAATTGATTATTACTTCGGATCTGTTCTGCTCCATTTCTGCCGATAAACTGTCGTTAAATCAAATGTTTTCATAATAATAGAACTCCTATTGCATTCAACGATTATTGTATTTTTTGTTCTGTATCAAATAAGATTTTCTATAAACTGTTTTACAGATTGTGCCATTTTTCTAAATGTACATTAAGATGATTGATTCAATTTTTTAGGTTCACCGCGTCCGTTACAAGAGGCATTTTGAACGATTTAGCACCGGAGCTGAGTAAAAATCGGCACGTGAGTTTTGCCATTGGTGGTGGCTTGGAAATGATCGCTTACGTGCTCACCTACTTTGTACTTTCGAGATACGGTCGAAGAATTCCGATGAGTCTCTGTCAATTCGCGAATTGTGTTGTTTGCATAACGGTTGCTGTTGTTGCCGTTTTGACGCATTCAAACGTTTCCTGGATCGGTAAGTGACATATTGTTTTTTTTTTAATAAACTTCCAAGTGTTATTGTTTAAATTTCGGACCCACTTTTTATATTTCGATGAAATTTAATTTGATAAAAACAAAACTAATTAATTGAATTTTCGCTTGACTTTTATTCAAATTTAAACTTTGATTAAGCTGTTCAATAATGCTTTGAAATATATTAAGAATTTTGTTCTTCATTTTTGAATTTTTTGAATCGTGGAATTGAAAAGTTTTGTCCGATTTAAAAAATTTAGTTATCATTTTGGTTTCCTGACACATTCCATTCTGAATTTCTCATTTTCTCGCCCACAGGACCACTAAGGATCGTGTTTTTGCTTATCGGAAAAATATCCGTCGCATCCTTAATCGCCACGGCTTATCTCTTCACCGTTGAAATATTTCCAACCGTAAGACGAGGCGCATGTTTAGGGCATTGCGCAATCACCGGCATGCTCGGTAGCTTGAGTTCTCCATACATTTTGTTAATCGTAAGTTAAATGGGCTTTACAATTTTCTCGACTTTCCGAAAATAACGGTTCGAGAAGAAATCCGAAAATGTTTCTTAACTCGTTTCGAAGCTTAACTGCAATCTTGATGCGAAAAATTATCGTCTTTATTCGTTTTATTGAGTTTCAACTGAAAAATCGCAAAAGCCAATCGTCTGAATAATCAATTAATCGACAAATAAAAATCCACCAATCCAACAAAAATCCATGAAATCGAACAACAGCAATTGTTCTACTTGACAATTAATTTCGTAAGAATCATTTGAGTTTGTAAAAACTTATTTCTCCGTCAAGATATTAAATTTAAAAAATTCTCATGGTCATTTTTGTCGTAAGTAATAAAAAGTAATCGAACTTTTCATGAAACTCGGAAAATGCCTGTATATCTATCGGTTTACGGTTTGAATAAAGTGAACCGGTGACATAATCATGAAAATGTTATATTTTCTCTTTTTGCAGAGAAATCACACGACGATCGCAGCTCCTTTATCGATCACAGGGTTTCTGTGCTTGGTTTCGGGTTTGATCAGTCTTTTGCTTCCGGAAACAATGAACGAAGCTTTGCCAGACAAGGTAATTCAGATTGGACGAACGTTAACGAAAAACAAGATCGGTGTAGCGAATTGTGAGGGCGATAAAACCGAGGACGAGGTATCGAAGCGTGAAATATTACGAGAAAAGCTTTATTCCGAGGATTGGGTGGACGCGGGGAACGGAATAATAGTTACTTTTTCCGAGAACAAAAATTAGCCACGTTATATGATAATTTAGGTAATAAACTCGAATAAGAGGCTGCAAGACACACCAAAGGAATTTTCCGAATTAATCGCTCGGGTTGTTAAATCGGCTTGAAAAACCGAAAGAACCTCGAAAACATCCAAAAACAGCTACAACTTCGTACGTGATGATTTATTCATTAAACGGAGAAAAATTTCTTAACAAGTATTAACTAATATGTATTTACGCTTTAAGTAACGAATAAGTCTCGGCGCGACAAATATTATAAAAAAGTGAATCAATTGTGTTGACAGTTACGCAATAAATATACGATGAAAACGTTATTACATTTTGTTTGCTTTTTCCATTGCCAATTTAATCGTGAATTATCACAGGCTGTATCGCTCGATAGACGATTAAATTAAGCAGTTTTTTTTTCCTGCACGACAAATGAGAGACTTTCATAATGGGCGCGAGCACGACAAAAGACAGAGTGACCATTTTTTTTTCTAGTTTCGAGCGAGAGATTTTTCTAAACGTTTACGGTTTCACGGAACTTTTGGCTGTGCTATTCCGTTGTTCTGCTGATTATTATGCTGCGTCTGTTCGGCAGCTGTTTGCAACAAACGCGTTCTGCGTCGTGTGTAATGTTGCCAGAGCAAAATTTGCTGGTCGTCTATGAACTTTGTGCACTGAGAATTTACCACTTCACGCCTGAAATGTTCATACTGCAGCAAGTCCAGAAAATACAAACACATCGGATACTTCAGGTATTTTGCATACTCCGGCTCTTTCCAGTACAGCAAATACTTCAAATAATTGATGAACGTCAGGTCTTTGAAGTGCCCCCGTTGAGCCAAAACTGTACAAAACATTCATGTTCCTTTTCAATTCAAATTTTACATTCGTTTCAGGCTTTCAACATTTCATTTTCAATCAAACAAATTGATAAGGCATTGAGCAAATTAGAACTATCAAAATGTTACGTTTTGTCACAATTAGTTTGGAAACTTTCCAATTTGGATTCTTATCAAATAGTTTGAACATCACTTTACAAGAATTTGTATTTCTAATTTTCGAATGTTAACTTTTTACTATGATTGCATGCAACAAAAAAATATCTGTAGAAAGAGATGCGACGATTATTGAAATTAATGACATTTTTCTTTAAATTGCAACTTTTTCAACGGGTTTGATTTCTTCATGACAATGCCCTTCTTTCTATAACCAACATAATGTTACATAAACAATTGGAGAATGTTAAAACTTACAGTTCAAATAATTAGGATTTGCCAAGCATTGGACAAATTCCAATTCGACTTGGAAGCGTAGACGCTGTTGATCATCAGTTTCTGGTCCGCCTGTGAAATTTTTAGAATATTTCTCTGTTGTTTCTCAATTGACTCGATTTAATAATAATCGAAAATTGGGGTCAACTTACCGTTCATTCCAATGAACGAAGCTTTTCTACCTTTAATCAGATTTGGCGGATCATCAAGTCGATTCATATTATAATTAGCACAAAGCTGTAGTTGTGTAGCATTCGTGCAAACGTTTGTATTTACGTTTGTTCGATCAAGACAAAAAATGTATCGAAATATTTACATAACCAAAAATTAGCCAAAGAAAACTGGCAAACAAGTCCTTTGCGAATTCGTAACTGCAAAAACAACAGCAGATTGTTTTCTTTTCTTGGTTATGTTCTTTGTTGGCACAGAAGAGAAAACAGATTTATCCCCTCTTTTTTTGGGCCGGCTGACGCGACGTCACTTCCGCTTATGGAATATCTCGTTTCCGGACGGTTTGTCTCTTTAAACTCGTTTCAACATGGCGTCGACTCGACCGTCTTTTTAATCAAATGTAAACAATTGTATATTTATTATTATTAGAATAACCAGTTCGTCAAAATGGAGCAACCGGAAGTGGTTGAAAACTTTTATGGAGTATATTTGTTATATTGTAAAAACCCAATGTACAAGGGTAGAACTTATATAGGATACACGGTTGATCCAAGACGAAGGATAAAACAACATAATGCGGGACAAAAATTTGGCGGTGCTTGGAGAACGAGCAATAAAGGGCCTTGGCAAGCTACTGACATTCTTTTTTGTTTTCCTTCCGATGCATTGTTGACTCATTACAATAATATCGACTTCATTGCAGGATCATGGTTCTTATTGTTCATGGATTTCCAAACTCTACATCAGCTTTACGAGTTAGTAAATAAAATTTAAAAAAATAATGTTCGATGATTGAGAAATCCTTCATTGTTTGTAAATGCAAATCACAAAAATGTGGGATTGTCCCTTTTCAGTCATGAGTTTTTGGGGTTGTTCTATAAGTTTTATAATCCATCTTGAATTTTTCGAGGGTTTTCATAGTGCACCGTGCAAAAGTAAGTGTAAATAGACATAAAGCAAGTTGTGATGTGTGATTTTTAACTTTTCTTTGTTATACTTGGCATCATAATTCTATCCTGCCTCTAGCCTCAATGTTGAGCTGATGAAACATTTAATTGTTTTTAATGTACATGAGAATCCACTTTTTAGATACTAATAAAATATTGCAGGACCAACATTTTTTTTCTGTATTTCAGTTCGAATGGGCATGGCAACATCCGCATCTGAGCAGACGTCTCCGACATGTACCAAAAAAGAAAAGTAACAAGCAAAGTGTATTTGAATACCGGCTTTCAATTCTGACAGAAATGCTGAAAGTTGGTCCTTGGCATCGTTTGCCGTTGACGATTAGATGGCTCGATTGTGAGTTTTTTCAAAATCATTCCAGAGACATTTCGCCTCCGATTCACATGCCGATTAGTTATGGTAAAGTTATTTCTAAAAGTCTAAAAGCCAAGAGTCCAAAGAAAAGGAATCGAGAGGTCTTTGATGCGGAGGATTTGGATATCCTGCTTTGTTCGCTCTGCAACTCTTGCGTTGATCCACAGGAAAAAATAACTTGTATTCAATCCGATTGCCACCTAATGGCTCACCTTTTTTGTCTAGCAAAAGTTTTTACAAAGAATAATATTCTACCTGTCGAAGGCGATTGTCCCGCCTGTGGAACTAACGTTCTCTGGGGTGATTTAATTAGAAAGAAAATTGGCTGTTATCTCCATTTGAAAAATAACGATGATGGAGCCAATGAGAGTTCTGATGACTCAGATTAATTTTTCGATTCGTTTTATGTCGATATTATGCATATGATTCATTGGAATCTATTATTATTGTATATTTTTAGGAAACAAAAAAAAATATTTATTTACTACCATTTTTTATTGCTTCAATATATATTTTGGAATTTATTTCATCTGTTTATTGGAATTTCAAATTTACCTCACACTTTCTTCATATCCAACGGAAACTTTCTGCAGTCGAGCCTCTCCTTCTGAGACCCCTTTTGTCAACTGCGTTTGATCCCGCGGTTATCCATTCCCCCACTTCCTACTCCAACACACATTTTGTAGCTACACCAAGCGTTTTAAACGTACTCAACTCTCTACGCTTGTATCGTGTGTATACAGCGTTAAAAGTGGGGATCGAGCACAAGTTTACAAAAGGGAAACACGCGGTTCTGTCGGAATGGCAACCGGAGAGTCGAACTGTATTTTCACAAGCCTTTTCATGTTACTGATTTTACTGTTTGCTAGTGGATTTTAAAAACTAACCTATCACACACTTCCGCTGAATAAACATGAGAAACTGAGACTTGTGATTGGCCGAAGTTATGTTGGTAGAGAATGATGGTTTGTGAGTCAAAAGCATGTCTAGATTGTTATTTTTATTTATCGTAATATGTACGGTAGAACGGTTTTTTACCGAATAAAACTTAATTAGTTTTTGAAGTACAGAATTTAATGAGTCCATCGTGCGGATTTAGCTTAGGCGAATTAGGAGAATTTGCTATGGTTTCTCAACCGTTGGTGGTATGACTGACTTCCGCTAAAAAGGCGCAACTTCCTGTTTCGGTCTTTACGACATAACCCACGAAAGCGAGGTGAGGCATTCGCAAGATGCTCTAGTTAATTATCGGATTTAATCCAAGCCGCAATTTACAAAATAATTCCTCATATCTGTCTTCGGTTTATAACGGAATTGTTGTTCAAGTTGTTAAAATAAATTCAACGCAATATCTCGAAAATGGCGACAACTCCGGACACACGTGTGTGACAACCGACTTCGATGCCATTCTCTATACACGAAACTAACAATGTTTTAATGGTAGTTGATAAAGTTATCTGGTTTTAATAGTTTTCTTCGTATTTCAGCAAAACGCAGACAAAATGCAGTTGCAAATTCGCGGGCAAGAGACCCACGTTATCAATTGCGAGGGCCATGAGACCATCGCACAAATTAAGGTAACGTAAATTATATTTTTTCCCTCGCAATTTCTCTATTTTCAGTGCATTATAATGATAAACCAACAATTGTACTTCAATGCAGTGTCGGAACGAGCAATAATGCTAAATTAAAATCGAGATCTCAGGGTGACGTTCAATCGAAATTTCATTATCGTCTTATCATAGATCTCAAACACTCCCCCAATTTCAAGTAATGTTGTGAAATGTGATAATTGAAATCATCGCAAACAAATAATATGATTTTGCTTTTTTCATGCCATTACTTCAATAACAAGTAAACAAACTTTTAACCATGTGGGACATTGTGTTTGTCAAAAAAATGTCAAGTTCCTTGTTCACGGCTTTTTGTTTTAATCGGTTCCAATGGCTTGGATATAATCAATCACCCAAAATTGTAGAAACTTCTTGCGCAGTTAAAACATTTTCAAATTTTTTATCCACAAAAAGTTTTTTATTTCCATTTGTCCATGTGAATGAAAAAAAATGTATGGTTTTGCTGTTTTTCAATCTTCTTTTCCTTCACCGGTGCGGTTTTTTATTTTTTCAAATTCAAAGCAGTCAAATGATCATTGAAAAAAAAGAGGTCATTAGAATTGAAAATAATACTGTATAATTTCTTATTCTTTCACTAATTTTTCGATTTGTCGTTGTGCAGGCACGATTCGGATTGGAAAATGCTACCGATTTTACTCTCCACTGTGCAGGAGTTCCATTGAGCGATGAGTTGTGTGTTTCTGAACTCGCCAGTGATGTTCTTGAAATGACAGTACCTCTGGTGGGAGGCAAAGTCCACGGATCTTTGGCTCGTGCCGGAAAAGTAAAGGGCCAAACGCCAAAGGTAAATATCGTGATTCACGTCACCAATTATTATCAATTAATAGTTTCGAATATTCAAAAATAAAACTTGACAAATTAGATTCTTTTATAATTTCATTGTAGAAAGAATATTTCAGTATTGAGAAATGTTGCACGGTATGATCTAAGCCGTGATTTGATATTTTCCAAATTACGGTAATGTTTCTGTGCTAGAAAAAATAACAGGTTAAAGTGAAGTTTCGATCCCGCAACGGACTTGACTTTTCATCAATCTGAAACAACGATTTATCAATTTTTTGATTGATTTTCCCATCCACGAAAAATTGAATTTTGAAACGGAAGAGTCCAGAAATAAATTTGCAAACTTTTACAAAAACCATCACGCGAATTACATGTGAAAAGCTCAACATTTTATACCGGAATAATTCGAAATTGTTTTTTAAATTTTTCAGGTTGAGAAACAAGAGAAGAGCAAAAAGAAGACCGGCCGCGCCAAGAGGCGTATTCAGTACAACCGTCGATTCGTAACAGTCGTTCAGACCTACGGACGTCGTCGTGGACCCAACGCTAACCCTAACACGTAAACGCACGTTTAATGAATTTTACGATCCATTATTTGATGTAAAACGTGTTTTGCTAAAATAAACGAAAACATCCCGTTATATCAAGTTTTAAGAATTCTTAGAACACCAAAAAAACAATGTTTTACTGTTGATATTATTCGTTTGGGCAGAATGTTTAATCACCAGAGAACTTTTCTTAGTTTTGATGTCATCTAGCGACGCTGAAGCGTCTTGACATCAACTATTCAAAAATGTTTGAATGACCATTTCATTTCCAAACTCCATTTTTTTATTATATTTTTGCAAAAATTACATTTCGAGCCAAATGTAAAATTTCTGGATGTTCACAGAAAAAAAAAACAGTTTAAGTACATTTGATATTAATGGAAATTTTAGTTTTGGTAATTATTTGCAGGAAGATTAATTTCGGTATAAAAGTAAAAAAATACACCAAGAAAAACAACTCTCCTGCGAGTTAATCTTGATTTGTTCTACGCCATGTTAATTTCGTATAAGAAACCAAAACTTGGAGTTCAATAGGTCAACAATGACCACAAGCAGAGCGTGAAATTCTCAGAGACAGGGAAATATGTTTTTGGAGAGTTTGGAGCAAGTAAGAGGTCGAGAAATTCCTCATTGCGAACACTCGAACTAACTAAACTTATTATCGCGTGTTCTCTCAACATTCAAAACTTGGGGTTTTCGAGATGGAGCAAAATGGAATCGCTTATCAAGAAAACTCGTAATATACGAACAACAATGGACAACTTTGAACAAACTTTGATCTGAAGTAAAATAATAATGATCAAGCAAAACGGTAGAATATATTATTTAATTTCAAAAAAATGTGCAGCTTTTAGAGAAGAAAAATACCACATCCAAATTAAATGTAAATGTTTGTTTTGCTTGTCTAGTTGATCTTGACCTTCCTCTCCAGCTCGCCGCAGACACTGCTTTCGACACACTTACTTTGTATTTGCTTAAAAAAAAGGGGATGGGAAGTTGCAGTGCACTCTTGCACTTCTTCAGCTTTATACATAGTTCTCGTGCAACACAACGTAAAAATGTACATACAAATGCAAACTACTCACTACCGTTTTGTTTGGATTATATTAAACAAGGTTAAACGCGTGAAAATATACAGAGTGGCCCAAAATTGAAGGTGAACGATGATTGATTATATTCAGTGTTGAATTCTGGTTAGAAAGGACTTGAGCCGAATGTTAATCGGGCGAACGTATGAGTTATTAATAATTATTGATAACTTGTCAGGGCTTTGAAGGATCGAAAAACAGCCAAGGACGTTTCTGTTGAGAATTTCGTCCTGAATCCAAATTGAAATTATTAAGTTTAACTGAAACCAACAGCGATAGGTCCGCGCTCGATGTGTGGCTCCGGTGATCACGAAGTTTCGCAGCCTTGAGTGAGGTCAGCAGTTGGTTGAGTGACCGCTTATCCATGCATCGGGTCGCGTGTCAATCACTGAGCGGGAGCCAATTTTTCTTAGTTTTTGATGTTGCTAACCAGCTGAAACTCAGTTAAAATATCGTCGCCTGTATCGGTCAGGGTTCTCCACAGCTTCTCTTGACCCTCGTGCAATTGCGATACAGCGGTGCATTAGGAAAGAGTGGCTGTGGGCAACACTCTGGGGGGCACTCAGAGGAACAGGAACAAGAACAGGGTCGTAAAAAGGCGCAACGGTGTATGCAGGAACATTGAGAAAATAAAAGAACTAGAAAAAATGAAAAATGACTTGGTTTATGTACAAATTTATATATATATATATCAATGAGTAACTTTAGGACAGCGTTTTTTAGTGCATATCCGTTTGTTATTTCGGCAGACGCAAGTATTGCATTCAACTTTGGTTTTTTCACCCTCCTTGCAAGTGTCCAAAGCACGTGTAAGTTTCGAAGCGCAAAACGTTGGTCGACAATATGCCACTCTCGTTCCAAGGCAAACGCAGCTTTTGCAGTCTTCAGCCCATGCATCACCAGCGATGCAAGGTTTGTCTAGTCCAACAAATAACAAAAAAATAGCTATTAAACGGAGTTGGGGATGAAAAAAGCTTAATGCCTAAATTGTCCAAAACATTTTGCTCCCAGATGAAACAAAACTCTATGAGCTTCAACCACAGTGTGATGTTCATTTGGTTTTTTGTTGTTGTTTCTTTTCAATTTTTCTCTCTCGGGATCTCGGCGCGTTAAGTACCATCGAATTTTCGTCGTATACTAATTGGTGTCATCTCTGTTGTCACCTGTGGAGAGTTTCGCATCTCGCCCCTACCCACAGTCTTTGCCAACTATTTTTAACACGTACTTGAGTCGTCCTGCTTCAAGTGAACTTCAATTGCATTGTGCACATATTTTGGGTGTACCGAAAGTTGTGCCCAAGTTTAGCAGAGGGCCGTTACATTGTGACGTTTTGTCAATAAAAGCTCTTGGCCATTTTTCTCTCTGTTGCAGCATTGATTAAGAATAATAATAAGTTCGTTCATTGATGGCCGTCGCGGTCTGACGCCAAGAAAAAATGGAAACCCAATAGGTGAAGTGCGATATCCCCACTTTTTGCCAATTTTACGGATCGCATGATTAGTTTTAAATAATCGGATATTTTAAGAACGGTGGGTCGGAACGAAAAATTCCCAAATAAAAATCCCCATCAGGCATGATTGAAAAAGCCAAATCGCGGAACGCGTGCGTTTACATGTCAGCTGTAGAAATTACTTGATATCCATGACATTTCAATTAATCGAGCCACGTGTGAAATAAATATTGACTGTCAAGTTTGTGATACAGTTTTTATGCTTTACATTCTGTCTTTCTTCCTCTATATCTCTCTCCCTCTCTCTCCTTCACTCTCATTTTTTATGTATTCTTTCTTGATACTTCTTTTTGCGTATTTATATTTTACGCACCATATTGAAAAGAACGATTAAAAAACTAGAGCAATAACTAATCTAGTAACGATAAAAACTGCGAAATAGTAAACTTAGTTTGATCTCCAGCGGAGTTTAAGGAAATAAGGAAAATCGGGCACGTTCTGTCATCGAGTTTATCGCCTCAAACTAAATTGGATACACAGACATGGAAAAAAAAAAAAAACAAAATTGACACTATCGTGATTGCATCTTTCCATCTCATCTTAAAATGAAAATTTGTTCTCGGCTTTTTCAAAAATCTTCTTCATTAATTCTCTCCTACGACATTATAATTAATTATAATTCACGACGATCGTTAATTCTTTTAAACCTATTAATGCGTTTTGATTTTCTCGCAATGTTTATTTAGAAACACTAGAATTACGACACGCTTTGTGATCCATTAATTTTATCGCCATCTATGAACGACCTGATAAATATTGACAATTCAATTGATGGAAATAATTCGATCTCATTTATCGAGAATCGTACGGATGACGTATGAAGAAAATTGTCGCAACCATAAAAAGTATAAATTATCGTTATACAAATGTTATTTTTGACAACATTTATACCCTAATATATGGATGAATAAACAAAACGTTAATCTGACAGTTCTGGCAAGCATGATTTTATAAATAACATTGCGAGATATAATCATTAAAATGACTTAAAATGCGATTTTATGGTAAAAAATAAAATGAAAATGAATCGTAAAATACTAATGTGTATGTTTGCCAATTTTCTCATTTCGTCATGCAACTCTTTCGATCGTTTTGATGGACCAAGGTCGATAAAAAGATCGTCAGAGACTCGCAATGGAATAATCGTGTCGCTGTTTGTTTATTAACGTGTAAAAATAATACATCGACACAAATTGGTAAGTTTTGTGTGCTCACCGTAATTCGGTTCGATAGAGAGTGTCCACACCATCGTTATTCCAAAGAGTAAAATTATAGTGGTAAGTCTCTCGACGTGGCGCATCGCGTCAATTGCTCCTATGTACTGTATTATTATGTATAAAAATATACATACATAAATTTATATGTACAAACGTAGCGTAAGACTTGGACGACGTTCGATTGACCCGTCGAGGCTACTATCTCTTTTTACAACTATATAAATACGACGCTACACAATAACACGCGTTGACGGAAGATAATTTGAAAAATCAAAATAAATAATCAATTGGAAAGTTTCGATGACAAGTTTTAATCAATTTTGTCGTTACGTTTTTTGAAAATAATATTTTAATGTGTGGCTGCGAAAACACGTTCGGACAGCCCACTCGGCGATGACCGTTTGCTCAGCCTGCGGTATATCGACTGAATCAATTACAATCGTAGCCGCAGCCTCGAACACGAATCTCCAACTTATTTTATACCCAGTCTCTTATGCATATCTATATGTAGACTTTTTTTTCAGATATATGCACTTCGCCTGTAACACATGCAGGAAAATTGTGTGCACTTTTACCCGCGCAAGTACTTACGTCGAGAAATCTTATCGTCAGCTGATTTTTTTCTTCGAAATTTGACAGGGTCTTCCTCCAACATGGCCAGTTTGGGTGGACGATTTTTTCCGACAAGCATTTTCGTGTATTCCGTTCATTACTTCATCTGACAATTTTTGTATTTATGAGTACATGACACGTGTGACATGATTCTTTACGGAGGATTAATTAATTAAAAGGGAAGGATTGATTTTTTGAGATTCCCGACAAATTTACTAACGGAAACTAACCTAAATTCACATTTTTTCAAATTAACACAATAAACTATGAAAATATTAATAAGAATTTAACATCGACACACAAGTTTTGATATAACTTGTTGGAAATTCGCGCAATCTTCGAGACTGATCTGTTCGTAGGGGAAAACCACGCGTAATTCCAGCGCATGTGCTCGCGGATAACTCGTGGCATTCGCGCGGGTTAAAAACACTTCGACGTACGCGCGATACACATCGTAGCAGACGCGATAAAACAGACGCGCGCAACTAACTCGCTGGATCTCCAACGTTGGATTTTGCATGAGGACAAACCGAAGAACAGTTTGAACCTCGCGCGACACACGAACACTCGCTTTTGACCGCATTCGCGATATCATCGCGTGATTATTTTACGGTTTCTCATTTTTCACTCATTTTTTGTGCGAGTTCGTATTCCTTCTTCCCTTTCTAATTGTTATTTCCGAATAAAATGTTATAAATATTAAACATTTTCACCGAAAGTTTTATCATTTCTTTCTAGTCACTTCTAATGAATGCTGAATTTTTTCGAATGTATCAAGGAAATGACATGAATTCATTCGACGTCATAGAAGGAATGAACTTTCTGAAACTCGTATTTCGTTAATTTGATATTAAAACCTTGATAACATTTTTATTGACCTAAAGAGAACTTTTTTAAGTGTGACAATTTCTTGAATGTGCAACAGTTCCGCATTTTCAAGGTGAAAACATTAGCCATCATTCATTTCGATTAATTTGTTAGCATTACAAGTGAGAAGATGAAAAACACTGCAGTTTGAAAGCAACGAAGAAGACGAATCGCACGTAAGATTTTTTTCATCAATCTAGAGAAAAATACATTTTCCATTTCGCTAGTTTTCATAATTTTCATTTTTTTTTTTTTTTACGAAAAATGTCAATTTTCTACTGATTTAATATTTTTTAACGACTAAAAAATGGTCATATTCACCGTGTCATATTTTGAGCCGCAATTGATATTTTCTGCATGTTCCGTCACGACGATGACGAGAGACTTGCAACTTTCGACTTTGTCGGGGGATCGTCCCACGAGGGTGAACTGCACGCATGGTTTATGAGTGCGCAATTAATTTGCATGCTTTTGTGGCCGTGTTTTGTGAGTGTTTTTTTTTCCCTCGAGTACCTGACACATTACGCTTCAGGGATCGAACATGCTACGTTGATCAAACATTTGGGAAGACACACGATTTTTCACACGAGTTTTTGAGTTTCGTTGCATTTTCACTAATGAATACGATTAATTGAAATGTATGATGATCGATTCAGGTCAAATTTAGCATCGTATTTAATTTTTTCAAAATCATTCATCATCATTGGACTGTTATTTATAGATTTTATATTTTAAATGATTATTTTTATTGTTCTTTCGATTTTTTGACCAAATAAGTAGTTTCTCAAAGACACGATTTTAATTGAAAAAAAAAACTAAATTAAAAGAACGATAATATTCGAACCCAATTACGTTAAAAGCATACGTTTTACCAGTCACCGTGATAGCACAAAATAAATCTGATTTATTAACACGATCAATAGTTCAGCGAGACGTTTTGTCAAGCACGAAGATTTTTTTTTTACTTTGGCCCTCAATAGAGAACAAAATTCTTCATCAATTCATAAATTTACAAAAATGCCATATAATATTTGAAATGTCTCTGAAAAACGATAAACATGGATATTTTGATGAGCACATACTATTTGAAAAGTTTCTTCTCGCAAATGAACCACTCTTCGATCTTGTTGCATGGAATTACAGGGCGTTCGAGACCAATTACATTACACTTGAGTTGAGTTCAGAATCTATAAATACGAATTTTGTAATCAACGAAAGGAAACACAAGAAAAACCAAGGTTTACAAAAAAAAAAAACGAGTTCATGTTAATTCAACATTTTTTTATATTCAAACGACCAGATACAACCAAAGACTAAACAGATCACGATTAAATTATTGTTAAACCTCATACCGGATGATCCTAAACTCAACATTATGAAAGAAAAAAATACATCGAATTAGAAAAACAGTTATTTATTCGGAATCGCGATTTTTTTCCTGCTTATTAAAATTTTAGTTTTGGAGTGAATTGTAAAATTGAACCCTAAATAAAAAACAATGACATCCTTATGATCGTGCAACCTCGAAGTATAGAAGGTTCCAATACTAGATGAGTTAATAATTCAAAAAAACTATTTCACATGAAATCCAATAACACAATAATTGAAAGAATCGTGAAAATTGATGTTAAAATTTTTTTACGAAAATCCATCTGCCGGATAGCAAAAGTGTTGGATGTCAAATTTACAGGATGAGATTCTTTAGGGAATTGCAGGCAATAAGAGATAGAGCGAGAAAGAGAGTAAGAGTGAAAATGAAGAAAACGTTCAGAGGCTGAATGTGGTTCAAGTTCACAGCGACTGAGTATGTTTATATTTATGGATTTATACATTATATACGTATATCTACATGTATATACTGTGCAGGTTGTAGAGAAGCAAGGGTTACGTCGAGTACCAGAGCATTCGTAAGATAGCTGCTTCTTCTTGCAAAACTTCGTAATATCGTGTACAGCCTGCCCCAAAATCACAATTTTTCTGATCAATTTATAAAAAGCCAATAAAACAATCGTACATAAAAACAAAAGAGAATAATTCGTTGAATGTTCGATGCATGTCAGTGGAAAATCCATTATTTCATTTGATATGTTAATAAATCAATTTAGCAATAACACAAACAATGTGATACGATTAATGAACAACGACCCAAAATCTAGGTCACAAAATGTTGCCCGTTACTCAAAGGGTTAATTATCGTTGTTGACGTGGTTATTTCTTATTTTTAAATATCGTACAATGGCTTTTTCGTCCTCTCGAATTGAAGTATATTACGTACATCCTCGTTGAGAGGACTATTTTTAAACGAATTTCTACCGGAAGACGACGAGATCGAGGGGAGGCAAATATAAATATATGTGTACATGTTCGATGAACGAAGATGCCCTTCTCTGTATTCCAAACGTAAGAGTAACTACTTCATCACGAATCGAGCGTTTTTTCTGACGTGAATTTTTAATTGTTCGAATTTTATTTGAAAAAATATTTTAATTCGATAGTAACTATAACTTGAGTCTAAATAAATGAGAGTCTGCAATTGAAAAATACTGTACTAGAAAGGATTATTTGATAATTAGTTAAATTAATGGTTTTTAAACTTTATTTTATTTTCGAAATATGAAAGTCTGTTACACGACTGTACCTTGATGGATAAAATTATATACCAGTGGATTCTTCACTAGAGAAACATCGAATTGTTCACCTCGATGTATATTTTCTTCTGGCTTTTCATTTTTTATCGTTATAAAGTTTGAGTATTAAAAAGTCGGCTTTTGAGCAACCTTTTCTCAGCGAAAATGTGGCTTGTGTAGTTGCACCATTAAAATGTCGAAGTTTCGATAAGATCCCTATACACGGCTGACCTCGTTGTCAGCAATTCGTCTCTCCTTCCATTTACCCATTTTTCGATATATTTATATCTACGCTGCATTGGTAAAGAAAATTGGTGAGAATTTGGACTCTTGTTGCATGTTTATTTTCCCTTCAAGAATGTTTCAACTTAATCGATGAATTAATCAACTTCTTTTTCACAAAATCTGCAGGTGAAAAATGCCATGAAATAGAATAAACTAGTAGTGGCTCTGTGAAATCATTCATTTTGTAATCTTTTCCCGGGCTTTCGGATCCGTGTCTATTTAATTTTTTATGCTCATTGTAGAGTTTGGCGTTCCCTCCCTCGCCCCGTTAGCCAGCATCTACTCTAATTCTGGAAATATTTAAGCGTTGCGTTTCAGTACACGGATCGAATTAACTCAGTGTGTGTTTTTTTTAGATTTTTTTCCAACTTGTGTCTCACTAGGGTAACAGGCCGAAAAACCCATGTGGTTTGAGGAAAATTTCTTAGATATACTTGAGAAGAAGTTAAGTTGAAGATTTATTTGGTTAGTTTGGTTCAATGCATTTTGAACAGAGTATAAAAAAAGGAGAGTAAATTTGCAGCCCCTGGACCATGAAAAAGTTGTTCGTCACCGATTTTTAGTCTTTGTTATTAGAAAAATTTCAACGAGTTCCCAGAGACTTAGTCACATATTGAAAACCCCTTAATTCGACGAAAAATACGCCTGACATAGATTTCCACATCGACCGGAATAGGGTGCCGAAAAAATATTGAACTTCAACTGGTCCATATTGTCACGAATTTCTGTGTATTTGAATTTTTCACTTCCGCTCTATTCTATCGTCTTTTGTGATCTAAGCTCCTCCCAATTTTATGGAAGCTCACGAGTAAAACTGATTAGGTTCGTGAAGGAGTGTCGATGTTTTGCCTCCAGACTATATGTGAACGACTATTTGACGTCCTCGAGATGAAATATCCCGTGCGTCAATTCAGTTGAGGCTGCGGTCAGGCCCCGATAAACTCAAATCGGGGCCTACCGTGGAATACCCTTCGGGCCCCTGAAAGGTTGGTCACGCTTTTGAGACCAGGACCATAACAGGCAACTAAATCGGGGCCCGATCGTCAACCCAATCTGAGCCCTATCAAAAATTAAATATTAAAAATGCAATAATTTTATATTAATAAACTAATTTCCGAAGAAAGTTGATCGTCTTGAATGATGAACATTAATTCTGAAATTAATTTTCCCGGAAAAATTTCTTACCTGCACCGGGATTCGAACTACTTAACCTACCTATCCACCTATCTAAGCGTGTACACGCTATCCACTACGCTATCGTGTCAGTTACGATTTTTGGTCAGAAAATGTAATATGAGCTGCAATCCGGAACTTTTTCACAGATTACTCAGAATAACTATTTCGAAGCAGCTGTGTTGAACAAAAAACATCAAGAAAAAAGTGAAATTAAGTAAAATCAATTTCAATTTTAAAAATACCTACTTTCTCCCGAATATTTATTCAAAGATAATTATAAAAAAATCATTCTAATCCTCCATTGACTTTTTTAGAAAACATTACTTCTTGAGATAGATAAGGTATAAAAGAGACTCTACTGGTATCCGATTTAGTCTCGATGTAAAATGTTTTTATTCATTTCAATATAGGGCAGACTAGCGACGCTCGATTAGATCCTTACTAGGCTCGAATGAGCATTTCCTCAGTGAAGCCCGACTAGGTCCTTAATGGGCTGCCTTACGGTTGCCATGACTCGAAAAATCAAGGCCCGGATACTTGCACCTCATTAGGACCCGACTTGGTTTTGTCTACTCCTTTTCGATATGGAAAATCCTAGTGAAGCCTGACTAGGTCCTTATCGGGTTGCCTTGTTAATTATTTCGAAAATAACTCTGGCAAACCTACCGTGGCCTTGTTGGGGCCTAATCGGGCTGTGTTGTGGAAATCCATGATAGGGCAGCCTCTCTGAAGCCCGTACGGGCCCCGATTTACGATAAGGCTGCCCTAGCAATTTGACGCACGGGATAGGACACGATGAGAGTTCAACCCCTATCGCACTTTACAATATACATAATCAAGGTAATCTTCCCGGAAGTGAAAATTTCATGCGCCCAAATAATCTGATGTGAACTTTTGACTGTAAAAAAAAACTTTAAATAATTTACCAAATTAATGGGTTGTTGTCCCCGAAGGAAAGGTTTGCTAACGTTTTTCAAGGATCACTGTCTGTATTTTGGTCATTCCAAAATCTTTGAAACTCGTTTTCAATATTGATGACGACAAAAATATAATTCCAATTAATTTAAAGACTCCTCGATGATTAATACTAATAGGAAATAATAGTTTGTTGCTGTTGAAGAAACAAAAAATCTCTACGAAATCGACATTCAATTTAAGTCAGCGAGAGAATTCTATTTAAAAAATCCAACAGCTTTAGGAGTCGTGCACTTTGCGTGAAAAGCTTACATCACTTTCGAGAAAAAAAAAATACAAAACGTTCGTTCCTCCGAAACGAAATATAATTTCGTTCAACTAACAGAAAATATAAATGTTTGGTTGAATCCGAAAAGAAATATAATTTCGTCCAAGGAACAGAATCATAAAAACTTGGTTGAGACTTCAATTTTAAATTGACGAGTGTGCGCGTTTCTATGAACGAGAGTATATTCTTCGTGCGGTCTCACTTAAATTTTATTGATTCACAAAAAATTAACAGGTTTCGCATGCACGCAAAACTCCTTCTTTTGAAGCACTGAAAAAAGGGCAAAAAATGTTGAAGGCCGGTCTCGTTACGGAATGTACTTTGCAGATTCGTGTGAGAATTCCAATTGTATTATTTTGTCGTTTCTACGCTGAAAACTCTTTACCTCAAGTTTTTATTTTTCATAGCACGGGAGGTTTGCTCCAACTTATGGAAGAACTTGAAGGCACAAAAACAGTAATAGTATGTTTGTTCCCCTTTAGAAAAAAAAGAAAGATGACAACAACACATGGATTTAAAAAACATAAAAGGAAAGAGACCTTTTAAAAAAAATTCAAACAACATGACGAATGCTTGCAGCTAAAAAATTTGTTGCGAAAAACAAATTACGAGCAGAACACTCTGATCAAAAGTGACGCATTCTCGCACGCATTTTTATTAAAATACTGGAAGTTGTGAAACTTTTTCGTGACGGAATAGTGGAAGCGAACTTATTGTGTAAACGGATTGCCTTAAATTTATTTGCATTTTTCGTAGTGTTACTGAATTTTTTCGATTGGACGGATGAGAAGTTTCCGAGAGATTAATACTTGCTCCGGATTTAAACAAATCTATATATACCCGAGCGTGAGTGTGTGAAAACGTCTAGTAAATTTGAGAGTTTACTTCTAATTTAGTTCTTCGAAGCCTTGAAAAATGACAGCTGACAAAAAATGTTCAACGAATTATATTTGTTTTTCAAAAGTGTTTATATTTTCAAGATTTTCGAAAAAAAAAATGTTTTATAGCTCGAGATTTCCGTCGTAGAAGCAGTGTCTTGAATAGACTCCTGATACGCGGACGAGAGGAAAATTCGATAATCTCTTTCCTCGTGTCATATTTTATTTGGTCAGTCGCTCTCCCGAGACTCTCGTGAATGGACAGAGGAAAAGTGTCAATTTTGTGTGTTCGAAAAATATCATCTACTCTAATGCATTTTTGAAGTCTCATAGGAAAAATATCCAACTGGTATTTTTCCGGCCTAGTCCACAGTCTTTGCAAATTGCTCTTCCTTTGGTTTTCACATAGTTGCTAAATTATATTTTTTTTTTCACTTCAAGTTCATCAACCTCGACCTTCGAAAAGATATAAAAAATAGGGCGTTTTTTTTTTACTAAATTTATGCTATGAATTGGCATTAGCATATGAAGAACACGAGCATGAAGTCTAATAATCTGAATTAGAAGAACAGATGTGCGAGCATCAGTGAGCCCGATAAATGTTTCGTTTATTTATCTTTACTATAATGAATAACAGGGGTTAGCAGCAGTCTCGTTGATCTAGGCCAATAAATCATCAAATTATAGACCTCTCCAAGCTGCCTAGACAAATTTTGGTATCCATCCAGAAATACAAATGTTTTCGTAAGTGATCATCTTAGGAATATTTCGTTAGTACATTCGTAGCTAAAAGTATCATTTGATACAAATTTTGTGAGGTTTAAATAAGAAATTTTTTATTTATTAACAACCAAAGCTATTACGAGAACGATAAGAACATTTTACAACGATATAAACATTGTTGAAAAGTTAGTTAAATATTTCGCAAACCGTGTGTTTTAAAAATACGGCATGAATTAAAAATTTATTTCCAAATCTACTGAACGTTTCAGAAACTCGATATCAAGGGACAATTTTCAATCGTTGAGATAAAGAATTTGGTCCAATACTTTCTCTCGAGTTTGTATTTGAACGAAAATCGTTATCTCGAAAAAAATGCATACGCTTTGTGAAGGAACTTTAAACTCAGGGTAATGACGTTGGCGGAAATGAAAATTCTCGTCGTTTATCATCGTGCACTTCATTCGCTGTACCCTGAAGATGACAAAAGCGCATTCTTGATACGCAACTTAGCAAAGTTTTCCTGTTTATTCGCTGTCTCAGCGATTGAGACTTCTACTCGCCTCCTCACGTAATGTATTTCGTTCACTTTTAAGTTTTATGGAACTTGAGAAAAAAAGTTATAGCGTTTTATGGTTACTGCGTATAGCATAAGCAGTGTATCTCTCGCATGTCGAGTAAGAAAGACGTTGAAGAATTTAAAAAAAAAATCCACAAACGGTTAAATTGGTTCAATTCTTCGCTAATCATTTCACGTTAATTCTTAACGCAATCAATCGAGCGCTAGGGCAAGGCCAAAAAAAGAACTTTCCCTTTCAAGACTTCGAATTTTCGCTGAACATATTTGATACGACTTTTGGGACACCTTATACACGTCATTTCGTGGCGACTGTACCTTTACACATGGTCAGTCTTTCAATGGGTTATGGACTCTACTTGTTTCGTTTGTAAGTGAGAAGAAATGAACGTAAGACGATCTTTCGAGCAGAAAGAGAAAGATTTTTCAATGGAAGGGAAGCAAAGTAATGATCAGTCAAAAGCTAAGGTCTAGGAACGGAAAAACTCAGTTCCAAAGCTTTCTTGACTTTTTATTTGATCCAACTGCTTTTTGTCCTCTTTATGACGCACGCGTTGGACCGTTTTCACTTCCTACACGTTTCGAGTCTCTCATTTCCTTGTTCGATATCTTTTACTAGTTGATTTCGTTTTTTTTTATAACTCATCACAAGAGGTTCTTTTTTACTCATGAATTTTTCTAAATTTAACACTTTTGTCAATTTTCTGAAAAGCACCCTATTAAGGACGGAAAAAATGCCATTTTTTCATCCAAATCTTTCAGGTTTCGGATATTGACAGCATTCGAAATGTCAACGAAAAATCTTTACACTGTGTTGATCTTTTCAGTCACCATTCATTGACAATCCAGAAATCCAAAAAGTTCAAACGCTCACAACTCAATGACAAATCGAGATACAGAGATTTATGAGGGTGGTTTTGAAAAAGCTCTTTGTATATATGTTTAGAGAATGGCACACGGTTTTACGCTGATAGCTCTGTTGAGCGGATTTCCAGAAAATCCCCTGGAAAATCCGCACAAAAACGGATGGGAAAATTGGCGAAAACTGGTTGGCAATTTGAAAAATTTACAAAAAAATCAAATAAAAATCACACACATGTGATGTGAATACTTTTCGTACGGGAATTCGAATACAAGAGAATAGAACTGAGAACGCGAGATCGAACTTAAAATATCGATTGACTGATGATCAATATCAGGAAAAGTAATAAAAACAATCAAAAATGCTTGATTTCAAATATTTTATCTTGTTAATTCTGTTCTATGCATATTAATCAATAAGAGAGATTAATCTTAAAACAAAAGTACTTTCCCAATAACTTCATCTCCACTGTACTTTTATCGTTTTTTTTTAGCGAATTTTACTTCATTATTCTTTTACAAAGCCAACTTTTACACGATGAAAACAACTCTGAGATTCATTTAATAATATAGTTCATCACATTTTTTCAAAAATTGGGATGATTTTTTATGTTGTAATATTTCAAGGTACTGTTGGATCAAAAAGAATCCACGAAACTAAATTCGTTAGACAAATTATTGTGTCACTGGACCGCGTAGTGCAGCAGGTTGGCTGCGAATATCAGGAGTAAGAATGTTACTGGTTTTTCACGTAAAATAAACCTCTACATCACTTTTTAATATCAGATGAGAAACCTCGTTTAAATTAACGAGGGAAATTGATCGAACATGCTCGCTTTAAAATCGTATTGGAAATCTATCTGTGTTCAAATATTGGTAACATGGGGGTCGGCACATTCAACACTTCCTCATTAACCTATCATGACGGCGGTTAATTAAATCTTGCATATAAAAGGCTCCCTCGCGAAACAAATTATTGCCAGCTCAGCACGCGTACAAATTAAAGGAAAAACTTTATTATTCTGTTCAACTATGAAGAAATTATTGGAGTGTCCAAGTCCACTAAAATGATCAAAAGAAATAGAAGGTAATTATTGTAATAAGAAAGGAGAAAAGTACTAATTAAAAATCTATTGAATTGACGTGAAATTTATCATTGTCGTTAATCAATTAACTCTTTCGTCGACTTCGTTCTGTCAAGGTTTGAAGTTTGAAAGATACTTGTGGCTTTATTATCTATATTCGCAGTCATACATAAAAGTCCTTGTGTACGAATGGAAAAAAACAAGTAAAAAGCCTGCCCTATTGACACAAGCTTTTCGTCAACTTCCTGAAAGACTTACGGTCCATCTGTTACATGTATATGTATATATATATATATATAGAAATACATATTCATAGAAAAAAGGGCGTTGATATCACCAGCACTGAAATATTATTCGTATTCGTCGGAGCACGCTACACACCGGCTCCATGAATCGACATGAGGGAAGACCCATTTGTGCACACGTGCTCATATACGATGTGTCCTAAAAGTAAAGTTCATTCGTGCGTCAGATCAGCCCAATAACGATATTCCGAAGCGAAAAGCCTTCAGCCACTTTTCCCTATGACGATGAATGAGTTACAAACTAATTGGTCCAGAAACCATCTGAGAGAAGCAAAGCTCGTCTTCTCCACTCCAAGTTCTTCACCCCAACGCAATCAATTGGCCATCAATTGATATCTCTCAAACGCAGAGGATCGGAGACAAAAATGACCAAAGTGTTTTCTTCTCAGAACAGCCTGAATTAACTCGTACTGTCATTTTCATGGTTGACTTCTGGGACACCTGGTATAAGCGTCGGTTTAAAACTGCATATACGTACATGTTTATTCGCGGATGAACTGTTTGCAAACAAAAGACAGCATCTACTGCCATTTCACCTGGTAAATATTGCGACTTTGGCCCTTTTGTTGACTAGCAATCGATTGTATATGTGGCGGTGTGCGTTGTTTTTCTTTCTTTTTCTTTTTTTGTTTCTTCTGGGCTTACAGAGAGCTTTCGCTCTCTTTGCCTCGACGTAACGAACGGGATAAAGGATTCACCGAACCGAGATGTAAATTACGTATATACCGTCTCTGTGTAAATGTATATACAGGGGGGCAAAACGCATCGAGAAACACCCTCATTCCATATTTACTGCATATACATTTGGGTGTATAGTTATATCGTACCGAAGCTGTGAATAAACTCGCTTTACAACAGTTGTCCAGACGAGTTTGTGGATCATGAATGACGTGTTGCATTTTGACACAGAAACAAGCTACGATGAAGCACAATGTATATATATAAATATTTAACGAAGTTTGCCCACTTTTGATTATAACCGGCGTAGATTTTCAATGTACGAACATTTTCTCATGTACGCATGTGCATATACACGGGAGTTTAGGTATTTATGAAAATGGGACTGAGAGCCCCGAGAAATAGGAAGAGAACACTTAAGTTGAAAAAAAAAGAAGAACTCTGACGCTTTTGTTACGCATTCTGTACATTGTAGGTTTCGAAAATAATGACAGAATTAATTAACGTCCTCGTAACACGGATCTCCTGGCTACTTATTTGTCTCACACGAGGATGAAAACCACCCTCGAGCATGCCTCAATTTTTTTCTGTCTGATGTTTGGCTTCGTTTGGCGTTTACCGCGTATTTTGGCGTATGGTGTATTTTGAGGTCACAAAAATTTGTCTCGTATTCGAAAAAAATGCATCATCTGAAATTATTAGATTGAATATTTTTGTTACAGATGAACGATACGCTGATGCATTCTTCGCCGGAAATTCTTCACTATGTTGAACGCGCGTGAGAATGATGTCTCGCAAAATAAATTTTCAAATTTAAAAAATATGATTCGTGGAGATAAGAAAATTTGATTGCGGCCAAGGCAGCGGTAACAAGAAAAACAAAATGGCGGATGATCTCCGAGGAAAATCGTGATAAAGACGAATGGATATTTGTCAAATACGAAAATGTCGTACGTTCGAATTACTTTGAGGATCTTGAGCTTTTTGACAATGATTATTGGCTTGGCAAATATGGGCGATCCTTCGGCTCGGGTCAGAGGCGACCTTGTCATAGGGGCACTTTTTAGCGTTCATCGAGCACCCAGTGGTGGACACGGGGCTCTCGTTTGTGGCACTGTGCGAGAACTGTATGGAATTGAACGCGTCGAAACGGCGCTCATTACGCTGGACAAGATAAATCGAGATAATACAATCCTGCCAGGTTCGTAAAATATATCTTTCAATTCATCACAGATGAAAAGTCATTCTTACTCAGTCTTAAAACAATATTTGGAGTTTTTTATTCGTAATGATAACTTTTAGAGGAAAGGAATCAATTCTCGTTATTCCTGAAATTTTGGTTTACATTGAATGTCATCTGACATTTCCGAAAGATTCATAATATTCTAATGAGCAGTATTATTTATCGAATGAACACTTCCCTTTTTGTATTCTGGAGATTTTTGAAATTTATGATTTGGAACAATGATAAAATAGCATTGAAAATATTATTAAAACAATTTAATTATTAATATTGCACTGATAAAGGAGTTTTGTTCAGTTGAATTTTTAAAATGCTTCTTGGAATCCAATTTCGTATTCAGTTTCAGTAATTTTTTATTTTATCCCTAAAATGTATTTTGCGTTGATCCAACAAAATCAAAGACGCAGTTGAATGAAGCAGTTGAATGTATTCGTGAAACTGAACGGTTCCTCGAATTACCGCGTAATATTACATTCGATGTATTTTACGAAGACTTGATAAAATTCAATGAAACTCTTTCAACAATGGTGATGATTGAGATGACAAAAATTTAATATCGTTTAATATGCTTACGAAATTTCGTTACTAATTTTTATGTCAGGTGTGACTTTGGGATTGGAAGCTCGGGATTCTTGTTGGTCCGCTCCGGTTTCTCTGCAACAGAGTATAGAGCTAGTCAGAGATGCAATAACACCAGCACTCACACAATCTCAGCGTACATCCAATGGTGGATCGGCTACATGTCAAGTTGATTCAGCCCTTCAGGTACATTTACGTAGTATTCAACATAAATTAACAGTAAATTCGTTGATTATTTCTGCCTCACTTCGGGCTCAAATTATAAAAAGCATCATTGTCATCATCGTGATTGTGTAATTTTAATTCTGAACCATTCTGTAAAATCCAATTTAATTTAAATGGTAATGAATCAATGAAAATATGACTCGGAAGACGAACGAATATTTGTTTATCACAGACTGAATCTCCGGTAAGCAAAGCTCCGATTGTGGGGGTCATTGGCCCAGGCTCGAGTTCAGCAGCCCTTCAAGTACAGAATCTTCTTCAACTGTTTTCAATTCCTCAGGTGAGCAGAAGAGGATTTAGAGTTAAAAATTTATCGGAAAGACATTAAAAGTGGTGAAAACTTCGATAACGAGCGTTTAAGTCCTTGTGGAGCATCGTCAACACGAATAACGTCATAAAATACATGATTTATCTATGTTCAAACGATGTATATATTATCTTTTATGAATGTTCACGCGAGTGGCTCTAAGACGTAGGTTACTGTGACTGTGTGTGAGGGCAGTAAATTAGACGTATATAAAAACACGAAGTGATCAATGGCTCGAAACTCATAACGTTTGTAATTCGTATCGCACATCCGTGCTCTATAGACAAAATACGGAAATTAATTTCTGCTAATTGGTTCCCTTTGTATGTGTAAGAGTAATATTCTGACACGGAAAATTAAAACTTCCTATCCAGTTATCCAGGCAATGATACCACCACGATAATTAATCACTACCGCGATCGATGTAGAAGGTGTCCCTAAGTTGTAGAAGGTATTTTTAGAATTTGACAGATTATACAACTTCGAAGGAACAAGTCCCTAAACCCTACGTCCCTGTGTGTCTACTAAATTAAACCCCTTAGGGCACTCCCTTTCTTATCGCGTACAATTGACATGGGAGTTTTTATGCATGGATTTTTGCAGTCGAAAACTACGAATTTAAACTTGAAATTTGGAAATGAGCGAAACATCCCAGACGATATTGTCGATTTGGATATAATACACAATATATTGTATCTTTATTTTATTTAAAAAAAGCCACCGACCGAAAAAATGTGGATAAATTCTGAGCCATTTCTTTTGGTGGGCAATTTTTTTGGTAGATTACTAGAAACTTTATTTGCTCATGAAAAAGTACGATCTTGTATAATATTCCGGGAAATCTTGCAGCAAAAATAGATAAACAGTGGAAAAATTGCTAACAAAAAGGTAAGAGAACGTCAGTCGCACCAGGGCTCAAAGGATTTTATCTTATCGATGGTGCATCGGAATACGAAATCGATGAGAACTCATCTTTTCGTAATAACTATATACCTACCTAACCGCTTGAATGTCAAACACAACTTTCGGAACACCCTTTATAAGCGCTCTGTATCATCTGTCACTTTTACCACGTCATAGAAAATATTTTACACGTGTATATATGATATCGCTTTATTTCCGTTTCAGATAGGATACTCCCCGACCTCGAGGGATCTCAGTGACAAGACTCGTTATCCCACGTTCCTTCGTGTCGTACCGTCCGACTATTATCAGGCTCAACTACTAGTCGATCTCGTGCAGTATTTCAATTGGACTTATGTATCAATCGTCAACACGGACGGTGAGTTTAATTGATAATATTCTTTCTCCATTTAAACTCCGGATTATGGAAAAATGAAAGAATAACAAAAGAAGAAAGAAATAATAAAAGACTCATGAATTTCGCTCATCGAACGAATTCATGTTATTGTATCATTTAAATATTCATTCATCAAATTTTAATAAATAAAAAAAGCTACAAAACTACGAGACTGTACGTCGTAGAAGATAATATTTCAGTAAAAAAATCGTTGTTTTCTGTTGTTTGCTTCTTTGCATGATTTTCATATTTCGACCGTATACTTAGCTTCACCGCACATACGGTTTTCATTGAAATACGTATCCTTCCAAAACGTTAATATCGAAATAATTCTCGTACTACAAACACAGAACGCGTTTATCCGTAAAACCGCCTCTTGGAGAAACATGAGATATTACATAATGGTAGAAAATGTGTATCTGGCCTAAAGTTTGTACATGACGTGGGCTGCAAAGTCCAGCAAACTAGTAACTCATGTTTGGCATACCCAAATGTTAGAGGTGAATACTATTATAGGGGTTAAGAGAATTGCCAGTGGTCAGTAAATACGTTGTGCTTCTCGTGTAACCGCCAACATTCACTGCTCAAAATATATAAAAATCTTATATTATTACATAGAAATAAATAAAAAGTTTGAATTCGTGATATTTCTGGTACTAACGATACTTGGAAATCGAAATGAGTGGTCATTATTACTCACTGCTTCTTTTTCACCGGAATTATCGTCTATGAGGGGGCATGAAAGATCAAAAGCAGTTCCACACACTCTCACATCGTCCCACAGTCTCGAGTATAGTACTGTTGGCTTGGGTCACGTGGAAGTATGTATGGGGGTTGAGAAGATGGCTTTGATGTACGAACCTTTAACTTATTTTCTGAGGGTTGGTTGCATGGACGTGGCAATACAAGCCACCTCGGAATTCAATCAGTGAAATAACTTCGATTTATTAGATTAATAACATCAATTTTTTCGACCTTATTCATCAGAGAGCAAGGAAAAATGTAGATTTTTTTTTCATCATTAAAAAATCGTGTCCCATCTGAATATTTTATTTTTCAACTGTGACCCACTTTTCCTTCAAACAAAATGGACTTGAAGATTGGTCAAAAGGAATTTGAGAAACGCTCTCTCTTCTGGTTCCTCTTCGAATATGAAATGTGCAGAATAGTGGAGACGAATTTGCATATGAGAGAGGTGTGTAAAAGAACGGAAGATGGACCAAGAGAAATTTACAGTATAACCGGAGTCCGTGAATACGAGCCGAAACATAGGGTCCATCGCCAGGATACCCGCATTCTCCGTGGCCAATTCAAATCTTTGCGGTAACACTTGCAAACCTCAGGAGCATCAAACGGTTCAACTGCTAGTCAATCACACAAATGTGCATCGCAATATAGTGAAGCATTGATTACAAGCAGTTAGCGCTTTTCATCTGAATTGCCGAGAGCTTATCGTGGCCCTGATGTGGTCAGAGGATGTGGGGGCGATGTGTGATTACGAAAACACTTATACAACAAGTTTATATAAACGTACGTTGGTACATCTTTATGAATAGATAGACAAATATACAGGGTGTCTTCAATCTCCTTGGCAGATAGTTACACAAAACCAGAAAGATTGTGAAATTCCGGAGAGGAAAGATCTTATAAGTGAAAAAAAAGTTTTCGAGTTATTCTGTAAAATCTAAATTTTTCAACTACTCCTCGTAACTACTCCTTTTACGGCTTTCAGCGATCCAAAAATTATTACAGGCCCGTCCAAACTTTTTCGACCTCAACAGAGTCTGTTGGGGTCGAACCCCATACCGATAATTCCACAAACAAGATCTTGTTTCTGTAGTAATTATTAAACAGGTGAACAGCTTCAAAACGGAAACATCATTTTTCGATCAGATTTATCGGTAATGAAAATATATGATTTCCCAAGATTATTAACGGTCAAGACAGTATCTTGCAGCAACAAACACATCGAGAAATGTTGCGATCCTGTTGATGATTTGATGATAAAATCACAATAAATACTGTGTCAATAATCGTTTTATTAATTCTCTTGAAATTCCAACCTGACCAACGTCAGTTATTCGTTTGTATCAACATACAGGTTGAAAATTTGCCTGAACTTGGCCGTTTTGTTCAGAGGACAAATCCGATCGGCAAATCCGTCTATCACAGTGTGCACAGAACGCGGAGGGATTTATAGCTGCGTCAAATTCCACTCCTATTACGTTTATCTCCTAACTATACGTACTGTATTGTGGAGCAATACTAGCCGCCTACTCTCCAGTCACTAGATGAATGACCAATCGGAATTCCATTTCGGAATCAGCAGAACCATAAGTTTACCATATATATGGATACGTCAATTTCATTGGTATTGTGTCGGTCTTTGTGTTTAAATTACTGCCGTCACATTTTTAATAATTAAAGTATAGACTTCACGGTGATAATCATTCCATTATCATAAAATGAAAAGATTTTTCTAAGCTAAAAAATCATATTTGGCGCTATTGTTACGAAAAATAAATCTTTACCGGGTTGAAATGCTAATGGTTCGATATTTCAACCATAAACAATTTTTTTAAATTGTTTTTTGTATCTCGAAGCACTTCAGTTATGGTCGAATAAGACCTTTTACTGTAACAGTGCCTAAACAAACATTCTTAGGCCCTTAATTCCCTTTGCCGCTCGAATGGAAACTACCATAATGCGAGTGGGATTCCTGTCACCAAGAATCTCAACTGATAACCAATTCGATTAATTTACCGGACAGTGATCGCTCTCATTGTTACGTCCCCGGTCAAGTTAGTAATGCATATTGGAGACAGAATGTGCCGAATAAACAGAATATTAATTGATAAACGCGCGGTTAACGTGGTCCTTCGAACATGCACCGAACATTACTCGTATGTTGTCATTTTAGGCAATTAATATCATTCATTAAAACGAGTAAAAAGACTCAGGAAATTTGAAACATTTTTACTGCAATGTTAAATGAAACACGAATTCCAGCTCAATTGGGAATATTTTATAGTAATTAATGTTTATTTTTTTATTTTTCGATTTTACAAATGTGAAAGTATGCCATTGTTAAACTTATCGCTAATTTTGTTGCTTTATTCGGTCATCTTGAATTTACATCGCCTCGTTAGAAACTCAATGGATATTCCGTAGACTTTCATCTTCAAGACTCGAGGGACAGAAATAGGAAACGCTTTAGTACCACGATAAAGTCGAAGTTTGTAAAAGTTTTTTTTTTCTTACAGAAAATTACGGACAAAGTGGAATGCAGGCTTTTCGAGAGCTCGCTGAGAGAAATGGCGTTTGTGTTGCTAGAGAAGATGCAGTTCTTTCAACTGCCGAAGAATCTGTTTTTGATGGGGTTTTGACCAATCTTGACCAAGATCGTTTTGCGAATGTGGTCGTGTGCTTTTGCGAGGGTATGACAATGCGAGGACTTCTTGGAGCTACCAAAAGACTTAATCTAACTGGAAGATTCGTTTTCATTGGCAGGTAAATAACCGATTATTTGCAATAATTTAAAAAAATGTGAAAATTCTTTGACTGGTAAAATATTATTTGTACAAATTATTCAAATCTAAATGGATTTTTATTCCTCATTTTTTGTGAGAATTTTCCATGTATTTACATGGTCAAAAAATCTGCCTTATTGAGAAATTCGCTGTTTCCGGAAACAGAGAGGAAAAAGAAGGTGAAATTCTCGGCGAAAGAACGGAAGTTAGTTATTGAACGGAAGTCAGTAGCGAAGAACCGTAGACGGACTGAAAATTTCACTCTACCATATTCTTCATTCCTTTCGGCCCAATTACGGAACTCTCAGTAATTGCGGTCGCATTTGCGTTTACCAATTTCCCATCCCCGAAGTCGCTTCCTCAAAGCATCTGTAAGGTTATTTTTTTTCTCTCCATCTTGGACCCTCCAAGACGAAATAAGCAGAGTTCCGATAAAGATTACGCGGACCAGAAAGATCGAGCATTTTTTTTTGTTTTAACTGGATGCGGAAAAGTGAGGAAGTTGAGGAAATCCATTTTTGTGCTCCGGCTGAACAAAATGATTCACTTACAGTTTGACTTTTTATAGAAACATCCTGCTTTTTATTGGTACGATTTACGAAGTAAATTCGCTCCTGGTTTATTTTATTAGTAAACAACAGGCAAAAAATTTATTTTCAATAATAAGGATAAATATTTCCATCCCATTGGGAATCACAACAAATTCGACTGTGCATTAAGACGAATATTTCGAATTTTTTGGTTCGGAACGAAATTCTGGAGAGGAAAATTCCAAGCCATTTATTGATCCACTATGCGTGTATTATTCGATTCCCATTTTTCTTATCGGCACACTGGATTATTGAATATAATTAATTAATGAATAGCTCATTAAAGGTCAGTCCAAAAGAAAATCGCTTGGAACTGTTCGCTTCGGAATTTTGTGAGCCCAGTGTCCTCGAAATATTGTTCGCGACTTTACGGACACAGCCTGTACGTGAAAGTAACTCAATATTTTTTTTATCAGCGATGGTTGGGCCGATCGAGACGACGTAGTCGAGAATCTCGAGAACGAGGCATGGGGAAGTCTTTCTATAAGAATTTATTCGCCATATATAAACGAATTCGACGACCATTATTTTTCCCTGAACCCGTTCAACAACACGAGAAATCCATGGTTCGTTGAATTTTGGCAATACAAGTTTAATTGTGTTATGCCAAAAACCGCGGGCCTCGATGACGAAACGGACGAGGATGTGGAGAGAGCCAATGACGCGAAGAATGACAAAAGAACCAGTCATCGAATCGTTTCTACGACCGAAACACCGGACACTCGAAAGATATGCACGGGTGAGTAACGAATTTCCATTGCAATCAAAATTCATTTTTTACATGCGCAGGTATTAAACCATATAAATAATGCAAATTTCCTGGAATCAGGAACTTTCGTCTCAATAATGAAAAAAAAAAAAACAAATATTACCTCAATAATTTCAAGGGAAATACAATCAAGGATTAGGGTTAATGAAAAAAGAAAAAGAAAAGTAAATAAATTAATACTCATAATGAATTGAATCTATTCTAAAAGTTATTATGTTCGTTTTGTTGGTTTTACCTGAATCAACCTTTATCTATCATACACATCTCTCTCTCCCCTCCCTCTCTCCTCTCTTGCAGACGAATCAAAACACGAAGCGAGATTCAGATTACGCCTGAATCAATCTCTGGCTTCGGTAGGGACATTGTCGTTTTTGAAACGGTGCTGCATATATGTGTATAAATATTCAGGTCATAGGACTATTGTAGTATAAACGGGAATACTGATTTCTCACTGCTCTCAACACCTTTTCATTACATTCAGGCTTCATTATTGAACCATTTTACATTCGAAAAAAACGACATCTCCCTGCGATCTTTTCAAAGGTATATTAATTAAGAGCGAACTTTTCAAAACTTGGTTGACTGAGGGCAGATTGATAACCCATACAAAGTTTTAGAAAGACCCCAATTAAAAGTACGTTGAGCAACATCATTTTAACAGCTTTAGTGCATTCTTTTCTAATGTTTTTTCCTATAAAACTTTCAATTCTTCATTAATCTCGTCAATTTTTTAATCCACACTCTTTTATTTTTATCGGGAACGTAAATGCAAATTGCATATCAGGATTTATCGATTATTAACTCAAACAACGAGATTACGGAGATTGTTGCGAAGTAACTGCGTTTTTATATTCATTTTTTCACTCAGTTTTTACGATGTTAATGGAACACTTTTTTAAACTCTTTTTTTTCCATTCTAATATTCTATGCAACGTGAAAGGAGTTCGTTTTTTCGGTAAATTTGTTGTTGCTTTTTTCTCGCAAATCGATTTCTCTTGATGATTGATGTATACGACGAGATTACTGGTTTGTACACCAGCATCGTTACACTTTCGGTGTAAAATGCGTGCAGACCAGAAATACTCCATCCGGCTGACAATCGAAAATTCAGTACTCGGAAATGAGTAAGCGAAACAGAGAAATGTCCTGTCGGCTTTGTGCGTTGGAAAAAAACGTTCAATCACTGTGATTTGACTACTGATCCATTGCTTTCAAACATGGGTGTCCGAAAAGTGAAGTCGAAAATTTTGGATGTAGACAGATCGCAAAATTGATCAAAAGCAAAGTCCTTGGTCATTTTTCTCGTCTACGAATGCAGGATTTTTGACATGATGACGCCACAATTTTTCGAACACGATTTTTATTCGTTTTTTTAAGGGGTTAGCGTATAATTAAATTTTTTCGCTCACTAGAACCTCTGAAGGCTCAATGATTCATAAAACGGTCCACGTGTTGTGTCCCAACGGATTGAAATCCTGTTCGGGTAAAGCTGCTGAGCATATTTCGAGACATCTTCGAAACAAGGATTTTCAAGCTTTTCCAGTTCTCTACCAAACTCACCCTATAAATTCTCGTCGTACAGGAACTTTACAATAATTCACGAGGAAATTGAGCAGACGTTCAACCTTCAGAAGCCACTGCTGAATTTCAGCTCTTCAATTATCCAGTGAAACGTCAAAAGCCTGCTTCCTCACCGAGAACTTTTATTCAAAAGTATTCCTTTTGTGCGCAGGATCAACCTCAACTCTTGAATTTAGCCCGAAGAGTTTTGTGTTACGTTTAAATTTTCACATTGTAAGAAAAATCACACAGAAGGCAATGTACTCTATTTTTTTGTTCACGGTATGGATCACAAAATCAAAAAATTGAAAACACTGATTTGTTCGACAGATTACCGAATAGAGCCGCAAAAATATTACGACACTATTGTTAAACTTGACAAAAAAAAATTCAATCTTTTTTGTCCTCTCATTGTTGTTGATTCCCGTTGAACTACGACAATTAATTTTTTTGAATGGTGTCTTATAATTTTTCTCGATTCATTTTCATTTTTTAAGGTACGGAAAAATTGTCAGAAAAATACAAACAAGATCCCAAAATGAGTTTCGTAATGAAATCGTTTTGGGCTATGGCTCACGGTCTTCACAGCATGCTTGAAGAAATATGCGGTCGTGGCTATAACGGCGTTTGCAAGGAAATGTATCCTTTCAACGGGACCCTTTTCAAGGTAATTATAACTCAAGAATTCAATTTCGAAATATTTTTTCTTTTTCTTTTGATAAACATGTTAACTGTAATTGCACGAAAACTGAATAAAATGAAAAAATGAATGAAAATCCTGATATGTTATCAAGAGATCTCAAGTATTTTCCCACAGGTTGAAAAAAAAACGAATCAATCAAAATTAAATAAAACTCTATGAGAATTTGAATCAATCCAATTACTTTTAGTTCATCTATATTTCGTTTTTTTTTTTCGAGAACTAAATTATTAGCACGATACAAAAAAATGTGACTTTGAATTTGATCGTGTCTGAATTAATTATCGGACGCAGAATCATCTGATGAACATTTCGTTCACATTTGGAGAAGAGGAAGTGGAATTTGATCGCCGAGGTGATCCACCGGGCAGGTCGGTGCGTATGCTTACTTATGAAATTTCGAAAAGAATATGAAAGCACCAAAAAATCAATGAAAATCATAAAATCTCTAATAAAAACAATTTAAAGATCAAAATTTATAAATTTAAATGAGACAAAACTGTATTTTTTGAACGGAATAAATTCGAAGAGCTTTATTCAAACCAACGAATAATTACTTGAGTTTCCTGTTTAGCGATAAATTAATATTCGTTTATAACAATGTTCAATTCCGTAGATACGAGATCCTGAATTTTCAACTGATGTCAAATGGTAGTTACGGTTACGTACAGATTGGTGACTGGAACAATGGAACACTTACGTTCTCAGCAAGTCCTCAGTCGCGAGGCACACAGCTCGTAACGAGTGTTTGCTCGAAGCCGTGTCAACCTGGTCACTACAAGGTAATTACTCTCAATACTCTTCCTCATCTTCCACATCGACCTTATTATTGTACGACATCCTATTAAGCCAGCTAGTTAATTTATATGGGCGCATAGAGGATCCTGTCAATTTTGAGAAAATCAATTAATTCAGTTGCTCATAAAATAACGACAGTAAAATTCTCCTGTCAAGCTCGAGAAAATGTTATTTTTAATCCAACGTGAGCGGAAAGTAATCCCATCACTTTCAAAACGATTATATCCTGACAAATAATAAAAAAAAAAAAAATTAAAAAATTGTCACACGATAAATAAAATAAGATAAAGCGTGACAATAACAACGAAATAGAAAACAACGTCGAAATTTAAAAGAAAAGTGATCCAAGAGACGATAAAGTCGATTGATAATTGTATGACCTAATTTTTATAATGGGCTCGATGTAATACACGACGCCACAACCCTATAGACTTCACACTACACATGTACGCCCCACATTCGTCCTGTAATGTGTGAACACGTGTAGTACTGAATATTATCGGCCTCGGCATTGTCTCATTCAGGGTCAATCAATGAATCATCAACGTACACTCACAGAATTGCTTCAACAGACATATTCACTATTGTTTCGGCTGAAGTTATCGAAATTCGAAGATGGGGCACCATCAGCAAATTCTACGTCTCGTAACACATCCATATGTGTATACACGTGATATATTGATATGCGATAGCATTCAGTCGAGTTGATCGAAACTGGGAACGTAATGCAGCAGCAGCAGTCTGAACAATGCGAACAATCAGAGTTTCCATGTATATTCGTTGCTTTTTCGTTTTTATTTTTCGTTACCCTCTGCCCTTATTGCCGAATACGTTTTGATTTTTCTTTTTTTCTTTTATTTTTGTTTCTTTTTCAATTCCTCATACGAAGACCGAACATATTTTTCTCCCACGTATGGCCCACATTTCGTGTGATGCAATCTCGCGTTATATTTGTCGATATATATTTTTATGTATCGCGAATACTTTTGGTGCACATGAGAATAGAATTGATGAGAAATTGGTGGACGATCATTTCGACATCCCTCGTCGAGAATACTCCGGCCTGCTTGTACGGGACGTCCCAAAATACTTCCAACCCAAGAAGCATCGTTGGGTTACAAAATTATAGAGAAAAAGGTTCCTGAACATTTTTCTTCTCGATTTTTCATTGGTCAGATATTTGATTGATCAGTAACAGTCAATACGTCGCTGTGCGAATCGCCGGACACCTGACAGCCTCTCTTACTACTGGCTCAACCTTCCGCACAGTGGATTGAATATCATTCATTCGTTTACATCTCGTTTACGGTGGTTCGGTGATAGAAATGATTGATGAGCACTTTTCGTTTTAAAATTTTGCTATTTATCTGCCTGCCAAATTTTGAAAGCGCTTTTTAGCACACTCGGTACATTATTTATAAAAGAAAGCCTCAGACACGAGAGCAAGAGAGACGCTGATCGATCGTATTTCAACCTGTGCTTGCAATGGCAAAAGCCAACGGCGAGTTCAAGAACTCTTTTATACACTTGTCCATTCGCATGATTTCACAAAAAGCAACCAGACGGGACTGGATTTGATATTCAAACGGAGATATATCGGCAACTCGAAACAGTTTTCAATAGATTTTTTATTATTATTATTCAAACATACATGCTCTATATCTGTCCTCAATTGTATGTATATATATATTGGGATCTTATCTGCGTGCTAGATCGGCAAAAAGATCGCGTTGACCTACTTCCAACGACTGATAATTCTGTCTCACACTATTATTAATTTTTTCGTCGAATATCGAAAAACGTATAACAAAAAAACAACGTGTCTCATTAATCAACTCATCGTCCAACCGAGATTCCATATACACAACACTTTAAACAATAAACACTGAGATGGTTAAGAAAAAAATCTCACGCAGCATCACTAAATCTTCTAAACCTGCTGTTCTCGTCTCTCAAAACATGTAGACATTCATTTTATCGTTGTGAAACGATTAAGAAAGTGGAAGTGATTCTCACCCTCGTTCAAGTCACCAATATATAAAACACACTGGACACGATGTAGGCGTCTATTTATATACCTTCAATATACTTTTCTTTACGTTCGACTTTTTTTTTGATTACACGATTTGTTGTCCATATTTATGGCGTGCATTAATTGCAATAAAAAATGATGAATGGTATGAAAAAAACTGCTCATAATGTTTATTATGTTTCGACTGTCATCCTTCATCCGGATCTCGACAGCTCTTGTAAGTTAATGAATTTATTGTTCGGGCAATATTTATGGAGGATCAATTACTGTATTTATTGTCAATTGTATAGGAGGCAGAAAAACAACAAATAAAAGTAAACACTTGAGATCAATGAAGCGAGGGAATTTATGTCAGTCCACGTGTAGGTTCGGATCAGAAATAACATGACGTCAGGGAATTGTTTCATCGGTCCATCGTTCGAGATCGATGGACCTCAAAAACCCAAACACGTTCATGGACAAACCAAACTTATATCTTCTTCCAGTTTTTCAAAAAATAGTCTTCATGTAAAAATAGAAATACCAGAGCTAGGTGCTTGAAAGGAATTGTCATTATTTAATCATCACTGTGTTATTTAACGTCATTTTCAAAGGCACCTCATGGCGACACGACCAGATATTTTGAGAAAATTGTGATCAGAAATACTGTGTTTTAGGAACATTATTTCGATGGAAAAACGAACTATATCCGAATGAGCACTTATTTTTCATTTGCTCATGTTTACTTTTATATTTGTAGAACTTCAAGACTGGTGGACAGGAAAAAAAATGTTGCTGGGCTTGCGTTCCGTGCGATTATCATGAAGTCGTTAATGAGGAACAAACTGCCTGCGTTCCTTGCCCAGCGGGACAAAAGCCCAATGCGAATAAGACAAGTAAGTCATCAGGAGAATGATGTTGCTGCCCTCAAAAAATAGAGCATTGAAATGTACACTTTTTTTTTTTACATATTACATTGCAATGTCTAAAAAATGAGAAATAATCATACAATGCTGGTGCTTAAAAAAATTTGCGAAATTCTCATCAATGGAAAAGTTTGCGATAGAAAAAGAAATCCCCCTCGTCTATAAAATCGCAAGTGGTTCGAACGAGTCAACGGTACGAGACCTTTTTCTTTTCATCAAAGTATTTCATGCGGCGTTTAACTTTTCCCGTGGGGAAACTCTTTACGAGGGGCCAGCCACGGTAAAAGACTTGAATCTCAGTAGAATAGCTGCTCTTGATTGTTGCAGCTGCAACAAGAGATAGCGAAGAAGAGGGTATGAAAAACAAAAGTTTCTCTTTTACGAGAAAATAAACGGAAAAAAGAGTAGGAACACACAGAAAAATGTACCAAAGAGTTCTATGAAGAGAAGATTAGCGAATATACAGGGTGTCCCAAAATTCGTATTTCAAATTTACTCAATGATTGGTATTTTAAATTTCACAAAGAAAAGTCCTTGACTGTTTCTCTCTCCGTTGCTTAGTTGCTGTGATTTCCATTAATTAGTGACGTATTCATAATTCGCTGCACCAGTGGAAATCTTTGGAACGGTGCATCGGAGAGGCGAATGGCCAGAGACTTTTCTTCTTGAACATGCAACATCTATGCACCCTGAGAATTTGAAATTCGACGTCGGACACACCCTCTAAAACAGACACGTGTAGATGTACACAAGCGTAAAGTATGTTGCTTTCACAGAATGCGACGTTATTTTGGTGGAGCACATATCCTGGGGCGACGCAGAGGCCGTGGTCGCAATGTCCTTCAGTGCAATGGGTCTTATGGCAACCTTCGTCACGTGTCACATCTTCATTCGGCACAATGATACTCCGGTCGTTAAAGCGAGCACCCGTGAGCTTAGTTACCTCATACTAGCTGGAATGGCCCTCGCTCACATAACCGTAAGTCGGACCTTTTTTTGCATTTCCTCAAGACAACTTTATACATGCACGTGCAAATGTAAGTTGCGGTTCCACGTAACATTTCTTCGTCATATGTAAAGCATGTGAAAAGAAGTCGCGAGTATCTTTTTTTATGGTCGTAGTTGTTTCATCGTCATGTTTATCACATTTTACGTAGGTATTTCCAATTTTGGCTGAACCGACTCGTATCACGTGTGGCTTGAGTCGTCTGATGCCAGGAATTAGTTTCGCAATGATGTACGCTTCGCTTTTTACCAAAACCAATAGAATCGCGAGAATTCTTGCCGGTTCGAAGAAACGTTTTCCCAAAAGAAAACCCTTGTTCATGTCAGCAACTGCTCAGGTGAGTTTTCGTTTTGTTTTATCATCATCCTTAAGTTTACTGAAGTCATTCAATTTTAATGAATCTTCAATTTTGCTCAGGTCGTCATAACGTGTTTCTTAATAATGGTCGAAGCTGGTATCGCTGCAGCGATGCTTGTCATCGAACCACCGATGCCTCGTTACGAATATCCCACTCGCGATCGGTCCGTACTCACTTGCGCCACGTCGCCCAGAGCCGTTTTATCACCTCTCGCTTTCGACGGCCTCCTCGTCGCTCTTTGCACACTATACGCCGTGAAAACTCGCAACGTACCGGAAAATTTCAATGAGGCAAAATTCATCGGTTTCGCAATGTACACCACGTGCGTTATTTGGATCGCTTTTGGACCGATTTATTTTGGCAGTGAATCTAAGGTGCGGTCTTACATTGAGTTCATGTCTCTTACTCAGAATTTACGATTAACGCATGAAATTGGCAGTTGTGTCGCCTAGTAATACTTATTCGTCTACTGTAAAAAAAAAGACGTTCCAAACGTACTCGATTTCCAAAGGAAGCGAAAAAATCCGTGAAATTCGCGTATAATGGCGATTTTCAAAATTCGATATACAGGGTGTGCCAAAAGTGGAGGCTCAAATTGACAGGATCGATAGAGGACACAATTCTAGAGAGAAAAGTCCTTATACACTTTTTTCTCCGATCCGTTGCTGCTCAGATACGAATGCATTAATCCTTTTTTTCCATTTTTCTACAGTTATGTCAATTTTTTTTCGCAGGTTGTAACAATGTGCATGTGCGTCACTCTCAGTGCATCAGTAACTTTGGTATTCTTGTTTCTGCCAAAACTTTATATAATTGTTTTGAGGCCGGAAAGAAACAATCGAGCTCTGTTTACGACCAGCAAATCAATGAGATGTCACATCGGTGCACGCGTGGCAGCTGCGATCGCTGAACCACCGGCAAAACAAGCTATTTATCGATTGGCCACGGGGGATTCTGAGATTACAGGTGATGAGAGGCAGATATTGTGTAATTTTGCAATCGCACATGTTTTAGTAGTAGACGGTCATTTACGTGATCCCGAAAGGCATACGTGCCGATAAAGTTCTCTGCTATTTTTTTTACTGATCCCTTTTTTCCCATGACCCCGTTTGCGCCCCGACAAAAACCGGAAATCCCGAACAGGCAATCTCTCTCGAGTAATTACCTTGCCGCAGCTTTAACCTATATTCAATAGTCTCTCGGACCACTGATAGGAACGAGGAGCCCTGTAATCCCGTAGGGGATTAATAAAACAATGAAAAAAAAAAAAAGAACGATCGTTAAACTTTGGTCAAGATTGTTTGATCGACAGTGTGGAAATGAGGATTTTTCCCAGGCAGTTCATGTGGTCTTTCTCTCTTCGTTTTAATGACATGGGACCCGCACAATTTTTTTGCCAATCTCCAGATCAATCCTACAATTTTTCAAATCGGATAATAGATTTTGTAGAACGAATTACATTTACAGCATTTATTAGAAATGAGCAGCTCTCTTGAGCTTCGATAAGGAAAAATACAGGGTGTCCGAAAAGTGTCACTAAACATTTGCACATTCGATAGCAGTAACAGATTGGTTAATATCTCAGCAACAGTACTTCGAAAAGAAACATGACTAAAGTCTTTATTTCAGAATTTCGAAGCGCCCATTCAGTAAATATTTCATTATTACCCCACTTTTTTACTCATTCACCGTTTCTGTCGCCCCCTTGAAACGTCCCAATGTGTTGTCACTCTTCCCTAATGTACGGGCAACTGTGGAAAACCTGATTGATTCAGGCGGCCATATTTTATAAGCTTCAGTTCGTTCATACGATTAAAAAATCAGACAAACTGACTCCCGCTCCGCGATTGAAACGCAGGACGGTGTATGGCTATGAGTGGTCATCCAACAAAGTACTGACCTCGTCAAAAGCTCCTTCACTTCGGTGATCACCAAAGCCACACACCGACCATGCGCCGACCGCTGTCAGTTCTATTCAGTAAATATATTTTTTTAATTTACAGATATTCTGATGTACATTTCATAATTTGAGAGCAAAATAAACTGTGTTTTCAGATCAAAGGTCAAGTGTTTCAAGGCGAACACTGTCGGTGCAAACAGGTGCGGAATTGCTGACAGGACTGGGCAAGCCTCTCGACGATAGATCGACCTCGCCGATGTTAAGATTTTTCGACGAGACCGAATATCCGGATTCGCCATCGTGGAGATGTAAATTCGACAAAAGGATTTGCAAATCGAGCGACAACGTTCAGCTGCGACCTCACAATTACGATAAAGAAACGATTGTGAAAAAATTTCGAAACTCAAGTTTCGTGCAACGTTCCCATGAGAAGCTATACACAAGCGCTAAAAGTTTAGGCTCTCGACTGAGCTTGTTTGTAGGTCGTAGTGAGAACAGTATCAAATCGAGCGTAAACTCGAAAACAAGACTGTCCGATTGGCTGGAACTCGATCCAAAAGTTCTTATCGTTGATTCTCAAATGAGAAATTATTATACAGATGACAAGAATCATGTCACGCCTCCACAATTTCGAACCAACCCCATAAACGGTAATGGTTCTTTAATAGAATCGAAAAATTTGGACAATGGAGCGAATACTGTGGCTGCAACGAACAACGAAATTCCCACTTTTTTGAGAGATAGAAAAACCCGAATACTCGAAGAACAAGGAGATCAGGTATCGAGTAATGGTGAACCGGTAATAAATATCACCATAACGCTCGGTACCGATTTACCCGATCTTCGAGATCTCAATCAGAGCACAGTTTGATCCTATTAGGTTAAAATTTCGTTGATTTAACACGAATAAATGATTTAATCGTTGCTAAGAACTATGCAAAACAGTGCCAAATGTATCGAGTAACCATCGAGAATCTCTTGACCGAATTTAACACGATCGAAAAGTCATTTAAAATGATTTAACAGACGTTGAACGATGGTTTTACAATCAAATATTCCAAAGTTCCCGTAAAATTATATTCCGATATACAGGATGTCCCAAAAGTCAGGCTCAACAGCCACATATTTGCAAATTACATTCTGACCATTGAAAACAACTTGTGGGTCACTTTTCAACACACAGAAAATAATCACAATCAATTTTTTTTTCAACTAAACACACTTCCAGCTGATTATTCAAATTTTTATAATCCTAATGATCGTTCATCAATATTTTGCACGTATAAGTTCTTCTAGTCAGAACCAAGATATGCTGAGAATTCCTTTCTCATCATAAATCCTCAAAAAGTCATTACTATAATTATTCGGCCTCTGCCGACCGGGTCTTACACGAGGACAGTTTTTCCTTATGTTCAAATACTTTTGTCTCGACGTTTATGGAATAAATCGTATTTGTAATTGTAATTCATTTCGTTGAGCTCTTCTCATTAATATTATTTATATTAATAAGAAGTAATATAATATTATTAATTATTGCAAAAATTATTATTTATTATTATTCCTTCTTATTCTTCCCGGTATTAATTTCCTTACCTCTATTATTTATTATTTAGCATAGTCGTATCGAACATAACATTCAAACTTTCATGCCGGAAAAATAGACGGAGAAAATGTAGTAAAACGCGGGAGGGACGTATGTCCAAACCTAAACAAGCGAGATTCACATCTTTCTGACTGCAAGGAAAATAAGTTTCCGAAACAACCGATGGTGCAAAAATGTAAAACTAGATTTCTCGAGATTGGTTGCATGAATTTGGATGGAACAAGGACCAATCAAAAGATAAAAAATCGTAAAGAGTTGTAATATAATTTGAGATTTTTCGCTAAACTCGTTTGTCAGTGATAACGATTTGAAATCTTTGTGACGTCATATAATCGTCGTATCGGAGCATATAATAGTGCGATGCCTTTTTTTTGATACTTGGTGTCGAGCCGCTACTACGTCTCTTGATAACTAATTATATGGATGACATTTTTTAATTATTATGATATCTCATAGACGTTGCGTCAAAACGTCTCCTCATTACCATTTTAATCTAATAAATCAAATATTCTAATGTTCATTTCATCAAGTTTTCATCATGCACCATTGACGATGCAAAAACTATCACTGAGTCCTCGGAATAGTTCGAAGGAGCCAAATAATTCTTCCAATCGTGAATTCAAAGTCTGTATGTTCACGAAAATTTAAAACTCTACTCGACCTTTGACTCATCGTCGAAAACACAATGAAGAATGAATAAAAATACAAATAAATCTCAAATGAAATCAACAGACTACACGAAACACAATTAAGAATTTATTTTTACAAACGCGATTACAACTCGTGAAATGTTTACGCACAAATTTCGCATTTATTAAAAAATTAAAATTCTTGCTGCTCTGGTGGATCAAATACTCAATATCAAATAAAGCGTCAAAAATTTACTAACATATTGAGCAATAAATTCAATTGAATTTTAATGCTGACAGTGTGCAACAGAAGGGATCAAAATGTCTTAGAATATCACGACTCTGTATCCTCCAAATTACGGAATTTAACGAGCAAAACACTAGCCATTAAGTGATAAATAATAGATTAATCAGATATATCGGTGTATTATAAATGCCATTCGTAGTTTTAACCATGAAATTCATGGATATATATAAATATAGAAAATATTCGACAAGCGTATTAGTTTAGACCAAGTGTTAGAAATCGTTTTTAGAAAAATTTAATAGTTACAAGCATATCGGAAAAAATGAAAACATGAAGCGATGCGTTTTGATGCAGAATAAATTAAAAGAAAAAAAAAGAAAATTTCCATTTAGAAGGATCTTCATAGTTTATAATAATTTCGATTAATCCTCAGCGTTCATATCAAAGACTATCGCTCCCCCAATCCGCGCTTCAATATTTCGTAGAGAAGACAATCAAATGCATCACTTGTGCAATAATATCATATGGATACAAAAATGAAAATATAATCTCCGTGAAATATACTAATTTTAAGTGTAATTATGTAAGGGTTGAAAACCTACGTCGATTTTTGTTGACCGATTTAATTAAATAATCACTTTCTATGCATAACACATCAAACTTTATTTCCAAAACGATTTTCCGTCTAGTAAAAAAGAAATACAATACGAATGCATCGTTCCTTGAATTTATCGTATTAAGGCGATCTATCAGTCTGACAGAATTTTTCGCTGCACATTTTTCTACCACATGGTGGAGTTTTCATTAAAAATAACATTTTTTTGTATGTAAATAACTGTTGCAGTCGGGTATTTCCATTTTTGTGACATTTTAAACCCTTTCCAATGTTTATTTTTATTTTTATCTTTACCAACGTTTTTTCACGCTCGGGCACTTAAATATAACAATCCTGTTCAAATAATCATTAGTCTGTGCTGTATAAGTGAATATATACAAAAATAGTATCCAGTTTCGCGCATTTCCATGAAATCAAATGACCCGAGCGGCATTCCACGTACATTGCTACTGTTAAACCGTTTAATTCGACAACAAATTTTATCGAATACTCAAGTTTGTCTGCCTGTAAAAAGTATAGATTAAATTTTTAACGCTCCGTCGTATGTTATCGCAGCCTCCAGGCATTTAATTTGTACAATAAATTGAGGGCTTCGTTTGCAGAATTCCCATTAAAAAATAATTGTCACTGCAATTGGAGATTTTTCGTGTTTGGAAAAGTGATTTTATTTCTTTTTTTTGTTTAAAGTTGATCTTTGTTCAACCATTGGACAAGTTTTGAATTTCTGGAATGACGCCTATGTTTAACATGTTTTTGTTCACCAGATTCTCGAGCTTTAAGTCCAAATTCTATCGACAGAATTTTCATCGATCAAACGAAACCAAGGTAATCGCTATGTTTATCACTCTCACTCTCTCTCTTTCTCTCTTTTTTTCGTCAATAACGCCTACAGTCGTTTGGGTGCCTTTTGACTCGCAAGGAATTTTTTTTCACGTGAAATGTCCATAAGTTCTCAAGCAGTGGAATCAATTAATTGGAAACCATCAATATCAGAGATTGCAGGTCGTTGAAATTATTTTTTCTTAATCAGTGTAGAAGTTGAAGAGAAAAAAGTTACTCCGTGCTTTATAATTTTATAAAGTAACATGAATTTCACGTGTTTTTACTGCTTTGACGTTAGAATTGTTGCGAACACTTGGAATTTCACCGCCGCAAACGTACGACGAAAGCTTCTTTGCAACCACTCCAATTTCTTGGCACGATTCTTCTGATTTTAATGACTGCGGAGGTTCGGAAATTTATGAAAATATTTCCGAAAGTGAAGCAACGATAAACGAGGTGTTTGACAGGGATAGAATAATCGAGGAATTGAAAATTGTTATCGAAGAAGGCAAAATTATCAAATCGAGGAACAATTATTTCCACGAATATCTAGTCGAACATTTCAAAAGAAAACAGGTAATCCGATCATTTCAGAATCACCAGAAGGTTTTCTTCGTAGAAAACAAATTCGTTACTACCTCGAAATAAATTTATATAATTTTTTGAAAGACGATTAAAAATGTTCAACTGTTTTGTTTTGTGGAATGTAAAATGCATGTTCACCACGAAAAATTTGCTTTTCGAGGCATGCGTCTATCGTCACGTACAATTGCCACGAAAGTTTGCACGCATAAATTTCTGGGATCGCTGCTTACAAATCTCAACTGAAAGTCCGGGAATGACCGAAAGTTTTTTCGACAAAATATTATTCTTCAATTGGATCCAGAAAAACAACGAATGAATCATTGTTCTGGTTTTTTTCCATCGAAAACGAACCACAGGAAAATTTTGAAAAAATTCTAAACCATTTTCGAAAGTGTTGTGCAAATATTGCCATCGTGATTATTAAAGTAGATTAGTGGGAAATTAATTTTTCCATGAAATATTACGATTATTGGCTATTTATTCATACATGAAATTTATGCAATTAAAAAAATAATGAATGTATGAATTTTTCATACATTCATGAATTTCCTACCGACCATTTACGAACGAAAAAACTGCTATTCGTTGGGGCAGGACTAGTTAAATAATCAAAAAACTTTTAGACCAAAGTCTGTTTCACAGCATTTATGACACGTTTCGAATAAGTAAACAAAGATTTGATATCAATTTGAAAAGTTGGGCAACGACAACATATAAACACAGTCGTGTTTATAAATGTTCTTCGTAAAAAAAATTTATTTCAATGTGAATAATGATTGTAATGGAAAACATTGGCGTTCAATAGTATTTAATGCTATTTTTAGATGATGCACGTATGTAGTAACGAGGCCGAAGATGATGTATTATTGAACGAGTACCTGAGAAAACTGGACGAATTGGAAAGGTCGAATGAGGAGTTGAGAGCTTCGGGTGAAGAATGGGACGCAGAGCTGACAAGGACACGTACGCGAATAAGAGAAAGAAAACAAACAGCGAAAGACGAAATAAGCGAAATGATAAATAAAGAGCGTACGATCGGTACATCGACCTGGCACTGTGGGAAGCCGTTGAGTTTGAAGAGAGTCCAGTCATTAATAACACGGCAACTTGACAGAATAAGAGACATCACAAAGTTTCGTATTCGTTATGTACGTAAAGATGAAAACGAGTCTACAGTGTCAACGCCATTGTTGCCATAAAATTAGCGAAAAAGAGAAAGAAAGTTATTGGGGAACGGAACACTGTGATAAATAAATCAATTTTATGAAAAGCCTGTTTGAAAAAAATGTTTAGCAAATGATCGAAATTTCATTCAGGGACAATAATATTGAATTAACGTTAAATACATTTGTTTAATTAATAGAAATATCATTATTTCGTACTATTTTTGTTTTTCAAATCCTCGTGTATGATGTTTTCAGACACGATTGAGAGACGAATTTGTAGAGATAGAAGTGGAACTAAAACGTAGCGCGATAACGAGTCCGAGTTTAACGAAGGAAGATTACGAGCGTTTGGAGGCTGAGCAATTTCGTTACAAGCTCGAATTATCGACGATAAAAAATCAAAGCGTTAAATTTCATAAGCAGCGTGACGAGCTGATAATTCTAATAAAAAAGATGCCCGAAAAAATCATGAAAATAAATGTATTACTGGAAAACTGTGAAAAAATGATTGTTATTTTGAAGCATTCGATACGATTGCAATTGGAGGAAAGAAAAATTTGGCTCCGTAAATTAGCCGATGCGAAACATTTTATACGGAATTTCAACGAAATTATTGGAAGTACAGAGCGCCCAGAATTTGCTTGGAGAATGACAAAAATTCGAAAAGAGCACGAGGAATGGATGGAAAAAATTTCACGTTTCTTGACCGATATCAAAAATTTAGGCCAGTCGTTAAATTCACTTAGAGCAAATGTCATCCTGCACAGCGCAGAATTGGAAAAAATAACGAGCGAAAATGGTGATAAGTCAACTTGCAATTCGGCGAACGAAAAACATTCGAGCAATGTTTCTCAACAATGAAAAAAAAATAATAATGAAAAAGTTGAAAACACATTTTTTTATCGTGCGTTTATTAAATATTTATTTTGATTTCGTTGTTTTTGTTTATGCTAGCAACAGTTTCGTATAAATAGGGGGCGGGAAAAGGCTTTGTTAAAAAATCGAAAAAATAACGAATCTTCGTCAATTATTATTCGTTTTTTTTTAACGCCCTCGTATATCGAACACATTTTGTACTTAACATTATTGTTTTTGTTTAAATTTAACATATTGTTTTAAGGCCCAAAATCAAAAGCACTAATTTCCACGAAATTTGTCCGACGAGAGAATGATCTCGTTGAACAGTTAACGATGATTTTTCTCCTAAAATTCAATTAACATCAGTAATGTTCCAAGAATCGTAGAAAAAAACAGTCGAAACATCTCGATGCAAACGATGAAATGATTGTATTTTATTTTTGTTTGCGATCCAGTTGAGTCAAATCAGTGCCAAATTTGTACAACTGCTCCATCAAATGATCGTGCATTAATTGACGATAATAGAAAATGAATACAACCGCACGTCGTAACAGTAAAAAAAAATAGAAATCATTCATTAATATTCGTTTATTCTGAAATCTTGAAAAAAATGAGCTACGTCGATCGACTCCTCGTTTACGAATCCACAGTTACTTTGTATAAAGTTCACTTCATTTTTTGTCGGTTGCATTAATTTTCTATTATTGTCAATGAATGCACGAGAATTTGAAGAAACTGTTGTAAAAATTTAGCACTGATTTGGCTCAACTGGATCGCGGTAGTAATTAAAAATACAATTATCAAATAATAAAAATGATCATTAATGAAGATTTACATTTTTCACTGGTCTTCGTTTCAAACAAGATGATTTTCACTTGGAAAATATTCGTATTTTTGTCGATTGCAACTTATTAGCATTTTTGAACGATCGTGAGTTGCAATATTTTGTATTTTACAATACACATTTTATCATGTTTTTCAACAACTTTGAAAAAATAAATTAGTACGAAAAAAGTGCGAAAACAAAGCACAAACTTTTTTACATATTTGGCCAATTGAATATTTCTCTTTCATTAACGTATCGTGCTGCTTTTTTATGGGCGAAAAATCCATTGGTATTGTTTGCTACATTATCGAGCCTAATTTAATGTTAATAATAATAAATATTCTACGTATTAAAAGAGCGGTTAAAATTGTTTAACGTCAACTATTAACTATAAATATTTACAAATTTCGCGCATTTTTTCCTATCGGCCGTTGAGTCTGAATTGATCGAAAATCAAGAATTTCGAAGATCGGAGATGGAATATGCAATGCTGTTAGACGACAGTGAATTCGAACGTATCGCAATTTTTTTATCGTGACATTAATGTTATTATTTCTATATCAAATGTACTCTAATATATTGCACATTGGCTGTTGGCAGCTTTGATTATTTTTCGTTCAATTAATTCCAATAAGGAGTTACTTAAAAATCTGAACTCCACATTCATTGGTGCAAATTAAAAGTTATTTGTTATTTGCCTCTTTTTAAAAATGCAAAAAAAATGATTTTCAATATTTAAGAAAAAGTAATTATAATAAGAAAAATGTAGAGCGATGATCTTTGTTTGAATACAAAAATCGTCGTATTTCGTTCTAATCGTGTAAACGGCGAATAGACCAGGATGACAAATATATAAACGAAAAAACTTTTTTTGTACTCGATGTACAAAAAGTAGGGAATTATTGGTCCAGCAATATTTGTGCGAGAATTTTGTACTTTTAATTCGCTGTTTCAACAGCTCGGTAGCATTTAATTCGCCACAATTGTAAAACTGTAGATAATAAAAAAACTATCAACAATGATTAAGAGTTTATTCGCCATTCACATATTGTTTATTGGAGTCTTCGTTTTTAGGAATCGTTGGCGAATCAATTCATATTTCTTCGCCAACGATTTCCGCAAATACTTGGCCATAACTGAAGAAAAAAAAATGAGAAAAAAATTGAACAGCATTTGCACGAAAGACCGCACAATTTTCCAACACTATCTTCGTATAAATATTGTGTATAAAAAATAGTTCCAAGATCGAACAAAGTTGTTCGAGGATTTTCGTAAACGGTCTGGCGACATTTCACAATGGTTTTGTGTTCCCGGAAATATTATTCAGATTTCGAAAATCCGAAAAATCGTGTCTTCCCTAAGTTTCAATTTTCCTTATGTTTATAAAAGGTCAATAAAAAATGGGAGTTTTTTCAATCGAACTTTGTAAACGCGATTGTCGTACTGTAATTTTTTCACCGGTTTACCGAGTCGACTATGATGTCCTTTCGAAATTTTAATTTACATACGATTTTTGCGTGGTCCTTGAATATTTTACGTACGTTCAAAAATATACCAAAATACGTAAATACATCGATTATTCTGTTTTTTCATTCGTCTCGATTTTTTAAACCGTTTTACTACTTGTTCTCAGTATTCTCACTCGCTTCCTCCTTTCCCCACGAAAATTTACAGCACGCAACATTTTTTCTTGTTCTTTTTATAATTTTGCTTCAGTGGTGGTCTCTCGGACAATTGAAACTTTCTCACAATTCGCACGAGCTCGTGAAACGCCTGATCGACGTTCATACGAAGTTTTGCGCTACACTCGATGTATGGGATTTTTAGCTGCCTCGCGAGATTCTGGCCCTCGTCCATGGACACCTGGAATTTGTTAAAACCATTGTTATGAATCAAAAAACAAAAATATGGAACCAAAATTCGAAAAATTTACGTCAAAAATCGAATTAATTAAATTCTGAAAATTATACATACAAAAATGTTTCTTTTGAACGAAAACATTATTTTTGAAAACCCTACGGAAACAAAAACCTTTTAAAATCAGGTTCTATACCAATGGAAACATGTTTATCTTTAACTTATTGGAATTAAGTAGTAAACAAGAAGAAAAAAAGACAAAAAAATCCTCACCGCTCTTTGATGATCCAAGTCAGCTTTGTTGCCAACCATGAGCATGGGAAATTCGTCACGATCTTTGACCCTCAGTATCTGTTTGTGAAACTTCATCATTTCGTCGAAGGAGGAGTGATCGGTGACGGCAAAAACAAGAAGGAAACCTTCGCCGCTTCGCATATACTGTTCTCGCATAGCGCTGAATTCCTCTTGTCCAGCGGTGTCGAGTACTGTCAAAACAAACACACGGACATACGAGCACATGTAAACATTGAGCGTGAAAGAAAAATAATAAATGGTGTGTAAAAACAAGCCAGATATGTGTGAAAGAGTTCATTGTTTTTGTATATACTGACTGTCGAGTTTTGCTGGAACGTCGTCGATGACGCATTGCTTCGTGTAAGAATCTTCGATCGTTGGATCATAGTCGGTCACGAAGTAGCTCTAAATAAAGAAAAAAATAAGAGGGATGCATTTCAACGGTTTAATTGAATGAAAAGAAATATAAATATTTAATAATTATGATAATAATCAATTCGGGCTTACTATTTTTAACTTGTTACATTTTTTAAATCCTATTTTTACTGCTGCAACCACTGCTGATACTTTTCGACAGTTTTACGTGCTCAAAAAAATATTTCGAGGATTCCGATCTCCAGACGTGACGATTAAATAAGCTTCAAAGATTAAATGCGTTTATAAATGCTTTCTTTTATTTTCTATTGAAGCTTCTACATCCGGCAAACCTCGTATATTTGCGTGTCCAAAATTCATCCACCATAAAATAGATATTCATATATTTAAGGATCAAAAAAGTCACATAAACATGATCAACTTCGAAAAAATTGATAAAGAAGATCCAATGAGGTGCAATAAAATAAATGAACAAAATTTTGCTGTTCCATATGTTAAATAAAAGGGCGTACAAAAAAAATTTTGCGGCGCCAGTATGAAGGCGCTAATAAGTCGAGAACGAGACGTGATATCATCGTTAAACCACGAGGGGCCAGATATAAACCGGTTCAACATATATAGATAGATAAACAGACACCCATCCACACATGCATCATTTTTGTATATAGTTATGCAAATTTGGGACACGAGATGGAAGAACAAAGAACTATAATTATCTTACTTTTTTTTAAATGATAAATAAAATTAATAACATTGATTGAGATGATTTGAAACGTTCCGAACGCAATTTCGATGAAAAAATTCGACGATAATAAGGAATCTTGAGTCATATAAACATTATATTTTGCTGGGATATCAAATTTACTGTTGGAATGACTTCAATTGAATTTTATTCAATAATATTTTGTTGATGGAACAAAACAATCGGCTTTTTTTTCAACAAAAACCATTTTTCGCGAAAGAATACGTCACAAGAAGTGATGTTTTTCCATCAATATCATTCGTGCCAATAACAAAGAATCAAAACAAAATAAACGAGCTACAAGAAAATTACGATCGATGATTATTCCATTTGTTTCGTTGGGAATTTCGAATTTGCGTTCAACGAAGGACAAATGTGTGAGGAAACGTGAGTTTCGTGTATGGTACACCCGAGGGTGTTGTATCTTGGTCGAGAACAAGGAGGGACGTCGTTAAAAAAGAGCGAGGCTAAAAGACGTGGGTATACGGGAGGACAATCTTTGCCTTGGCGTTTGTGTATAATTTTTTCTCTAGTACGTGTTGTACAAACGTAAAAAGGAACACATATGTTGCATATCTACATGGAATGCCCGTAGGAGGGTTTCCCGCACCCACGCGTATCTTAGCGTGGCAATCTCGAGGCCTTTGTCAACAGCAAAAAAAAATAATCTATTTGGGATTCGGATCGAACGGTACAAGCGTAAGGCAAAAATTGCTAAATGTGTGTCGTCGCGTCAGCGATACTTGATCCTACGATCTTGATTAACAATTATTACAATTATGACTTAACAATCAAAGCTTAATAGATTAATTAATGATTGATAACCGCGTTACAAGTAAAAAATTATAAAGATCCGATTTAAAAAAAAATTGTAAACATGCCATAAATATAATTTAAAAAAGGTGTCAACAAAAGCAGCAAAACAGATGCTGAGATAATTTTTGACGTTCGTTTTTCCATGTCACATAATAGTAATGGTAATTAATGTGCAAAGAATCTTCGATTCAGGGATAAAGAATGCGATTCAATCATCCAAATTGTCGGAGAAGAATCCGCAGCTCGGTAAAAGCTCAAAGTGGACATGCTTGTTATTATTTGAAAACGAGGTTTATACGCGTTGGCCGTTGCTAAGAAAATTAAATCTTCGACGGCAACTGTGGGCAAACACCATTACGTGAGTCAGTGAGAGAGCGAAAGTGCACAGTCGAGGAAAATTGCGGGTTTTGAGTTTTACCAAGAATAGAACAAGAAGAGAACTAATATAGTTTAAACGTAACACTGGCATCTACATGTATACAGCAACAGCAACGGTTTGTTGTAAATAAGCCCCATTAATGCGAATCCTGCAAATTTCAACATTTTTTTTTCTCCACTACTCCGTGCGAGATTCGATCATCTTTTCTTTCGTAACTGTAGTTTATTGAAGGCTGTACTTGAAAGTGAAATGAGGTATAACTTTGAGGCGTTTTTCGTACAAAAAAAGAGAATGAAATAAGTTTATACTGATCTGAAATGAAATTCGTTGCAAAAAAAATGAATTCGTAAGTGTAAGAAAATCGAAGAGTCTCGCGATTTATTTGATTTCGAGAAATATCGGATATAAATTGGTACAAGTCTCAGTTCACGTCTCGTCTCGTGTCCGTGAAAACTTATAAGAATAAATATAGAATTTTAAATTAGGGTCCAAGGCCTGAATCTCTCGAGAATGAGCGAGAGCTCACAGAAGTGAGGCTCGGCAAAGCCAGTGTCCGATTCGGTGTCTCAACTTTTGCTCCCACGCAAATAATTTAAACCTTTTTTCTCTACAAGTCGTTCCCTCTTGTAATTAATGGAAACGCTTAAGGGATATAACTGATGATTCAATGAATTATCGATCCATTTATTACAAGTTTTCTTGATTGTGAATGATGCAAAAATTAGAAATGAAAAACATCTGCAATCACACTGCGTCAACAATAAAATTAAATGTACTGTTGACGCTGAACAATTTTCCGTGATGTTGAAAGGAACTGCTGTATATATCGACTTTATAAATAACTTTATCGTCTTCGTTTCTTTTGGTAATTCATCACTAGATGAAATTGTACCAAACAATTAAATTCACGTCATTTTATTTTTAGCTCTTGCAAGATTCTACAAATAACAAAAAAGCGACAAACACAAAGAGAGCTCGATAAGAGCCTTTAGGAAAATGAGGCAATTTAATTAGTGTGATGAAAGTAGTTCATTAATGAAATCCATTCCAAAGTTTGTTAGACTTATCCAGCATATTTCCTGGCGTCTAATGCACGTCAATTTTTCAACAAATCGACCAGTAATTCATCATATTAACAACGTATTATGGAGAGTGCCGATTTGCGATATACAGGGTGTCCGAAAAGTCACCCCGGATAATTGCAGTGTTGGATAAATCATGATATTCTGGAGAGAAAAGTCCTCAGCAATTTTTGCATGCGATGCGCCGTTTGCGAGATATTCATTAATTAGTAAAAAGCGTATTGTGCGGAAGAGGGGAGCGCGGAATGGGACGAGACGCTCGCTCGAGTCACAGCACTCCTCTCTTCCTCCTCCCCACTTCTTTTTATTAGCGTAGTAAATTGATAACTTTTCAGATACAGTATCAACAGCTGATCTAATTTGGACTAATGTTATAACAGAATAAACTAGTCTATCCTAGGAAAAACCAGTTCGTTACGGCATCAGTTCTGTACTCGTATCGATTATCGATCGCATTTTCCAAGAATGACACAATACAGCTGATGCTGTTACAGCTATTTGTGTACGATCCATAGTCTCGTTACATATCACTGCCGATAATCGTTACAAGCCACTTTAGTAATTGGATGTATTTAGTGCAATAAAAACAAATTTAATTCCGTGCAAAAAAAGAGAAATATTATGGGACAAATCTTTGAGCGCGTTTGTGTTTGTGAACGGAGAGAAAGACTCAGTGTAATCCGAGAAGCTTGATGCGCTAATAAAGAAAAATGACGTAGTTGTATACTCTTCCAATACAGTCGATCGTCGAGCTCACGGATCAACGTGTCGTGCCAGACCAGCGACGTGCGTAGAATAGCCAATTACAACAAATTTGAAAGGATGAAAAAGACTTCGAAACTAAGATTCAAAAAATAGCGTTCCAAATAAATGAATCGAGAATAAAATAACGTGGCAAAAACTTACCTGTATAAATTGTATGGTAATAGCGGATTTTCCAACACCACCGCCACCCACCACGACAAGTTTGTATGTTTGTGCGTAGCTCTGTCTCTCACCGGTTCGCGACATAATTATATCGATATAACACAATACTTGAGAACTTGTTTTCGTCGTTTTCACTCGTATCTTTATCACGAGCGTCCGAAAAAATGTCAAAATGGAACCAAACGCGAAGTAAAGTCGATTATTTGACTTTCGGGGACGTGAACTTTTCGAGAGTCGTGAAGGACCTTGAAAGGCGATGCGTCGAGACGATAAAAAAAAAGAAATTATTTGACACTCGCGTCTCACCGACACTCCAATAAAAACCGTTGCACTAAGACAATTTTACGTAAAATGAATTAAAATAATTTTTTTTATCGAGAAAGTTGACGCTATTTGCTACAGTCGACAGATCAAGTTATTGAACTCGAGACAGTTTTTTTTCTTTCTTACTCGTCTCGAGTACTACTCTCAATGAGTTTTTTCGACGCGAACATATGTCTGTGTGCGTGCGCCCGCGCGCGTGTTTCTTGCCGTTTACGACACTCCAGTTGGCAGTGTATCCCCGCGACTGTTGAGAAGCAACAGGGAACGGGAGTACGGGAGAGCCGACGATTCTTTTTTCTCAAACGTGCGTTCAGCACAACTCGAGCGCCCCCAGTCTCCACTGCAAACATCTCGAGTTCTCTCGCCAAAGCGGTCGTAGGTCATCTAATTCGGCTTGACTCCTTAACTTATACTTTTTAGATTTTTCTTTGTTTTAATCGTCTGTCAGTCATTGGTAGTTTATTGTTATGATAAATTGAACGTTTATTAGATGAATGTATCGTCGAAAAATGAATAATACAAGTAAAGGCGTCATTCAATGCTTGATGAGTTTAATTGTAAGTCAGTCGATACCAAATCGTTTGTAGGAGACAAATCCCAAGATTAGAACATCCACCAGATGCTTGTTAAAATGGAAAAAAAACAAAAACAAAATTCGATTAAACTTTCCCGAAACGATCGATTATATAACCCGCGAAGGAGATAACGAAAGTTACAGGAGATCAGTCGATCGTCAGACAGACCTGTTGCCTTGGAGAGAGGGCAGTCTGAGCTTCCGTTGGTCGATTAGGCACGCACCACTCGTTATCGTCCGTCGGTATGGATGAAATTGACTGAGCGTTGAACAAAAAGGAATCTTTATTCTAAATAAACTTAAAAAAAAACTACACAATATAATGTCAATCGTTTACATGCACCTTGAGAGGTGCGAAAATTCGATCTTCTAAGTGGCGTTTATAAAAACGTGTTTATAAAAGTTTATCTCGCAAACGAAAAGGGATGAAACTTGCGGTACGGATGATACACAATTATTTCGTCATAGTCGAACAATTTTTCTCTTCCTCATCGTTTTTTGCTTTCCAAATTTAAAAAATCGCAACTTCATTATCCAAGTCTATGCTATTGGGAATGATGCATTTTGCAAAACCGGTCTTGACGACGACTCGTTTTTTGTTATCATCAAGAAAAAAACATTTGTTTTACTTTTGAGTTAGAGCGTACAGTCGGGATCGTGCAGGTTAGAAGGCATAGCATATTTTACAAAAAAAGTGTTTTACAAAACCACAGCTTGTTTTTTTACTGACGATGTCCGCTTTTTTCCGTAAAAATGTGTGTTTTGAAGGAATAAAAAATTACCCCAGTAAATACATTTTTTTAGCATGAAAAAAATGATAAAAAATGACCTGATTTTTGGCACCTATGGATATATGTATAAAATAAGCTCTTAATGTTTCGAGTATCAACACCGGATTTATTTCTAGAGATTTCTAATTAAGTATTGTGCACCACGAGTCTTTGTCGTTACTCTCACTAGTCAATGTAAGACCTTGCTCCATCAGAATCAGGGCAGCCAAGGTCGAGACTGAGATTTCAATAAAGATAGGAAATCCAGAACGATATTGAAATTCCAAAGAATAAAATGTATATTCTGATTTTACATGTGAACGACATTTCATCATTTATTATCATTATTCTATTCGGAAAAAGGAGGAATAAAAGGATAAAAACAAAATACAGCGCGCCATTATTTATTGTTAAAAAAGACAAGATTATAATGTTAACTAGCATCATGCAGGTGTTGCGGTGAAATTCCTTATTCGCAAGCGTCCATGACATAAAATTCAGAGAATTCCGTATTTGTAAATATATGTACGATTAGTCAGCCTCTCACAAGTCTGACGAGATCGCGGCATCATTCATTTTCCACCATTTTCATCCCAAATTTTAAAAATAATCGTAGGTTCGATAAAATTCGATTGAGAGAATGTTCGTTTGTTATCTGGAGGAATCTGTTGACGAATAAAGCAAAGATTTGTCTAGAGTCGGGGGAAGGTGCAGGAGCCGATTACGATATAACTCGAGAATCATATCTCACGTTTCACATTCACGACTTCATTGACCAAGACAACGAAAAAAAAGTTCCCCTTTTTGAGTCTTTCGTAATCTCATAACACTTCGATTAGAGCAAGAATAAAAAGATTACAAAACTTGGGAAGGTCATTCGGGGGAAACCGTCACAAATTTCCTTTCACTTTTAAGGAAGTGCCAACTTGTGCCCCCCCTCCTAAATCCTCAGTTTCCAACGAGCTATCCAACAGTAAACAGTGCATTGTTTAGAGTTTTACGAACTTCGAATGTACTAAAATTAGAATATCTTGATAAAAACAAGTTCCCGTGTTTATATGTAGAGATCGAATACTGATGACGTTTCCTTGCTAATAATTTTTTTGATTTGCAATGACTCGTATTATGGGAATGGAATTATTTTAATCTTTACGAGGTGCAATACGAATTAATGTTTACGAGGTGCTAAAAGTCGATACAAAAATTTTTAAATATTGAATTTTGCTGTTATCATCATTTAACCTTGTTACCAAAGATATATTCGCGACCTCTCGTTTCGGCATAACCAATTTCTCAGTACATACCAATCAATTTTGTCATTTTTCATTGCATAATGACAGGCGGCTTATCATTCGAGGTCTCATAATTTAGCTGAATAGCCGGAAAGAGTTTGCGGTGTTTTTTTTCAGCAACCACATATTTCCTGATAAGATTGTCTGTTGGATAAAAAAAAGGACGTCTGCATATTCGAGAGTGTGACGGAGTCCGGGCGCGGTCATAAGAAACGTTTTTGTTCGAGCACGTGTCGCGAATTCAGAAATATATACTTTTCTTCTCGTTCATGATAAAACGAAAGTTTACGCGATAAATAGAACTTTTAAAGTAACTCTGATAACGAACATTAGAACGAAGAAAAACGCACTAGTATTATCTTTGAGAGCAGAAAATTCTAAACTAGTTTTTCTTGTTTATTTTCGTTCTCTGAGGCTAGCAATATAGAATCGGACGAAAAGAATCAGTTCATAGGCCACTCCCACTCGAAATCATAAAAAAATTGTAGAAACAGTCCCAACTTACATTCTCTCTTTAGTGTATTTGTCATCGTATGCATAAGCGGTACTCTCGACTCGGAGAAACATAAACATTGTGCTACAGACTTTTCATTGATCAATAAAAACTATTGTGAGTGTGTCATCAAATATAAACAATGGGTGCCCGAAATTGTAAATCTTATTCCCCACAAGAAAACAAACATACTAAAGATCAAGTGGCTACCACTAGAGCAGGTAAGTCTTTGTTTTTGTTCTCGTGTCCTTATGTGTTGCTGGAACAAAAAATACCGATAGACGCAATGGCTCAAAACAATATGGCGAAAGAAACATGAAAAATAAAATTTTTGTCATCAAAATTTAAATGACTTCAGTTTCAACGTTCGGGGCCCGAACCCGGATTATCCCGTTCAAAAATAATAATGCATTAGATAAAAATCGACGTACATTTGAATAATGTCGGAAAAAACGCATGTAAAAACTGATCGGTCTTTAAGTATAATTTCTCAAATATTTTTTATTGAGACTAGTAATAGTAATAGTTCATTGGTAAATGAATCACGCAATAATTGATCATCAAAGAGCGTTTCTCAACTTCACAGTTTGTTCTGTAGAGGGCGTCCAACAATTATTTGACATTTACACAGCCACGAGCTTATTTACTCGACGAGACATTTCTCGAGAAGAAAAATCGTTATTAATCGAAACGCGTGTAAACATTGAATTTCTTGGTTATTTTCGCAATATCGGCTAAACTTCAATTCCGAAGTATTTGATAGTCGAATCCTTTCCGGAACTGAATTCTCCACTGGGAGCAATGGGAGGTAATATTTATCATCACGATTGTCATTCGTTTTCTTTTATTTTACGTATCTGTCATAATTATTGATCTTCCCACGACATAATATTACAGATGCGAAAATGTAGAATTGCTAGTTTCATTGAAAATATAATTGTTGGAATTCTGAAATGTCAGCAATTGGATAATGGATCTTGTCAAAACCGCGAAGTGTCAGCTGTGTCAGAAATTTATTAATTCGACAATGAAGAAGAGTTTGAAATATAATGTTCCAAGCTGTTGTTGTTCTTGTGAGTTTAGATCTTTCAAATATAAAAAATATTGTGTAAGTTCCAGGAAAAGTGTTTGGAAAACCGACTTTCACGAATCATTGAAAAAAATACTTAAAAACTGATACAGAAAAAGTTTCCGAACCAACAAAAAAAAGGAATAAAAATGTATAAAACCCGAATAAAGATGAAACATATCATGAAAATTCAATTAGATCTTCGTCATCATAATGAACCAAACACAAATCAAAATTGCCACAAGAACGTGGTGGAACCGTCTCAAGACAAAATACAGGGCATACTCCGAACATTCCTGAATTTATAGCATGAATATTGAAAAACAAAAAGCCTTAACGAGAAAGACTTGTCGAAACCATAACTTGTAATTTTTTCAATATTCTTTATTAACTTTCACAAACGTAATACTTTGATGAGGGTGATTTTCAGATGATGTTTTATTCAGGTCAGTCAGATTATTTGTTCAGGTCACTCATTGGGCAGCCTTGGGTCCAAGGTGTAGCAATATTTCCACCATTCAACAATAATTGTGAATTAACATTTCACATTTCTTATTTTCAAGGCAAATCAGATAAGTCTGACTACGTCGAAGATGTGGTTTGCAACGAGACTGACATCAATGATAATGAAATGAAATTATTGCCGTTGGGCGATGACGGAGGAAAAATCTTGTTGATTAAACAAAAAGGAGAACTGCACGCCATAGGAACGAAATGTACCCATTACGGTGCTCTTCTGCATACCGGAGCGCTGGGAGATGGCAGAGTCCGATGTCCTTGGCATGGCGCTTGTTTCAATATCAAAACTGGCGATATCGAAGATTATCCAGGACTAGATTCTCTACCTTGTTACAAGGTTTGTTTTCCTATCTAATTTTTTTTCTACATGAATTTTTACCTTTGAATCAAATTTTCTATTTCAACATTTTTTCAACGAACGAGTTTTTATGAAAGTTCATCATGCAGAAATGACTTTGCATGATTATTTAAGGAATATGATTTGTAATGAAAATTTTAATTGTCTTTTTCAAGGTTTCTGTGGACAATGGGCAAGTAAAAGTGCAAGCGAAACGTAAGGACCTTGAGGCTAACAGACGAATCAAAGGGATGTGCTCCTTAAGAACAGACTCGACAAAAACTGTGGTGATAGTCGGTGGAGGACCGGCGGCTGCTACGTGCGCCGAAAGTCTTCGTCAGGAAGGCTTCGAGGGCCGGATCGTGATGATATGCAAAGAGAACGTTTTGCCATATGATAGAATTAAGGTTTCCAAAGCTATGGACATGGACGTGCAGAAAATTCTTTTGAGACCTCAAATGTTTTACGATGAGAACAGAATCGAAACGAAACTCGGTGTCGAGGCCACTGGTTAGTTCGAGCTTTAATGTTTACAATAATATGACGAATAATATTAACACGAACATAAATGAATTTTTTTTTTTTTTGAAATTATATCGCATTTAATGGAATAATTTAAATTTCTTAAGATTATTAAATTAGCTGGAATGACTTTATGCTTTGAATAATAGAATTTATGAAATCATCCAGAGATATAGAAATCACTTTGGCTATCGAATCAACAAAAATATTAATATTTATTGATAAAATTGCTTGAATCACTAAACTCATTAATGTCGAATTGATCAACATTAAGAGATAATTCGAAAAAATTGGGTTAATAAAATCTCTTTCTCTTTACAGGATTAAACACATCTCAAAATATCGTCAAATTAAGCAATAACGAGGAATTGAAATACGATAACTTATTCATTGCAACTGGAAGTAAGCCGAGAATGCTCGATGCACCAGGATCTAACTTAAAAAATATATTTGTCCTGCGTGATTACACCGATGCGGCTCACGTTCATCAACAACTCGGAATGGACAAACACGTGGTGATACTTGGACAAAGTTTCATTGGTATGGAAGCTGCTGCTTACTGTGCTGGAAAATGTGCCGAGATAACCATTATTGGACGCGACAAAGTCCCACTCAGAGCAGTATTCGGCAAAGATATTGGCGATCGTGTAAAACAAGAACATGAAAAAAAAGGTTTGTGAATTTTTCAATAAAAACTTGCTATTTTACAATTCGTTTTTCATTATTACGATATGTTTAACTAGAACAATACAAAATTTGACTGAAAAGGTAAAGAAAATGGATGATATGCTTGAATTTGAAGGAATAAACATACATTTCAGAAACTTTTAAATTTTAGCTTGTCAATGTTCATGCTTATACGTAACCATGGGAGAATAATTTCGCAAGATTTACGTTGTTTGCATACCACGATTACAATATTGAAAATATTTGATATTCAATGTTGAGTGATTAATATTTTTATTATTTTAGGCATAAAATTCATAAGCGAGACCAATATTGAGAGGTTCATACCAAAAGAAGATGGTCAGTCTCTGGGACAAGTTGAACTTTCCAATGGGAGAATTCTCCGAGCCGATATAGCTGTCGTAGGAATTGGTTCCACTTTTTACACGGAGTGGCTCAAAAATTCGGCTCTTGAACTAACGTCCACCGGCAGTGTGATCGTCGATAAGGTTATTTATTCATACATCATCTCTTTTTTTCTTTCTTGACGAATACTTGATTCATTTCATACGAACTAATCGATTCGCATTTGTCAAAGATGGACGAACCTGTTTTCAAAAGTTCAATCTAAATAATCGTAATTCGATAGCGAAAGAGTTGATAATAACAAGTGGCAATTTTTTACTAGAGTATTTTGGTAGCTATATTTCATTATGTCTATTAAATCTTTTTCAGAATCTTAGAACCACCGCGAGAAATGTATTTGCAGGTGGGGATATTGCTTGTGCTCCTGTATTCGCTGCCCAAGATATTTCTGCCGCTATAGGCCACTGGCCTTTGGCACATTATCATGGAAAGATCGCAGCCTTGAATATCATCGGAAAAGAAACTCCTCTCCGTGCTGTGCCCTTCTTTTGGACTATGCTCTTTGGAAAAGGCTATCGTTACGCAGGTAACAAATTCATACGAATAACCAAAAAATATATAAATATATATTTTTTTAAATCAACCCAATCGGACGTGGGAAAATAAACGAGATAAATTTACTTCCATTTCACGACGATATATATATTTTGCAGGTTTTGGAAAAGCCACAAGTCATAAGATATACGGATCCCTGGCTGATTTGAAATATTTCGCGTATTACTTCAACGAGGGAAAAGTCATTGCTATGAGCAGTTGCGGCACCGATCCGATAGTTTCGGACTTCGCTGAGTATTTGCACGAAGGCAAGACTTTAACTGAAGCGGAAGTCATGGAAAATCCGACCGGCTGGATGCGAAACAAACCTAAAGACTTGGATAAATTGTTATCTGCCTCGAAGACGATTTTGTCCGCGAACAGCTCGTAAGGTTTCACCTTATCCTATAGCTTATGGTTACAAACGGCCTTTCGTACTTGTTCGTCGATACAAACGAAAAAAATCTTAGGAGACTCGTTTGGCTTGAGAAAAAAATGTATTTTTGTTACGCTTAGTTCAAAAATCATATTCCTTCAGCCGATGCTGCAATGGCGAAAAAGATGTTTCAATAGTTAGAAAGATTCAGGAAAACTTTAACGACCTCATGGATTTTTATACGTAATTTCGGTCCACGGCTGAATTTTTTACCGAACTGTTAATGCATTTTGTTATTCGCTATTCGTATTTTGTATTATATCGTTTTTTTTTAAATGCAAAGTATTGAAATGAAATTCTAAAATAATTGTTGGCGGGACCACAAAAATTTGATATTATAATTGGAAATTTAGTTTATCCCAACCCCTGTGTGAATTGTGAGATATCACAATGAGTTTTTTCCTAAGAATACAGTATTTTTCATTCGATTTTTTGTAAAATTTTAGGATCGGTGCTTTATCCGGAAGTCAACAGCGAAAAGCTTATCATACGTTAGTCTTAAGGCAACAAGATTCTTGTAAAATGAATGAAACCTTTTATCGATTAGCCCACTGTAAAAAAATTGTCAGATACGCGAAATTTCTCGTCCGTTTTCGCATTTGAATAACTGAGATTACAGATTTTAGTTGTAACGAATTTAGTTGATCAATTTATTAATTAAACATCGTCGTGGCGGTTCTACGTATTTTTGTTAAAATCGCAGCAAGCTTAATTTTTTTTTTTTAATTAATAATCACGTTGTCATCTTATCGTTCTTCTCATTGGGAAAAAATCTTGGAGTGAATGATTAAATTCTAAAGCTTAATCTTCATCTTCGAACCTCTCGATCTTTCGTTGCTATGAAATAGAACCCCGAATTATTTTATTCCCTCGCGTTAAATGATCGTACTTTATCGATATCGAACTTTATTTCGCGATAAAAAAAATGTCGTCGAACCTAAAAATATCCCTCTGATCCTCATAAATCCTTGCAGAAACGATGTTAAACGATATGTCCAAGAAACACTGCGACTTCTAGAAGGTCAAGGTTTGGGAAACGAAGACGATTGAAATATCAAGAATCTTGGCTTTTCAATAAGGGCATAAATCTTATGATAAACACATGCGAGTCTGTGTACATGTACATTCGAATATATATTTATTTAATATTGGCAGAAATAATAATACGTTGCACGTAACGATATTTTTTTGTAGACTGTTTTTATTCCCAAGCGTCGGTTACACGCAAATGACTCAGTTGCTCTGCCCAAGTAAAGGTTTTTGAAAACTTTTCGTTTCTCTTTGCGTTCCAATGGGCTCTGGGGTCACGATTAGCGTTCTTCGAAACAATTGCTTTGGACTGTTCTACCGTCAAATAAGGATGTCGCAGTATCAACATAGTTTGTTCCTGTCTTTGTAATTCTGTATATCGCTGCTTTAATGCCGGTATTTCCACCGGTTTTACTTTCCGATATTTTCTAGAAAAAGAAAATAAATCTTTTATTTCTTCAATATAAAATTATATATTCACAAATTATCTAATTATCAATGTTTTACACAGTTATCTTGCCGTAGTAATGCAAAAAAGAGTACTATTTGGTCCGTATATGAAAACATGTTTTTAACTTGCAAAATAATTTGGTCAACAAAAAAACTACAACTTACAAAAACCTTGAAAACGTGTTCTCTCTAAATAAAAATTGTTGAAGAAACTTTGGGCAGGAGTTTTGGAGTTATAGTGAGAGTTGAGAAATTTTTGTGGACATCTTAAAATGTAAGAGAGTAAAAAAACGTATTTGAATTGCTGAATGCTTGATAGAAAATGTCTCTGATCTGAAACACTGAGTAATTTTTTAATTCACCAGTTGTTCTCACAAATTTCTTTTTTTGATGTGTTCAAATTGTATATGAAAAAAGAACGTCTTTCATACATTAACCCTCAGAGTGGATTCGCAGTTTGCGCTCCAAGGGCTGATGATGTTCAATATTCACAAATATTTTTGGAAAGATGCAGCTTAGATTTTTCATTCAGAATTTTAGGTTCCACAATAACAATTTTTGTTCGATATTTTGAAAAAGTGAAAAAACCGAGTAATCTGTATAGGAAATACTTTAATTCATTTTTTAATTAATTCAATCGAATATATTTCTGTATTTTACACGCTTTTGTGAGGTTATGTGTGACCGATTATCAATAACTTTTAAAATGCGTTGAATACCCGACCAATCAACTTACCCTCGAAAATTAAAAGGAAGCATCCGCCTCTTGGCAACCCAATTTATGAATGTCAAACGCATTTTTCAGTTTGAAGAAGCGTTTTCCACCCCGAAATGCCAAGTCGAAATGAATTCACAATGATACGGTTCGGTGTACAGAGCTTTACGCAACATCCGCAACGCGGCCAGCTAGCTGACCGAAGGCGTGCTGCGTAGTGGGGGAACGTTGTTCGCCGTGCAGGCGCGTCGCGAGGGTTTTCGAGTCCAGGCAGTTTTTCGCGAATTGACTTTTGTGTAGCTATCCACGTATCGTAGACGTCATCAGCATCAGACTAGTTTGCTCGTAATGTCGTGATGTACGATTACCATTCAGCTGTGCAAAGAAACAGTACGAAATAGTATTTCATGTAACAAGTGAGGGAAACGACAAGCGATATCGCGCGTGAAGGCCCTCATGAGCAAAAAGCTTATGATGCACGAGTGTACGAGAAATTCCGATAAAAACACCATTTTTATTTCTCATTTGTTTACATGTTGATGAAATAATTCTCATTCATTCATTCAGATGATACTCTCATTCTTTCTATGTATACACATTTATGGCATTATAAATCTTGCAAATAGTTCGTTGAACCGCGAATTTTGGTGTTTTCATGTACAGTCTACCAGACTGAACATTTCTTTTCAGGATTCATTCGAGCATTTTGTTGACACTGAAAGTCTTCGGTGAATTCGGGCATGTTCGATAGGGGTCCATTAACTCGAAATTTATTAGTTGCATGTGTTTTCCGATCAATTTCTCGCTTATGCGTCCCCAGATCGTATTTAGCGCACTCGACACTGGCTTTGCTTATCCAGAACATTTGTGCAGCCGAGTACTTTTCGAGTCCAGGCAGTTTTGGTTCAGCGACATTTTCTCCCGCCCATTTTTTGTACGTGTCATACGCCAACCTGACACCTCCGATGTCAGCGACATTTTCGGTCAGTGTAATTGCACCGTTCAACTGTAAAAAATGTATAGTACAAAAAGACTTTACTACTCATTGATGTTCGAGCCATTTAAAGGTTTAGGAAATATGTGGACTCGATATACTCTTCATTTGTTCGTGCCAATTTTCACCACAAGCAAAGATTTTAAACTTGGATTGATACAAATGGATTAATGGATTAATACAAATCGTCATCAATCGCTTTGTCGCCCGGCATTCTCGTTTCGATTAATTTGGAGAGAATCTCTTTCAAAAGAAAATACGACATCGTAAAATTGAAGATTTCCTGGCGATTTATTTGATTTTTGTATTAAGATTTGACCTGAGCTTTTGTAAATAAACAATTCTCAGCATATGATCATTATATCGTGATCTTTCGAATCCGTCAAAAAAATAAACATATATTTGCTTTTAACTGCAATAAATTTTTTTTTTTTACGATATTGATTCATATTTCCATCGTTTTGAAAGAGAAATGATTTTTGCTATGTAAGTCAAACTTACCCGAAGCCTTGTAGCATTGTCTACATAATTTTTGTACTGCTCTATTATACACTGAGATCGATTTTGAAAATTTGTTTCGGTCAAGGGCTCCCACCATTTTTTTTGCTTGCCAATGTGGTCGAAATATTTTCCCTCTTCGTAAAAACAGTGTGTGATCTCGTGACCAATCGTACTGCCAATTGCCCCGTAGTTCAAATAGTTTGGTTGGTTTTTATCGAAGTATAATCCGTGAAGTAATCCGGCCAAAATTTCTATCCGAAAAAAAGAACACATCGAATAGGGTTTAATGTTTTATGAGCGTGAAGAATTCGTAGAAAAAATAAATTCGTAAATTTCGATAAACGCACCGATGCTGTTTCTCAATGGTGAATAGACAGCATTTGCTGTAGTGGAAGGGTAATGGTTCCTCCAATCGTTTTTCATCACGGGCTCTCGTAATCGTTTGAAGCCAATTGTGATATCAAAAGCCGATAAATTATTCATATTTGCAAAAAAATCTTTTTCGTCAAACTCGAGATTTTCGTAATATTTATCCAACTCCTTGTCATCTATTATCTCGTTTGGGTAACCGATCGAGTGAACTAGATCGTCCGATTTTTTGATTGCTGCTCTCTTCGTTTTAACGTCCATCCAAGTATTCTTAACGCGTTTAATTAAAATTATCATCTTTGAAATATTTCATGCTAAAATGTCTTTGGCTACTCTTCACTTGAAAATTCACTGAACCGATTGTAATGAATCTTCACTAGAATGAAGCTTGAGAATCAGGAAAGTTTCGAGACTGCATAACATTCGATAAACTACTTCTTTTTTTGACGGAAATGCAAATGAAAATTGAAATTTTTTACTTGATATCCAATTCAACAAAATCCTCGACATATTGGATAGAAAAAAAATTATAGCTATTTTCGTGAATTGATAAAAAAGGGAAATCACGTCATTTTGTTCATTCAAGAAAATTTGGAGTCTTATGAATCACTAATTTTATAACTCTGACAATAGTTCTATTGATTCAAACAAAAAAATTGTTTGTCTCGTATTTTGTGAGAAAAACTCAAAATACGTTTTGTTTAATTTATTTTATTAACTATAATCTTTTCTGAATTCATGAATTTTCATTCGGAGTGCACGGAATGGACACTTTATTTGTTAACAAAAATGAAATCGAGATGTTGCATACCTGTAACAATTTGTTGCGTGCTTCATGTTTGATTTTCATCGTCATCGCGGTTACTTTACTTCTCGCTTCCTCGTCAAAATAATTTCTTGCATAAATTCCAGAAATACCGAGTTTGAAATTTTGCATTATTTGGTTCGTGCACCATTTCGTTCTGTTCAAATCTAATCGAATTTTGTGCCTCGATGATAAATAATTGTACACGCTTTGACGCATTTCTTCGTTAGAATAGACAGCGTTTCGGATTGCGACACGAGAAAATACGTAATTAGCTTGAACCCTCTTTGGAGTGTTGGACATGAGGTCTTCGAGTTTGACGTAATATTCGGGAACTTGAACGTCGATAATTTCATCATCGGTGACATTGATGTTGGTTGGTACAAATTTCTTGATGTATTTTATCCACGGAACGCTGCTGTATATTTTATTGAGTTCACCAATCGTCATCGGATTGTATACCGTCGATTCTTCATCCGACGATTTGATCTGTGTAGAAAGCCCGTAATTACTCCGAAACAAAAAGCATACTGCCGAGAATACAATTTTTTTCTTACTCCATAAATTAACGAAATATTTAAATCATGTATTTCTAGTTTCGTTAGTTCCAATAGAGGCAAAGAAAGAAGAAATGTCACTCACGTTTGCTAGTTTAATTTCGAAAGATAATGTTTCTCGTAGTTCCATTGAAGCCCGGTCTATATCAGCACCAAGTTGCACAGCTAAGTTGACTAGAAAGTTGTAATATTCGCGAAGGAATGGTTCGACCTGGTTGAAATCATCCTCCTTAACCCCATGCGGCAGCAAACCAGCTGGTTGAGTTAACTGTTCAATATAAGACCATAAAACAAATATTATGATAATTATTTATGCTTTTTATTATCAGAAACAATGGTAAAACCACTCCTGAAGGGAGAGAATAATTGAGTTAGGTAAATTAATTACTATTACATTATAATTTCATAAAAATTTTAATGAGATTTGATAGGACATCCGAAATAAATAATTTTATGTGCGAACCGTAATCAATCGTTTGGGAAGGCGTCGATGATCATAAATGCGGCAACCAATCAAATGACCGACACCATCTCCGATGGTCCAATCATGGTAATTACCGTCTGTATGGAATTTATTAATCATTTGTCTCCAATCGAATTTAGTTTCGTCCCAAGTTTCACCATCGAGGACCGGCCAGCCGCCCAACTCGTTCAGTAATTTTTTGAGGGCATGAAGTCCCTGGGCCCCCGATGAACCTGCAATTATTCTTCTAGTATTTTCACAGAAAAACAGATTTCTCGGGTAGTCATTTTTCACATTTTTCGTTTCAGTTACCTGGGTTCATGCAACTTTTGTATAATTTCTTGGCCAGTTTGAAAAATTTCGGCTCATTTGGTTCGATTTCACGAGCTATCGTACGCGTTAGATTCTCTCGTATTTCATCGTCCAAGATCTGCGTATAAAGCATTGACAACGCATTGCTGGGTATGATAGTAGAATTGACGAAGCCGCCACAGGCAAAATCATAAAAATCGTCACACGGCTCGACCGTTGGATTCATGTTTTTTAGGATCGTGGAAGCTGAATAATAAAATGTTTCCGTATGGTTATTTGCACGCCAATTGTTCACATTGACCTTTAATAAACTATCTCGATCATTGCTGCAAAAGTCATCCAGCTGATGTTCTATCTACTCTTTGGCATGTTGCCGATTGCGGCAGGTTAGCAAGTGAACACCGTTCAGCTGTTCCTTTTTTAACGACACTTGGCGCAACTCACCACTTTCCCAAGTCTCCAGCACTCACAACTCTCTCTTGTAACAAATGCCTAACAGTAGAAAACGTCTGTACTTGCTACTTGCTAAAGGATCAGAGTAATCGCATATGGAACTAAAAGTCGAGACAGCTGTTGACGTTTCATTTCGGTCGTTTTGTAGCTGTTCATGGCCGGAGAAACCAGGGAATAGTTAGGAAGGAAAAAAAGCGAAAACTAGTTTGCAACGAATTTATAACTAAATGCAACGGTTAGTTTGATTCGGTAAGAATGGTGCTGGGATGACGGACTAAGCACTTGCTACGGTTGGCCATTTGGGAATGTTGGAAAGTTGGGAATGGCGTCAATTTCGGAAGAAATCGATGAACATAATGTCCTTTCAATGACCCTTTCCGCAAATCAGATTCAATTACGTACCTGTCAATGAGCATGCATTGGACATGCACACGGAATCTTCGGCAACGGTATTAGACACCTTTATGCACCAAATAAACCCAAGTATCACGATTTCTTTCGGACCAAAATTCCAATATTTCTTCCCTCTCGTCCATTCTTGTTTACTGCAGCCGACGAAAAAATGTATTCTCTAAATCGTGGATCGATAAAAGATAAACGTTGTATACAAAAACGATCTGTACTTACGCTTTGCTTGAGCTCATCCTGCTTACGATTTAACGAAATATCTGTATGTATCTTTGGGATAAACAGTTGAATATGCCGAGTTATACGTGGTTCTAGTGCCTTCATAACGTTTCTTTCAAACGCCACAAATATAAAATATTTAATATGCCAACACCATTCGATTATTCTAATCGACTTTATATTTCTTTGACAAGGTATACTCAGCTGATAAAACGGTCTAATTTCGACCACTTCAGTTGGTCCACTGAATTATGCTATTAGAAAATGGATTGAAGAAGGATGAAATTGAATTTAAATTCGTCGTACAAGGTGTACTCAGCTGAAACAAAAAAGGTCGAACTTCAAGAATTTCGGTTGATCCATTGAATCGTGCCGTTTAATAATGAATTTGATAAATTTATGATATGCAAAATTTCTCCACAGTTGTCGAACAGAACGAATTATCGGCAGCAGAATTCATGACTCGTGTTCTAAAATTTGAGGAGACTCCAACGAGATTTACTGGTGTTGGTTTAAGCAATAAAAAAAAACCAAATAATTACCATGTCTCGATGACATTTTTTCTTCCAGTAGAATCATAACAATATTGTGCATATTCGTCATTCGATGACAGACTGATCGAACGCCTACGGTAAGCTATCAGTTAATTGCGTCATTAGTGCAAAAGCGATTACTGGAAAGCAGATACACGTTATTTTTTCAGGATTCTTGATATTTCGAGAAAAATAGAAATTACAGCGTCGTCTATGACGTAAGAAGAAATATCAAAATATATGCTAATAACACTATACGCCTAAAAAACTTTAATTAATTAATTAATTAAACAAACTATGATTTAAAAAATATAATTATAGCTTTATTCACTTTCTTCAATAATTTCCAAGCTTTAGCAGCAATTGAAAAAAAGAATTGTCAAATATACCTTCCGCGAAGCATATATAATCACTCCGGTTCTCCATAATCCACAAACATGGGGCGCGCCGGCATTACCATTAGATGATAAAAACGTACAATCGTATTTTACCAACGCTGTCTTCCATCTTGGTTGGAAATAGACTTCGTGTCCCTTGTAGCAGACGGCGCAGGCGTGAAATCCTTTTCAGAAGGGCAGTGGTGAAATTTTCGTTGAAAAAAAACGTAAAGAACCGACCGGTGACAATGTAAGTTGAAGCAAATTTATATTTCTCGAATTGAAATAAGATTGTCAAATCGAATGGAAATCTTTCCGTCGAATTTTACTTTCTTTTTCACATATCCCTAAGTTCGGAAACGAGAATGAGGTTATTGAATTCTTCGACCCTGTGATGTAACAGTTACGGATGACACGCTATTGTTTTTATTCATATATGGTCATTAATCTTTTTCAGATTAAAAAATGGCCACTCTTGCACGTACACTTCGTCCCTACTTGAGGTCCGTTCGGAGCCAGATCAGAAATTATGCCGAAGCCTCTGGCAGCGACATGAAGTTTACCTTCGCCGGAGCTAATCAGGTAAGCTTACTGACTTCGACCTTCATTCCTTCAGTATTTTCAATTATTGTGTTATACTCGTGCTGTTCGAGTTACAAATTCACTATTTTGCAGGTTTTCTATGAATCTGCCGATGTTAAGCAAATCGACGTGCCATCCTTTTCAGGAGCTTTCGGCATTCTCCCTCATCACGTGCCAACTTTGGCCGTCCTGAAACCCGGAGTCGTCGCTGTTCATGAGCAAAGCGGAGATATTAAAAAAATATTTGTTTCTTCGGGTACTGTCACTATCAACGAAGACTCCAGTGTTCAGGTAAACCTTCATCTCACAAAACAAGAAACTACGAATGCTATAAATTTCATACTCCTATCTCGTACCTTCAAATCGTTTGTTGAGCAGCATGGAAAAAAATACTCATAGAAACGTAGCCATGACAATATTTCCAGAAGTTTTTTGAGGGTCTGAAGATCGAGTTCAAGTCAAAACTCTTTTTGCTTATGAAAATAGTTTTATTTCGAATCAATGCATTATTTCCTCCATTTCTCTGTTTGTTGATCCACATTTTCATGTCTCTAATAGTGGAGATATTTTCTGTAATTTATCTAGTCGTTAAAACTGAGTGAGGCGTTGAAATGAAAATCGAAGGAAGAATTCATGATTCACGAAATATTTTAGATCCTCGCGGAAGAAGCTCATCCCGTTGAAAACTTGGATGGTTCGGCAGCTCGTGATATCCTAAGCAAGGCTCAACAACAGCTGTCTTCTGCTTCTTCGGACGTGGAGAAAGCCGAAGCCGCGATCGCGGTTGAAGTTGCTGAGGCGCTTGTTGCAGCTTCTGCATAAATTTTACTAGAATATTCAAAGAATCGTGGAATGAGATTTGAATTGGCTACCGAGTCTTTAGCAATTAGAAATGTTATTGAGCCATCTGCCGTGAACGGTCAAGCGTTGTTACACACTACTGTATAAATAATACGATCATTTTGCCCGTAAAACTTTGCCAACCCTTTTATTGTTTACCACCTCGTCGTGAACACAACAAATGAAAGCTGGCATTTCCAAAGTGGACTTCTATATAAAGACAAAACAAAATTGCGATCAAAAACGTTGTTTATTGTACATTAGTTAAATCAACATTTAAAACAATTTTTATTTTTTTTCTACCAGTTGTACATCAAGCTTCTAATTCTTTCGTCAGTGATAAGTAACGCTCTCTGAAGTACGTGAAACAGCCATTAAATCATCATCGATCCATCGTGGATGCTCGGAGGTGAGGAACGATTTTTATTCTTTGTGTGCATTTTTTTCATTCACTCGAGTACATTTTTCCGTAGATTTTTATATAAATATATATATATATGTTTATTTATTTACACTTTACATGGTGTAAAAGCTCATATATAATTTGCAACACGAACGCGTACGAAAACCGTACGCGAATAACATTCCATATATAAATTTGTAGTAAATTCTTCAAGACTTCGTCACCGCGGTCGCGGGATTTGTTTTCATTCCTTTTTTGTTTCTTTATTTTCATTATTTTCATTATTTTCATTATTATACTATTATGAATATTTCTCTTTTTTTTTTTGGTATACGTAAAAATGTAACAAAACTATGAAAATACGTACATCCTCACAATGGTACGATTTTATCAAACTCTTTAACGATTGTGGGGTGGTGCGGAAAAAGTTGAACAAAAATATGGTTTTATTTGGCATATAAGATTCGTCACGCTTTCAGCGTCAATCACTTTTTTCGTTTTTCTTACTCAAAATGCAACGTAGCAACAACAATAATGGTCGCGAAACGAAATAAGCTCTTAATTTAATAACAAAGCAATTATATCGAGCACGAAATTTTTTTTCAACAGCGTCAACGATTAAGTCTCCTTATTTACGACTCATAACATATATCTTAACTTGAAAAAGAGTGAACCGAAATATCGAATCAATGAAAGTTGAAGAAAAATGTTGCCAAGTCGAATGAATTTTTTTTCAAAGGAACAAAAAATAATTTTCTGACGGTACTTGTCAAAATGAAGCTCTTTATGGGCCATTTCATCAGTAAGTAAACTTGAATTATTGTCGGGGCATTAAAAATTCATTTAAAACATAAATAAATAAAAACGTATTTAAACTCTCATTGAACCTATTTTTCGGACAAATCTTCAGGCACAAAAATATCCAAGCTCATTGCTTACGCTCAGAATGCAAACACAGTCCATATATTCTCTGTTCTCCGATTCGTAATTCTTGCGTTGAAAAGAAAAAATTGCAAAAATCCAACGTAGCCGAGGAAGCGGAAGGAAGCCTCTTCGTTTGAATGACTAGTTAGCAAAATCACCGCTTGAGCGATTCCCCTAAATAAAAAGTAACAATAACAACAAAATCCTGCAAATTAAGACGTTCTCATTGATTATTGGCCACTTGGCTTTTCATCAAATTGAACGAATTTTTTTCCTTGCAGCATTGACTTCTGCTCATTTCTCTGCAACAATTTCTATTATTGAATACTCGTTGCAATTGTTGTAACGTTTTCAAGCAAATGACAACGCAACACGAGCCACAACCTTGGGATCCGTCATTGTCACACGGACACTCGTTCTGTAGGCAAGAAACAATTTCACTGACAATTTGCAATTGTGACTCAGTAGCTTTTTGATTGATTGGTATTTCGGGCTCGTTCGTAGTCGCACAATTTTGACAATTGTCGGAATTATTGCATTTGCAGTCGATACATTTACAAATATCGGCGTCTGCTGTGATCTCCTGCAAAACATTGCGATTTCTCCTGTCGTTGTTCGAGGCCGGTATCGGCGCACGAGAATCGTTCGTTTTAACGATAGGATCTGTCGGCTCTATCGTAGGTAGATGGCACATTTGTTCTGCTTTATCGACGTTTTGGCAATCGAGTGTCTCCGCGACGTTTTCAAGCTGATTCTCAAGGTTAAGGGGATACGGTTCAGGACCAACGAGATCAACGAGGGAATGAACGGCGGTCGGGAAAGCGTTCAACTCCGACCAAGATTCTGTTCTTAAGGCTGGTGCCGCTGCTAATGCCATGACGTCGATCCATTGCGATGGCATCTCTTCTTCCGTTGCTATTGCCAATTCAACGGCTTCGGAAGGCTCGTTGCTTACGATATTTACCGCGTTTATCAATTCGTCCGTTTGGCCTGGGAACGTCATGGTTTCCAGGTCGTTCGAAAACAGATGACTGCTCGATTTCGTCATCGATGCGTCCTCGTTGATCGAATGATTAAATTCGGTCTGTCCTGACATGCACGATGTACCGAAATGCTCGGGATTCACTTCGTGATCTTTAACTTCTGACAATTGAGCTATCGTGTTGTGAAGTCCGTCTTGCATTATTTTTTGCTCCAAATTCATTTGGCTCGGTTGAGGAACTTCGAGATGCTCGTTCTTTGACAATGGGATTTCTTCGCTCCTCTCGTTTCCTGTCAATTGACGGAATATTTTCAATTTCTCCTCGTAATCTTCTTCCGTACTCGTGAAATTTCCCATCGTTTCGCGCTCTATTATTCCAGGCACAGTGAGAAAAGCGAGATCATCCGTTGCGCTCGTCTCGTGCTGGATTTTCGTATCACTCATTTGTCGCAATTCTCTGCTGGTCATTTCGAAACTTATTTCACCGTTGAATGCATCCACCAACGTGTCGCTCGACACCTTGCTCGTTTGCGTCGACAGATACGTCGTCATCGGATCCGTACTTTGTTGATCGCTCGATGTCATCGGAATTATCGAAAACGATTGAAGATTTTTCGGGTCGTTCGTTCTGTTTTCTATGCACTCGATTTTTATCATATTCGGCACTATTTCTTCCACCGGTTGCGGCATTTTATGCTTCTGGAATTTGTAAATAGATAATCGTTCATGAGAATAATTCAACAACAAGAAAATGGAACATTCTTCATCCTCATTAATCGTTAAACAAGAGTTTTCCGCAGGGTTAAATGTTACATCATCTTGTGCACTAAAATTCGAAGAAATATTTCAAATTTTTGAATGTAGAGAAATTTTATGACGAGCTTTAAAGTCGAAGAATATTTCGACACGAAATTTCGCACAAAATCAAGTGTTTCTAAAAATAGAAAAATACAATGTTAACAAGATAAATAAAAATTTGAAAAATCATTCAACTTAGTGCACAAGTTTCACTGTTTGTATTCTTTTTTCTTTAAATTGCGATTGAAAAAAAAACAAAGCGTAAGAATACCCACCGATTCTCCAGTAGCTAACAATCTCTTGTGTGTTTTCAAGTGACTTTTGAGGCTGTGTAAAGTCGTAAAGGATCTTTGGCAATTTTCATGAGCGCACGTGTAAGGACGTTCACCAGTATGAGTTCTCTTGTGAGTCTTGAGGTGATGCGATGCTGTAAATGCTTTGCCACAACCGTCCTCCCTGCATCTTTGACAAAATAAAAGATAAAAATAAATTTTTGACATTAAAACAGAAGTACGAATGATTCATTTATCTCCAAATTGGATTGAGGGATTTATATCGGTCTGAAAACTACTTGTGTTAATTCTAAATGTAAACACATAGTTCAGCGACCCAACGGAATGCAGAAAAACTTACTTTGAGAGCCAGCCTCAAAGAACAAATAGAGTAAAATATTGAATGAAATATCCAGTAGTTATTTCATTTGTTAAAATCGCCATAAAAACTTATTCACCGGTGATTGGTAAATTTCCCATCTAGTAGCCAACACACAGTATCAAATAATTATTAAAATCACGCGTGAGCACGGAGTATTTTTTTTTTTCCCCTCAAGACAGCAAAAGCAAAAAATCTTATGTGCGGAGCATCAAGAAACGTACTTGTATGGGCGTTCTTGAGTGTGGGTACGGACGTGTTTCTTGAGATCGCTTAGTGTAGTGAAGAACTTAACGCATCCCGTTTCCTCGCAGTTGAACGTATTACCGCTGTGGAGTCTTTGATGAGCTCTCAGTCTATAGAGGGTATTGAATGCCTTCTCGCAACCATTGTGATTGCACTCGAACGGTTTTACTTTTGTGTGTACCCTAATGTGGATCTTAAGGCTGTACGAGGTGAGAAATGCCTTGCCGCAACTCGCTTCCGCGCATTTAAATCGATATTCGCCTGAAATCGTTTTTTTTTTTTTTCTTTTTTCCATTCTCATTTGCCGAAAATATTTTGTTGCTTTCCACTTATGAAGCGCGTCAAAAGTATAAAAATATGTACATATAGAAAGCATACGTCTGAATTTCTATCGAATAAACATTTTTGCACTTTTTTACAATTGACGGAGCTTGAAAATAACATCAGAAGTAGTTAAAGTAGAAATATTGTTTGTTTACTTTCAAACAGAATGCTGGAAGTTTGGGAAGCAATCAAAAATTCAAACTTTCTATTTTTTTTGGCCTAAGCCTTAATGACGTGTGAGAGAAAAACGACAAAATTGATTTTGTGGTCATGTGTAACTGCTCTTAGCGAACTATGTAACGCTTGACGAAATTCTCGAAATTAGAAGAGAAAAATTAAAAATTTGATATTCGATCGAAATAAGATGGTATGCTTTTTGTACATATTGTAAACAAAAGAGACGATAGAAGCGAATTTTTTCGTAGTTACTGAGGCACTAACCGATTGAGAAAGCCATGCAGGTCGAGAAGCGATCCTTTCGCAATCACATCTGGACACGTTCAAGGACAATACACTGATAGACAATAATCTTGTACATTGACGATAAAAAAGCTCTTAATCTTTCGTATTGGTTTAATGCGCGATTCCTATATTGAGATGCCATTTTTTTTTCAACTGTGAAAAAACATGTTAATCTTGATTTTTTTGCATGTATCGAAGGCTGTTTTTTTTTTCTTCGAGTCATCAAACTTACCCAAAATTTGTGTCCTTTAGTAAGCATTGTGAAAAACGAGAAAAAAAAATCGTGAAAAGTAGACAAATACACGCAAATTAGATGAGCGAAACAAAGTGAATATTTTATTAATGACCATGAATGAAACAAATGTATTCTATGAATCGTGCAAAGCATTATTGGAACGTGAAGTGAAGAAAGTCGAATTTATGTTTTCACAAATTAGCAATACCAGAACAGTATGATTTTGATTTCTTTGATAAGTCAACATTTAGCAATGACGCAAACATTTCTCAAAGCTCCATTTGTACATTTACGATGTTCTCAAATTTGTTCTTTGCTCTGGTAATTTGGAGCGGTACCTTTGTGGGTTTTCATGTGTGTTCGGAGATTTCCTACGGTGCTGTAAGTGCGAGCACAACCCTCGTACTCGCACTCATAACGACTAATGTGCTTTTGATTGGTGTCTGGATCTGTACTCTCGATCGTAATCGTTGCATGCGAAGGATCATCCGGCATCGAGTCATTTTGACCAGGATGAATTCGCATGTAGATTTCATTGGGACTTATCGTATGATGGATGTATCTGAAATGTAAATATAGGATTCTCTGTATAAATATTTTACAAATTGTCATTATTTCAGGATGTAAATATAATTTTCTGATGGATTGAATTTGAATTGGATCAAATATTGTGGAATGAACTTTGCTCCATTTGTCAAAATCAAACAAAAAACAGAGAAACATGCAGTTTATCGTCCAAAAGCATTGTGAATAGGATTTTCCGCATTTACTCAAATGTTTCAAAAATTTCTGCTATGCAAACATCAATGCATGAATCAGAGTTGAAAAATTGGCAGAGCTCTCATGGAATGAATCAATGCTCCTCTATCATTCGAAATATTTAATAAAGTGCCAGAATCACTGACGGGTCTCTGCAGTTAAATCTCAAAATTTATATGCAAAGTGTAGGTGGAATAAAACTTCGCTTTTTTTTTTTTCATTAATATAAGGACATACATAATAATTAATACAAAAAAAAAAGAAGCACATCATTATTATTTCTAATTTTGCATAATTTGAGTCCTTTCCGAAAGAGCTCTCAAGGTTCAACGTTAATTCTTCTGTTTACCTGTCAAATAATATGGATTTTTTAGTTTTGACTGCTCACTAACCTTTTAAAGTGATTTATTATTTTTACAGGATAATGGACAAGTAAATTTATTTTACAAATGTATGTTTTTGATTCAATTTCAGCACTATTCATAATTCCAAGAATAAAATAATTTTGTTTTCCTTGCAATTAACATTAGTCTTCAAATTTATTTGCAAGATAATTCAATTTATTAGAACTCACGGAAAATTTGTTTATTAAATAACAGTGTTATTTGTATGCACATTCACACAAAAGCCAACTGAGCTCGGCTTTGGGTCCATCAATCTCAGATATTGTTCGCAGAACTAAATTTATAGCAACAGGCATCTTACACCTGTTACATCCGTCAAAATGGTGTTTGTTACCAGCGACATTCAACATTGAAAAAGTTGGTCTGATATTGGGAAACTTTAGTTTGAAGCAAACGCCGGAGCTAAGTTGCCCAGTGTTATTTTTAGAAGAAGGACGCACTCTGTATGTGCGCTGGCTAATGGTATATGGTTGAGAAATATTAGGCAGTAGAAAATTTATGTCATCTATCAAAGTCGAGGATTTATTAGATCATAAAGTTACGAGATCGTTTAACTGATGATACACATTTTGAGTATTTCGAATATCAATTCCGTAAACTTCGATGACCAACGAAAACTCTTTCGAAGTCATATAACCTAACGAGCTGAGCGCATATAAACGTGAGAGAAAATTTTGGATTCGGGTAACAATAAACAACAATAGGCACGTCATAACGCTTGTCAAATGTTTCGTATCGGTAAATGAATTAGGAAGACAATATTTAGGTGTAGAGCGGGATCGTAGAAGTTTCAATTTCAAGTCTCCGGCTAAATGTCCTTATAAGGAAAGGAGCTACGTTAAACAAGTTTGAACGAATGACAATCGCGCACTTCCTGCCGGGGTTATTGGAAACGTAACTTTGAACACGTGAAAACGATGAAAAATAAACGTAGCATGATAAGATTTACCGCAACGAACGATATGATATTGGGAAAAAGTGGCATCGGAAATAATTTTTCTTAAACTTACCCGGTTCGATCGTCCGGCAATTTCACGGTGGACGAAACATCCTCGTCGGAGTATTTTCCATAATCGAAAACAGGCGTTTGCTCGTAAACTCTACCAAAACTCGCGAGATCAAGACTGTCGTCGAGACAATCCTGTAAATCGTGAGTTACGAGAATACCGTCGAAATTTTCCTCGATACTCGCAACATTTTCACCGAATTTTTCACTCTCCCACGTCGCCATCACTTTTTTCGTGGGACGTTTTTTTTTCACAAAACAAGTCTCTCACCGAATAACACACTTATCCCGCACCCGTGTGGCCCGTCTTCGTCGTCGTATTTCACGCACTTGTGTTCTTGTATATACGCGAGAAATTTTGCACTTGTGTGCATCGTGTGTGGGATATCGAAGATCTAAAGAATATTTTGTTCGATTTTCGGGATCTTTAGACGAAACCATTAAGACATCTAGCGGTTATTTCGTTAAGCTCGCTCAGTTGGTAAATTATAAATTGTTTAATATAATCGTTGACTGTTTTCATCACCCTGCCAAAAGTCATTATTGAAGAAGTATTTTATTCTTTTCTACAATGAGTTTGTCATTAACATGATAATCTTTACACAAGTACGCTTATTTTACTCTGTCACGATAAAAATATGATATAATTGACACCTTTGAAAAAAAAGGGTTAGATGGTGGAGTGTGTGAAATTTTACATGGTTATATACACCGATCAGCTGACGTTTCTTTTTAGAGCGCTATCGATAAAACAGACAATCAAAGCAAATTCGCTCAATTTTTCTATCCCGAGAGTTTCAGGTAATAATTTTGAATAATTCAACAAAAGTGAATGAAATTTGTCTACTTCATCTCCAAACACTGCAATTGGAAAAATTTACAAAATGTCGAATCCTCAATGACAGTAGATCCATGGGTTCTTTATCAACAGTCGATAGTCAGCTGATATATGTGGGTTATGTAAGAATGTTTAACTATAGTCAAATCTCAATGTTATCGCTGTTATCGGAAAATCATTATTATCCAAAAAGATAACGACTTGGAAATGCGTTAGTACGTGAAACAGTCATGCGCGCGTGACTTCTCAAGTGACCTTCGTCGTACAACAAAACCTCGCTTCATGAGGCGTTTATTGCAGTCGCGCTTGTTCTCTTCTAGCGTGTAGTATTTCGTTCATAGAACTTTATTCCCTCGCCCGTAAAACATAGGAGCAACATGTCGAAACAACCACAAAATCGTGTTCTATCGATTCAAAGCCACGTTGTGTCCGGTTATGTCGGTAATAAAAGTGCAACATTCCCTCTCCAGGTAAGTGAATATAATCGAACATTACGTACGTTCTCTCGTGATTGTCTTAGAATCTAGTTTTTCGACGCGATATTCTAAATCATGGCAACAAAATACTTGTCTGTTTACATTAATCACTTAACTCCATTATCTGTTTAAAATTTTTACAATTCTTTATTCGAGCAAAATTATGATTTGTTCTCCGTTGCCCTCGTTCGTTGTCAGATGCCACTGCTCTCAGGCTTAATTGATGCAATAGATATGAGATTACCTTGACATTCAATTGGACAGTTCATGATTTCAACTGTTGATACTTTTTCAAATCTTCCGTTTTCGAGTCAAAAAGCATCAACAAGTCTTTATCACAGCTTCAATACAGCGAATTCTAATTCATTATTTATTTTGTAACGTCTCCTCTGTCAATGTTGAATTTATGTACTATGATAAAATTCGACATACCAACTTAAACATAAAAGCATCGGTAGAATTTTTGCATCCCGTTTTCTTTTCAGTTCAAAATAATAAATATAATTGTTATTCATTTGATTTTTTTTCTTTTCAAATGAAATAAACGAAATTCCAGTGAATACATGTGGAAAATCCTTGTAAAGATAAATCAGAACACCCTTCCTCAAAAAAGTATTCAATTACATTGTTTCTGTTTCTTTTTCAAGTTATTGGGCTATGAAGTTGATGCGATCAATTCAGTTCAACTGTCCAATCACACTGGATACAAAGTTTTCAAGGGTCAAATATTAAATGACAAAGACTTGGGTGAGAGCTTTTGGATATTGATAAATTGTAAACATTCAGAACTTGTATTAAAACATTTTATTTTTATCCAGGAGTTTTGGCAGCTGGCTTGTCTGAAAATGATTTAGACTCTTATAGCCACTTGCTCACAGGCTATGTGGGCTCGGCTTCTTTTCTGAAGAAAATAGCGCAACTTGTTCCAGCTTTGAAACAAAAAAATCCTCATCTGAAATATGGTATACCGAATGATTTTGATATTCCAAAATGATTTGAAAAAATGTTAACAGCATATTTGATTGTTCACATTTTTTTATTTCCAATAGTCTGTGATCCTGTAATGGGCGACAATGGACAACTGTACGTTCCGGAAGAGCTCAAGGATATTTATATCAAAGAAATAGTCCCATTGGCGGATATCATCACACCAAACCAGTTTGAATTAGAGTGAGAAAAAATGAATACATTTACCTTTCAATGAACAAGTTTATTAGAATCTGACAGTCAAAGGAAATATTCAACCAGTCATTCAAAGAAATGTCATCCATTAATTAGTAGAATATGAGTATGAAGAATTGATACAATGTAATTAGTACAATTGGATATGAGAATTTTTGACTAAAACAGAAACACTTGATTTCCATTGAAATTAATGATCGATCTTCCATTAGAAGGTCAAAATAACAAATAATATTTGGCTTTATAATTTATTTTGAAGTTTTTGTTTTCTCAAGACTTTTAACAGGTGTGAAGATAAAGACAATGGAAGATTTAAAAAAAGCAGTGGAGGTGCTGCACACCATGGGTCCCAAGATCATAGCAGTCTCATCGACAGATTTGAATAACAAGCTCACAGCAGTTGTGAGCGATGTACAAGGTGAAAGCTCAAGATAATTTATTCGTAACATTCTTATCGTTGCACATGCTGATACTTTTTTATTTTTTCACATGGATTGAGATAGCACAGTTTGGAAATGAGATCTCGTTGCTGAGCAACGGTTGATCAATCGTAGACAATTTGTACTCTACTCGCAATATCACTTTTATATTTCAAGTAATTTAGTGATTTCACAGACTGACTTTCAATTTTCATTTGACTTGTAGTGGCTTCGAATAGTTTCCTTATAAAGATACAACACTCCACACTAAAATTTACATTCACCGAGAGAACACTTAAAAATATTAGGGAATTATAGAAACAAGAACAGAAGAAACATTTTTAACAGCCTTCCCCAATTGTTGATTCACTTACTTGACTCGATCCAATGATGGAGGCCGAAGAAATTGGCCTTGTAAGAAAGACTTTTATCTTCTTATCGTACTTATTAATTGTACTGACTAAAATTTTGTGTTGCAGATAAGACAAAGATAGGGATTGATATTCCAAAAATCCCTGCGATGTACACTGGATCGGGAGATCTTTTTGCTGCGTTATTTCTCGCGCATTCAGACTCTAAAGACGTCAGAAGTGCTTTGGAAAAGACGATAAATACAGTGCATGCTGTTCTAGAAAAAACTTACGAAGATTCTCTGGGTAAAGGAATTTTATGTTAATTTCAAATATAAAATACGAACGAGCTGATATTAATTGTTTTTTCTAATTGTAACAGCGCACGAAGACGAAAAGGCACAAAATGCAAGAAAAATTGAGCTCCGTCTGATTCAGAGCAAAGCCATCATCGAAAATCCACCAAATAAACTCATCGCTGAAGTTCTAACGTAGCTTTTAAATGGATATGATACTGAGGAAAAAAAATAACTCCACTTATCTTTCCAACACACTATTAGCGACAATAAAAAAATTATATTATGGCCGTTGAATGATGAAACGTAAGAAAGCTCGCGTAGAACGTGAGAATGAAAAGAAACTTTTCTTCGAAAAACAAGTCATTTGCAGATTGTGAGTAAATGAAATTTTTTAAATTACAAATGTTTCAAGATTTCGAATGCACTAATTCAAACAAAGTTAAATTCCTGTACATTTTCTTATTAACTTTTTATTCAGGTATGCATTTTGAATATTTCACAGTTTTTTCAACATTTTTCAACAAGAAAAACACTGCAACAAGCTATGTTTTGATTTGCCCTTTGTAACAATTTATCACTGCCGTTATCTACACAACAAACACATCTAATTCGAAGTTTTTTTAAAGCGAATCGATGAAGATGCTTTATCAGTTGTTCAGTCGGTAAAAATCCTGCTATGAATCTTTCTCTAGAACGAATTTATTTTTTTGAGAAATATAAATTCTCCACGTTGTCCTCGTTTCATCAGAGAATAAGGTGTAACTTTGCATTTTTCAAAATGTGCAGCCTCTTTAAGAAACATGGGAGTCTGCTATTCAGCTGTCTCCCTCTCGCTCGCACTCACGAAACTGATAGAGCACTTTAATAAATGCCCGTGTGGCTTAGAACAAAACTGTGAGATAACAACAACGTTTTTTCAGGATATAAACACACATGACCAAAAAAACAAACAGTCTTCCAAAATATGTGTTATAATAATTAACGTAACAAATGATATATTTATTTAAAGGAATTATGTATCTTACGTCTGGAACGCTGTTTTAAAGAAAAATTGTTATTTATCGTACAACATAAACGTATATACAATGTTAATGCAAAATATGTTTTCTCAGTATCTGTACCCAGCTCCGTATTAAGCGATTCGTATGGGAATTCAATTGAGCATTCATAGCCATTTTTTCATAGTAGCCAGAATATCGAAAGTTGTCTTCTTTCATTAGAAAATATGGGGACATTTTTTTCTCCAAATAACAAGCGTCTCCGAAAAAAATGTGAATCGTCCTTTAACTATTTCTCTTGCACTCGCGCAACTGATAGAAGCCGTAAAAAAATTAGTTTTTCAAGTACTCAATGTGAAAACTATTATTTGGAAAATTCTACAAAGCGTTGATTAAAAAACGAAGGAATTTCTTTTTCTTTGCCGTTAAAAGGTTTTCCTTCTTCTGTTTATATTCGAAAAATATCAAAAGATTGATGCATCGATATTTTTTTGAATATCCAATGAAAATATCAATAATTTTGGTTTATTTGCTGCGCCGTGTGCTATAGTAAATCATAATACAGTTCGGAACGTTTTACAAACTCGAGTTTCCTGTGAGAATAATCGAAAAAGTTCCAACGGTATCTTGCTCCTTGCATGTGCGTGTCGAGGTAGATTATCCTAAGTCGAAGAGGCAAACGTTTTTGATCTTTCTCGTAGCAAATCCGAGGTCGAGGGAAAGTTGCATAATCATGAATAATCGAGCAAAGCGAGTAGAAAAGAACAGAGATTTTGTCTGTTACCGCTTGTGTAATGACTTGCTCCGATGCCCCTTGGCTCAAGACTGATCGATTCTTAGATTATGTATTATGAGACCCTCCAGGAAAAAAAACCGAGATAAAAAGTGAGAATGGATGTTACGATAAAATTTAATTATGAAGAATCGATTTTTCCCTATTTACTATCGAAATCTATGATATTTTTTCAGTTTTTCGTAGAACTCGCGTAAAAAAAAAATGAAGGCAACATTTATAGCGACACTTTTTTTTCAACATAAGTTTGTTATTAATTTTCCTTTTGATTTTCGAGCAGAAAAATAGTCAATGATAACAAATCTAACATCGATTTCTTTCGTTCTTAATTACGAAAATTTCCATATTTAATTACTTTTTTATTTTCATTTTATTCTTATATCTCATCATCGTATTTTTTTCTCACATTTCAAACAATCTCTCTACCTCTTCCTCCACCCTATTTTCCTTCATTTTTTTCAATGATTTTTCTATACCCTCATCAACAAGATTCCTCGTTTTTTTAATCGTATTTTTTTCACCCTCCTTCGACGCACGAAGAGAGGAAGGCGTCAACACAAAATTCACCCAACATGACTTAGCCTTATCCTCGCACATGCATTTACTCCGTCGTAATTTTCTTTCATTCCTCTACGGTCCTTTCAATTTCCTTCTTCTTCTCATTTACAAAGATGCCGCTGTAATATCGCGGCTGAATGTTACATTGCGTTGCTAAGGAAGAAACTTGACGATGATTTACGGTTCTGTCATCAAACACACGCGTTCGAATTTCTCTTTGGAGTTTTATTCTCGAGGCACATTTTTTGGTTTCCTTACCTCGTGGGGCACGTTATTTTTTCTATCGATTTAAACACGATCAAGTCACAACAGAAGGCCAGAGAACCCGAGGAAAATTAAAAAATGACAGATAAAAAAAAGTAAACAAAAATTGCGTGGTGGAAAAAAAAGGGAAGACAATTTTATGACAACCGTAAAGTCGCGTAAGCGCACAGTTACGAAGCCATTTCCGGCTCCGGTTGACACGACAACCCAGGAAAGCCGCAAGAGCTTGTCCACCCGGTCGCTCAAACTCTACGGGACATTGTTGTCCGAGGTCATTCAACGACGAGTTGAACGTACTGCTATATTCCACTTTTTTTTACCCTTTTTTATACCCATATATTTTTGTTTACATATATATACAAATCGGTTAAGTTTTCGTGTCATTGCTGTCTACCTGTCACGTCAACGTCTTTCCTCCAAATTCACAGTTTTAGACTTCTCTAGCTTGACAATGATTCTTAACATCCTTTCCCTTCTCCATACTCTTTTTTTTCTTCTTTTCTGCTCAATGAATTCTGGTAACCGGAAAAATCATAATCTCTGCTTCCGCTTTTATGGTAGTCTCGCTACAGTCACGTTCAAAAGTAAATTTTTCCGGTGATTTTTTGTTAAATTGAAACAACTGGCGGTATAATCTGATTAATTGCATTGGAATTAATTGGATTAATTGGTATGACGTTTAGAGTTTTAGGAATAAGCCTCTCTCCAAAAGATCAAAAGTAAAACTGCAGCGTTTGAATTTTTTTTCTTATTCTGTAGAAAAACACCTTTACGAGACTATGGTCTTAGAGCCTTTTCGTCATTCAACATGATTTCCAGGATTCTCGATTTCATCAATAGACGTGAAACCCGATTTTAATTGTTTTCATCAAGTTCAGTTTCACAATTTACTAGAAATATGTGAGATTTGATTTTTCATTTAAACGACAGAAGACTGCGTGAAAAAAGACCAAAACACTCTGTTTTTGTTCTGAGAAAATCGGTCTTTGAATTATTTGGATGTGCTTTCGATCGCATTTGGATTCTCTGTACGAAGAAGACGTTTTTTCAAATTATAAAATAAACTTGTGTGCGAACGTGATTAATTCGTCGGAGTTCTGTATCCAGGAATTTCTCAGAATTCGATTGAATTTCAATGGAGTATCGAACGAGCTTACTCAAAAGTTTATAACTCTAAAACACTCGATACAAACGATTTTACGGTTAATGTGTCGGCCAATACTATTCAGAATGCAAGTTAGAATAGCGAAGGATCATTGTTCCGGCTTCGGTAACGGCTAATCGTCGATCTGTACCCGTATAACTTCGGTATTATTCAGCAAAGTACAGTAAACCCACGAATGTGTGTATAGACGCAACTTACGAGCAACGGTAATACTATTACGACGTCCCTTATAGTTGTTTCTTTCTCTCTTTATCTCCCGAGAGAGTAAGAACTCTTACGAGGTCTTGTGATATCGTTACATATAACGTGTGGGTTTCTCTTACCTTCATTGCTCGCTTGCATTCGTAATAGTGGGAAAAATATAATAGTCCCAGATTACAGGTACGGAAGAGGAAGGATAAAAGGCTCTCTCTCTCTCTTTTTATCTTTGCAAGGATTCTGTTGGTATAGTAAGAAGGAAAGAGAGAGGCACGCGGGAGTGCCTTGACCCTGAGAGTGTGAAAAATACTGGCGTTTCTGTTTTCCTCTTGTTATCCATACAGACAACTGCATCTCTCAATTTCTAAAGTTTTGCACGTGATCGAGATACTGATCTATATTTCGATTTTCATAAAATCACTCACTTTCCTTTACGAACTTTTCTCCTGGCTCCTGAAATTCAAATAACAAGTTCTAAGTTTTTGTTTGTTGAGTCGAATTCCATTATAATTTTTCCATATTGTTTATCAATTTATTGACTATGTGCATATGTTTTCAGTAGAAGACGAAATTTGTCGTTCTTTCTAAATTTGTTTATTACTGTCATGTGCCATCATTTTCAATGATACTGCTTTTTAAAAATTGGGAATTAAGTTCTTCTCGCGGTAAATTATTATCAAAAGCTCATTAGAGAAAAAAATGTTAAATTTAACATTCGTAAAATCTTTTGTACGAGATTAAAGTACGTAGCGGTGTAACGTCACCCACGATGCTTTAAATCACCTAGGCTTTATCCGGGTCGAGCTCTACCTCTCGTACGTTGACTTTCCGTGCTTCTGGAATCTTCGCTGGTGTCTGAACGAATGGTGGCTGCAAAAAAATAAGGAAAAAAAAAATGATTAAAAATAAACGAGACTGATGAGAAAAAGAGAAGAGAGTTGAAAATTTCTCGATCGGTATCGTATTACAAAATAAAAGTATTCTGAATATCGGAGAGTTGCAAGTTTGCTAGAGTTTTGACGTTATCGGAAATCTGTGAAGATATCAAGCGGCATAGATCGATGATTGGCATCATCGCTGTATTCCGCTCTATTTAAATGAAGGCACATTCAGAATATAATTATAGTCGAAAATTGGCCCAAAGTAAAGTTCTACCGATTCAAGTGTCACGAGCACAAAAAATGGCGTAATAATCACTGTTATTTCTGTATAAATAGAACTAAGCTTTCAATATTGTCGGTTATTTCGAGTAATTACGAGACTTTTAGCACCGATATCTTTCGTTGATTCATAGGAGCATCCACACGTTAAAAAAATTGATGATAATCGACGCTTCGTTCAAGAGCAAACGAACCGGAAGGAATGGCAAAACATTCTCGTATAATTGTAGAGCAAAGAGAGGGAAAACAGGGAGAATGAGAAATGCGCGGGTGTGCAAGAGCGGCAGGGGGTGAGGAGGGGTTGAAACGGTCGTACACCCCGTAAGAGAGGAGCAGTGAGCGCTAACCGGTCCATTCGTCGCGGAGTCTACGAGAAAGAGATGTAGAAAGAAAGAAAGGAAGAGAGAGAGAGAGAGAGAGAGAGAGAGAGAGAGAGAGAGAGAAAGAGAGAAGGAGGGAAAGAAGGAAAAAATCCCTGAGGTGGTTGTGGTGAGAGATAATGATGGCGATGCAAGAGAACGGACTAGAGACCAACCATAAGAGAAGCAAGAAGGACGAAGAAGAGAGATGGGAAGAGACGGAAGAGCGCGTTGAAAGAGGATAGCGAAGAGGCAAGTTCACGTCCAAGAAGAGAATGTGGGACGATGCCCTGAAGTAACCTCCATCAAGGATGGACTTCCATTGGTGCGAGGCTCTCTTCGTCAGCTTCTTGTGCTCTCTCATACACTTGAAAACCAGCGATACGATACTCTATAGAGATGTACTGACTTTTCGGTGTATTTGAGCCTGTTCGTATCGTTGTATCATCAACACTCGTACATACAAACCAATACACGCACCACACGTCCATCGATGAATCTTAGGAGAGAGTCCTTATTTTAAAGGCTACAAAACTGTACTTGGAATTTACATTCGTATCAACTATGTTTTATGTGTTTTTGAGGTTGGTGACAAAGGCCAGAAAACGAGGGGATGATTTCCCTTATCGTTGTACGAATTCTACAGTCACTTGATCATTTGAATTCGTGCACAAGTATCCGAAATTAATTATGACAGCTTTACTTCTCTTGAAAAAAAAAGAACTTTTGATTTTTTTCCCTTATCACACCTACAATAGGTGGGAAGCTTATTTATTTATTTTTCCTCCACTTCAATCTCACAATTTTTTCTTCAATCGATGTTTCGCGAGCACGTGATTTTTTGTTCGTTTCTTTTTTTTTTTTGCAACGAGAGAAGGACGCAAAAAGATGAACATCGTGAGTGAAGATCTGCGAAAGATCTCTCGTCATCTCCTCGCTCTTTTCTCGAGGTCGATGCCACCGAAGTGCTCCGTGGCCAGTCGGGTCCTCTCCATATGGTGGAGATTCCTTCTACTCTTCTTGCTTCCCGTTTCGTCGGGCGACCGCAGGGAACATATACCTGAAGGATACCGAATCGAAGGTCGTCCGTTAATGTATATAGTTAGTCCGATCCTCCAAGACAAAGTTCTCTCGAATATACCAAGTTTTTTATAAGGATAGCAAAGGTTTGTTCCCTTGAGTCGTTTCTGCTGGCTTTTTATATTAGGGTGCCATTGAATTGGTCAGATTGCTTGAAATCTTATAATCTTCAGATCGACAAAATGATGACTGTTTTAAATTATCTAATTTTGGTCAACGAAAAAAATGATTACTTTTGCTTACGGGCTTCATAGAATAATTCTTCTTAATTCTATTATTTGATTTATTCTCAGAGTCTTTGTCATACTGACGGAAACTTTTGGTTATTCGTTTTCAATATTATCAATATTGAATTTTGCTTTTTCTTTCGCTACTTGCACAGTTCCATCCTCGCAAAAATAAAACTCTTTCTTCACCCGTTCCTCCCGAATCTATTTTTATCCTCTCAAGTTTTTTTCAATTCGTCGGCTCTTACAACGTTTTTTTCCCAATTCTTTCTTGCGAGAATTTGTGAATATACTTGGAGTTTTAAGGTCGACGACCGCAGTCCTGTGTCCACTTGAGAGTCCGTATATAAAGAACACGCAGAATCACCAAGATCCGGAACTACTTGTTCCGAAGCTCCAACGTACTCGACGAATGCGTAAGGTCGAAGGTCAATTTACAATCCTTCCTCAATAATCTGTCTAACTCGCGTATTAGGTACCAGTTCAACAGAGCGTATCGACAATCCTTCTTTTTTTTATCAATTCATTCTCCACGATTTTTTACTTAATCCAGGAATAATATTTTCTTATTATATTCTTATTGTACAAGACTCAATAATTTTAATTCTAGTAATAAAGTTTTATTATGAATTTTGATGAAGCAAAAGCCAGTCGTCTTCCAATGAAAATATAGATAATTAATTGAAGGTGAAGAGCTTTACGTTTCATCGTTTTAGGTCATTAAGATTTTCAACCACAAACGGTTGAAAATCGCCGATTACTCATTACTGATTATCACGAATTCTATAGCTGCTTAAACATTTCTGAGCAGTACAACGTTCACGAGAATAATAAAAATAATTCCTCATATGCAGGTTCACTGTGACCACCGTCAAAGAATATTTGCTGGCAAGATGGGGTGAGCACAAAGTTCATGCTGAGAATGTTGTATTACGTATAATTATTATTATCGCAGAAGTGCCAGAGGTAAAACGTTACAGGAATAACATGAAAGGCAAAAAAGAAAGTGAAGAATGAAATAAATAACAACCGCGACATGCTTACGATTAAGAATTTATTGGGAAGTCTCGATAAAATACAGCAGTCATTGGTTATGCTGTTTATAGATATTATCACGAATTTGATAAACTGTTTGGAACTTGTAAAAAGAACAAATCTGATGGTGCACAAAAGATATGAATTCATTTATTATCATTTGCATTCTATTATAATTCGAGGACTCAAGAAATTTCGGAATTTCCAAATGATTTGGCTGCATGACAACCTTCGTACAAAGCATTCAATCAAACGACGATACTCGTAAATTCGATCGACATAGAGGTAAATAAAAAAAAAGAGAAATAAAGGAAAGGATTCAAAATTTGTACCGTTCGATGGACCGGAGAAACTGAGAAGGAAAAATAAAGGAATTTAGTCATAAATAAGGATCGTTCGGTTGAACCAACGAAAATTTTAGAACTTCAGTAATGGCTGAAAATGCAGCTTTGGATATCCCGTAGCGGTTCTTCGTCGAGAATCGAAGGTCAGTTAACGCCGCGAGTGCAGCGAAGTGTATAGAAGTATAGAGAAGAAAAGAGAGTATACAAACAACCAGTCAAAGTAGTCCACGATCGTGGAACGTTGCACTCCGCGAAGTTCCGCTAACTGCAGTTTAGAGAAATAGCAACGATTCGCAAAGAAATTCACTATTTTTTCATGATTTTTGTATTGATGAAAAACAACAAATATGCTGCTTTTAAAAGCCATTATTGATGAAATACAGATGAAATTGAACTTGAAGATATCAATCATTTCTTCTTGAAATCTGTTTTTTTCATGTGGGTTAAAAAAACAGTTACGGGATTTTATAGAATTTAGCAAAATTCGATTCTCGTCCCTGCGTTTTTCGATAGGTTGAGAGCGTATATAATATGCGGTTGATTTTTTTGATGGTTCGTTGACCTCTCTCGCTTCACGAAACCGACCACGAAATTCACGAATCCGATTACGTAGTATCGTGAGTGTATATATGTATATACATATATAAATATATACATAAAAAGAGAAAGACAGAGAGAGAGAGAGAGCGAGAGAGAGGAGAGAGAGAGAGAGAGGGAAAGGTTCATGCGACGGGATTGGAAAGAAAGTGCGGTGACTGTGACATTGAATCACAGGTCCGATTAACGCGACACTTTTTTCGAATGAATCACTTTTGGGAATGTCAAATCATGAAAAATCATTTCTCTCTCTCTCTTTCTCTCTATCCATTCATTCTTTTCTTTTTTTATTTTTCTATAACGCTACTATGCCGAAGTTCAAGGTTTTTCGATGTTGATGCACCATTTGCAATGCTTATTTTTTCAATCCTCTTTTTGGTCAGCACAATTAATCCAACATTACTTTTTCCCAATTTGGATTTAAAATAATATTGAAATTTTGTCACCAATTTCATCTTTCAGTCAATGATTTAAATAGAAAACATTGCAATAGATTTGGAGTGGTCACAAAAAACTAAAACCTTAGATGAATTATTTTATTTCAAAAGAATATTATTCTTGAAAGGGATACATTTTTAAACGTAAGAAACTTTCGATATTGAAAATGATTGAAAAACTCAGAGTAAAAGTCTGTACTTGAAACAAAAAGTTTTGTTTTATTTTTTTTTCCATGTAATGGTAACAAAATATCTGTATAGAATCTATAATTCCATAGAAATCAAGAAAACACTTAATCCTCTGGATGAAAAAATGTTTTTACGATATCGTTTGAATCGATTTTTATAGTATCTGCATAGCATCGATGATGTCAGAGAAATCGAGAACATTCTTGAGTCTTTGGATATGGGATGAGTCGAAAAGTGTGGGCGAACGAACGAAGGAGCAAAAAAAAAAAGAAAATGGGGAAAAAGAATAGAGTGGATGGTTCAACATTAGTTTTCGTGAGGCTATTAGGATTTGGAGTGGCGCCCTGTAGACGGGGCACGAATAAAAACCGATTACGTACGGTCAGGTTCTTTCTTTCCAACCTGCGTTGTCGGCTATATGCAGGACAAAAGATATGCAACTCTGTTCGTTTGCCGGTGCAGCACACGTCACAAAACTCCGCCTTAACCCAGTGCCACTGAGGTATTATAGAGGGAGGGAAGTTAAGGTGAATAAGAAGGGGGGCTCTCTCATATATGGGTGTGTGTTGTACCCATGGTAGTTAGGACGAACGCTTTTTGGGTCTAGGTCTGTTCAGGACGTTCACCCCACGATCTGACTCTTATGCTCGTGTTGTTAACACACTTTGCTTTAATACGGATTCACTTGTACGTGAACCGAGATCTAGCGAACGAAAAAGCCATTCACCTGCGCTAGTCCATACGTTAAGTTACGCGACTTACGTCTTTATTTAACTCAACGATCGTCACATATGAACAAATAGACACAAAAAAATGAAATGCTCCTTTTCTTTCTGTAACAAAACACACACGGACACATGAGAACCTAATCCATCAGGGATTCTATCAGTTACCTAGGTTATAAAGCATAACGCAGACTACGCAGTCATTGACTTTTTACTTTTCAAATCGAAAAGGGTGTTTGATGGTCGAGGACTGTGAAAAAAAACGTTTCGACCCAGAGAGCTCTTGCACCTGCATTCTTATCTGTGGCATCAAACAAACTCATCCCTCCCTCGAATTCTTGGGCAGGAATGAATCGTAAATCGAACATAATTGTTCTGAAACGACCTACGGATGAAATTTGATGGAAATGTATTTTTTTTCTTATTCCTTATTATGTTCGGTATGATTCTTTTACTTTGTAAGGATAAATAATTCGAATTCGAGTTCTTTTAAAAATGAATATTCGAATTTTGGTTGCCTCGAAGTCCGAGTATACCAATAATTGTTAAATTGTTATTAGCTGAGCTGAATTTTTCATTGATTAATTAGTCATTCTATTCGATCGATTGATAGGTACGTTCTGCGAAATAAAAACCATGTTATTTCATCATCAAGTCATTTGTTAGTTATAATAATTACACGTTGAACTAAATCAAGAGAGATAAGTATAAATATACCAAACATTCATTTACAAAAGATGTATGATTGAACGAATTCTCGAATCATTCTTTGAAACCGTCTCATAGTTTGAAAAGTGGTTCATATTGAAAGTGATTACGTTTTCTGAAGGTCCAAACAATAGATTTTCCTAACCGAATCTTTTTGAAAATGGAGTGAACAAAATGCATCAAATCATAAAGACAAAATCGGTCATCACTTTGTCCACAATTTAGTTAATTTCTTTTAAACGGTAACGATGATATTTTTCTTGTCTTATTGTGGTTGGAAGTAGGTGAATGGTGCAAAGGAAAAGATTCAAGTGCAGGTAACTCTATGGCTACTAGTCTCGGTGTTATAAATGTATATAGATATATTTATTACTGTATATACAAAAGTATATACAAATACATATATCCACGCAATATATATACACATAATCGTGTCCCAGAGAGCGAAGCCCCCTTCTCCGCTCGTTCCTCGTCCGCTGTACCTATTACGCGGAAAACCAGGAAATGTGGTTCAACGACACCGCAACCTTAACCCGTAAAAGCGCGACGCGAGCGATTCGACGTTCAAGTTCTTGCGCGAATGAGAAAGTTGAACTCGCCCGCGAATATATACGAACAGGCTACGAGAGAACGATGAACCTGTGCAGAAGGCTCGTGCAGAGTCTCCAACACATCGACGATATAGTACAACACCTTTGCATATGTATGTTCGTATGTATTACGAGAAAAAAAATCCACGTGTGTGGCTTTTTTTCATATGCAACAGAGAGGCTGTAAATCGCGCAATAAGACGCTCGTCAAACGTCAGCGATGAATAACTGAGCTGGCCTGTTTCGTGACGTGATCTCTGTAGTGCACTTGTGAATCATTTTTTTTTTTCCTACTAAGTAGAACGCTGATTTATTTTCATCGGTCTATACTGTCGAACCCACGAAATTTGGCCTCGAACAAAAATTTAATTCTTGCTCCTTTTTTGATCATTGACTCAGATCCTGTCAGAATTTATCAGGATTTAAAAGGACACCCTAGTGGATGAGAACAACTACGCGGAACTGAAAGCAACCATACTTTTGAAAGTCACTTTGAAACGTAATGAATCCTGAAGACAATCACGAAATAACGGCATTGTATTGCTGCAGATGATGTTCAGATAAAACTTTGGTTATGGTATGGTTGCTTTTGGGATCCGAAGGAATTTTTGCAACACTCATAGGTGTTTGCTTTTTTGGTTCCCTCTGTACATTACACTATAGAATCATGGCGAATGCTTAAATTCATAGCTTGTCCCATTTATGAGTCAACATCTGGCAGATATATTCTTCATTTCGATCTGTTGCACAATTAATTCCATTTTACTGAAGATTTTCTGCGAAGTTATTTCCGTTTATCGTATTGTAAAAATTGTATTTATTTTTGGCCAGATATGAATGATTTCAATTTTATAAAAGTGCTTTAATCAATATTTTTATTTTTATTGTTATTATTATTATTATTATTATTATTATTATCTGTAGCCTCTTGCATGATTGTTCTAATGAAAAAAATCATGTTTCATGGTTTTGTGAGTATCGTGAAAAATGTGGTAATTAAGAAACGTAATTAGTTAATTACTCCAATTGCCCATGATTTTTGCTTTAATTCGAACGATTCGATTTACTGTTTGGAACTCGTTAGTTTCTGATGAAGATCGTTGCATGGGAACGACATTAATTTAACCTTATCGAGCTTCTTAATTGATTCGAACACTAATTACACATTAATTACTGATGTATAAATTACGAACGTATGTATTATTTCATGCAGATGGAGTAAAGTGATTTTTGCCTGTTGTAGATAAACTCTCAGGTGCATAGACTCAAGTGTACATCCAGGATCAACAGTACGAATGAAAGTATCACGGTAAACAGTTTTGTTGTTCTAGGTCCCCGGGTTCAGTGCTCGCTTCTTGGCTGCTTGCCACGGCTACTTGAGCCTCACTTCTCTCTTACTTCTTCTTCTTCTTTTTCTAACTCCATCTTTTTTTTCACACCGTCCATGCGGAAATTACGGATTCTCGAGTTGCGTGGCGAATTCGCAAAATTTTTGACTCGTCATATTTGTGCGTCATTATAGACCTATCGAACGGGAGTCAATGGATTCATCGATCACAAAGGAGTCATTAAAGCGTGCTACTAACTTTTTCGAACGTATAATGACTAATTTTTTATATTTTTCTTTGACGATTAAATATTTCTTTCAAAAATAATTATAAAAAATCTCCATGGAATATAATCGATGGGGGGAATTTCGTGCTATTAACCACCAGATCAATAATTTCCGCCTTTTTTTTCCAAACTTTTTGATACGTCGAAATAGTTGTGCAACGTCCAATGAACTTCCGTTCTCATTATAAAATAATCGAGTGACCCAACTGCTATGAGAGCTGATTAGTAACTGTTCACGAAGAATAAAAGCGAATCTATGATAAGCCAACAGAGTATATAATTCCTACGTGTATAATTCATTGTGCAAATGACACAAATGGAACAGAGAAATTGCATAAACTTTCATCTCGTCGTTGCTGGATGGTGGATCGAGAAGTATAAGTAGTCTCTCCGGTATCCACGAAACTCTCATCCGTGTAACATAACGAGACGAGCGAGCATCCCAAGTAATTTATATACAAGTATATTTTAAATGTAACGAGAACTATACACGAGATGCAACGTTGATGGAGCATGTGTGATAATTGATGAAAAATATCGTTAATTTCATCAAGGAAAGATAGTAATTACTTGCCAACGTTTATGCGAAAGTATAGAAATTTTTTAGAGAATCTGACCTACTTCTTCAAAAAAAGTACAGTTGCATAATTTGTGTTTGGGAATCAGCTGGAAAAATTATCAATAAATACTACCGAAAAAACATGATTACGATATCATTTACGTAACTTAATGACCGGTCAGTAAAGAAATAACTTTCTTTATCAATTATTAAACCACATTTATAGCAACATTAAAAAATGGAAGGAAACTAATCGAATAATTTGGTTAATTAGTCGCGATTAAATTCTATTTGAATTTTTACTTTTATTTGTATTTTAAAAGTAGAAACATTTTTTTCATAGATTCCGTTACCCTCACATATTTAAATGAAGTTCGTATGATGCTATTTCAATGATATTAATTTAACTCGTCCATTAAAAATTAACGGGTTCTGTATTTTTATGAATTATTTTCATGACCAACTGCACAAAACCTGTTAAAACTTATGTGCGGAAAAAAATATACATAAATTTATAGTTTCTGCACAGATTTAAAAAAAATGTATGTCTTGATTATTTACGACGAGTGGAAAAGTTTCCTAAACGCGCAATTAGGCCGAAATGACGTGCAGGGATTACCGTTAGCTCACCTGATGGTGATTTCCGGGTTTCGCTTATGCGAGGCGAGTTCCTCTTTGCCCCTCGAGGCATTTCTTCGATGCGGAGAGTGTTTTTAAGCCTCGATATATGGAGACAAATAGCGCGGCTTGGTCTTGGCTCCTTAGGTCACTACAAAATTTTCGTTTCAACGAAATTAATGCTTGTCGTTACTTTCGACCGTTATCGGCGTTATCGCAAATACGGAATCCTGCGTTATTCATTCTGTTGCCTGTCGTGGAATAACGCGCTCGCCAAGTCTTGGGATTTCGTTATCCAAAATCGTATCCTTAACTTTTTTTTCAATTTCAATACTCATGATTCATCACAGGATTCCAAATAGACTCATTCCACTAATTGACCCAAGTTTTCTTTTCGTATCATCTTCTTACTCTCGCTCGAAATAATTTTTCAAATGACTTTGACTGCGAACTCTAATGACTCTAGCAATTTACCTCTACAAACATTGTTTCCGAAAGTTTAGGACAAAATTAAATCAACACTATTCATTGTGAGGAAAATTTTTCTCTTTAATGAATTGAAGTTTACGGGAAAACCGTGAGCGTTTTCGTCGATTTTCATCATTTCTGATGCAAAATGTAGTTACGAATTACATTTTTTTAACATCACTGATCATTCACTGTCAAAATGATCTTCAATTATTTTGATTAAGACTTCCGATATTTATCTTGAAATTTTTTGAAAAATTCTAGACACTTTGATCTCTTAGGTTTTTTGAATTGTTACATTTTTTACGCTCACGCATTCATTGCCCGAAAAAATGAATGTTACGGGAAGTCAAGATGTTTTGGCTTGGCGCACAGGTTTGTCGAGTGTTACGGTGTGAAACTTGCGTCAGAGGAAAATGTAAGTGGCCCGGGGCAGGAAGGGACCCGTACAGTGTGTGTTGGCGGACCCGGCCACGCATTCCCAAACGTGGACGAAAGTAATAGTGAGGGATCGTAAAAAGTTATATTATATATAGATATATCGAACTTCACGTGATTTTATTTTTTGAGAAATATCCTTTCGATTAAGAAGACAAAAGAATAAGCAGTGTTCCGAAAAATGAATCGATGGCGATTAAAAAATTTATTCTTCTCAATGAGAACAAAGCTGTTCCTAGACATTTGAATAAAATAATAATTGAACAGCATTGATTTTCAAAAATTGTCCGATTATTTTTTCAAAATCGTGAAATTTCGTTGCTTTTAGTTTTTGCCATACTTTCCAGAATTATTCGTCATGTAAAATTTCAAAACTACCAACACATTTGTCACTTGGCCATAGGAATTGAAAAACAAAATACAAAAATAGGGGCTACATTTTTCGTTGAACCAAAAAACTTTTAATTTAGTTCGCTCTTCCTCTGAGACCTAGAATTTTATAGAACCACTTTTTCCAGCCATAGTTGATACAGAGTGAAAGAGAGATAGAGAGGGGGGGGGGGATAAAGAGCGAGGGCGAAGATGCAGCAGGTGCAGCGAACCTGACGGGCGCTGAGAGTTTACTTGAGCGAATCGTCGTGGTGAAGATGCGCCTCTATTTTCTCCCGGAACAAAACACTAAGAGAACGGACAGTGTCTCCGAGAGAAAAAAAGAATGGAATGGATTAAAAGAGAAAAAGAATTGAGAATTCACGAAGTATATTGATAACGAAAGCTTTGCATGATACGAGAATGAAGCTGGATTGCATGTGATTGTCATGATCGTTATCAAATACTTTTCTATCATTGAAAATGATAACAATCCACCGCTAGCAATCACGTTGTCGGACCTTTTGCCAGAACCCTGAGGACATTAGTTTTATTGTGTTTCGAGCTTTCAAAAAATTCGAAAATAAACAAACTAAGTCTTTAACGTGTTCAGGAAAGTGTCCATGCAATAGATTGTGAATAGTCATGTTGGAATTAAAAAATGCTGAATAATAATAATAATATCTGATGCTTGCAGACAATTCGTATTTATATAATAAATATCATCCAAAAAAATTGTGAAGTTAAGTAATATTAGATCGAATTAATCAATGAAGTGTCACATTTAGAATTGATAATTATTGAGATTGTGTGAAATAATGATTCAGTGGGTCTCAAAACGTGTAAATGTCGAAAGCATAATTAAAGTCATTAAAAAAGTAGTTTGTTTCTAAAAATCAGGTTAGCAAAAAAATGTTGGATTACGGCAAAAACAGAGTTTGTTGAACTCAATTGCAACTTTCCGCCGTACTCTACCATGGTCATATATCTATTACTCTCGAGCGTCGTAGCAGACTTACGAGATCGTATCTGGATCCCCTCCGGCCTGGAAATCTAGGCGCCTATATCTTTCTTTGTGTGTTCTTTCGATCTATCTCTTCTCCTTGCTCTTTCTATTATTTCTTTGGTGAGAAACGAACTGTTGAACGGTCAATAAGCCTGTTGGCGAACTTTGTAGCAATCGCGAATTGCCTCTAGGCGTCTCATGGCATGAACGCCTTGCTTCGCGTCTACGGACAAATGCGTGTCACACGTACGATTTTCAATGCTGGCATAAAAACTGTACACGCATTGATCACAATCGTTACCGAATACGAAATGTCCCTGCACTTTTAAACACGTGATGCAAATGTATAGTTTTTGTCTACACATAAATGTACATTCGTTCAATTTTAATTATTAGCTTTAATTAAATAGCTCCGAGATATTGGGGATACCGTTACAAAACTATTTTTACGTCGGAGACCGATTTTCGATTAAAGTGAATACTGGTTTCGTTTAAATGGAAACCGAGTAAAAAAGAGTTGGTTACGTCGATTTAATTGAGCGAAGACTGCCCACCAAATAATTTTTTGACAATTTCATCCAAATTGCCGGTTATCTCTACCGTTATTCGATCTAATAGAGCAAATTGTTTATAGGCCAACCAGATTCTGTATTGTATTACGAAAATAAAAATAAAGCATTCAGATATCCGTAGAGACACAGGCTTTCATGATCTGTAAAGTGAGATTAAAAAAGGGGCTCTGGATAATCACAATCTTGTTTTAAGACTTTAATCTAATTGAGATGGGGTTTTTCGATTTTTTGTTTTCATTTCAAGAAAACATGGAGAGCACTATTACGAATTTAAATGAAATTTTTTAGAAGGCTACACCGTCTCGTATTCAAAACATTGGCAATCGAAAACTGTGCAGTTTGACACGCGTTCTTATAGAGAACCGTAGAAAAATTCATATTTCACAGAATAACTGCGAAACTTTTCAACCGATTTTCCCTACATTTTTCTCAATTACAAAAAACCATAGAAGTTGGAAAAGATTCAAATTATCATCATCAGCAAAAAATGTAAATAACCTATAGACCAAGTGTAGGAAAACGCCTTGTACATTGCTCGACTCTATATCCAAAAACTAAGCAGCTCAATGTCATAGTGTTGCAGTTTTTTTTTCGATCGTTTTCGTATTTATACATTCTATTATCTAAACACACACCTGTACCCACATATTCATAAATATATAAATCGTGAGACAAGTGCATATAGACAGACACGCGTCACTGTACGTTGCACTCACTCATTTCTCCATGTCCCCCTCGTGCCCCTCTTCTGTTACAAGTTGCATTCAGGAACTGCGATGCGTGACCTAGTGCCGTTGCAGAGCGCGCTCTCGCTCGTTCTACCTTCAAACTAGGTCTTCCTCGTTCCCAACTAAGTCCCTGCGCTTCGACTTTAATACCGTGTCCGTGAAGTTGCAAACAATGTCCCGACGAAGGTGGATTTCTCGCACGATCCATCGTTTCATGTACTCATATCATAAATATATCTATACAACGACATCTTTTTTACCATAGCGATCGAATCCCATCTTCTATTGATATACGTGAAGACTTCGCGTCCACCAATCGTAAGTAATAGCCCCGTATAAACTTGATGGATATATGATACAGAATATGAAAAAGAGATGAAAAATTGGATTTCTTTGGCATCGTAAATTCATTGATGCCGTTCAATGACTCCTTCCCTCGGTTTTCCTATAAACACGCCACTTCGCCTCGTTATAGAGTTAGTTAAATACTTCTCACTTTTCGAAAAAAAAAATTGTTCTAGTTTCGACAAGCACGAGAGACATCCAACAAATTGGCAAGTTTCTCGAGCTTCGCGTTATTAGGTTTCCATGTTATGATTTTTCGCACGAAATTTTCTGAACTCATTATAATTGCTCATTGCTGAATTAATTAAAGCGTCAATTCATCATAATTTTCCCTAATTCTGTTTTTTTTTTTTTTTTCTATTTCATTCGCTGACCTGCGTAGATGAAGTATAGATATTTGATGTACAGCGATATAATATCTATTTTATAACCTTGCTGTCTCGTAAAGTTCATTAAACTCTGAATTTTGAACGCTCTCTTCCCTCTTATGTATTTCGACATTTAAATACCGTTTCTTTTAAAAATACAGCTAGAATAATGTATACTAAAGACACACACAAACACATTCATACATTCATATACATGGACACAAAAAATGGTGTGGTCACAAATGTTTATACGTCCAGGATCGTTGAGTTACGGGACTTGGCCTCTAGCCATATGCCCATGCATATACATATGTTCTCCTCATATGTGTAATGCATATATATATTTGAGTTTGAGGCACCTTTCCAAGCACTGTTTTCTGACCAGCAAGAAAAAAAACATGTTCATCAATTTGCGTTGATCTAAAGATCCGGCGTTGCCTTCCCTGCGACTCGTTTACTTCGTTATACTTTCGGCACCACTCTATCGTTCACTTTAGGAGGGAACGCATACTATATACGTGCATATACGTAGAATACACACCTCCACAGACACATGAACTTGACGTGAATTTCTGTAACACACGCTCTTTAGATGCTATCACGAGTTTTGTTTCTTTCGTCTATTTTAATTTGGTTTAATCTCACGAACAAATTAGTTGGTTCGTTTGACATTATAGGGCCCAGCTCAGGCTCTTGACGTCACAACGATCTCATTATGTAAGAATCCTGCTGAGGTTCTCGACCGTTCCACATGTTCTACTGAAGATTCCCCGTTATTTTACAGTAGAAATTTACAGGCGTTTGTTTTTTTTTTTTATACTTGTTTTTAATTAACGTTAGTCACATGACGGGGAGGGGGGGAGGACGAAAAATATCTCGAAGGGAATCATGAATGGGATGAGACACGAGAAAGGAAGCGATCTATTAATAATTAAGAGTTATTTTTACTTTTTACCTAAGCCGAAGAAGTTAGCGGATGATTATTTCGGTTAAATGAAGCTTTTATTATGATTTTTTCGAAACTTTGGTTTTAATGATTTGCTTTGTATTTAGTGTCGTTGCAATGTATGTTGGTATAGAGCACAAAATGGAGAACGTAACTCGTAGACAGGACAGGGTCAATGCCTCGTATACGGAGCAGAGTACTTGCCAACTTTCCGTATATGCGAATCGGGTAAGAACAAAAAAAAAATATATATATATTTATTTGAGTATAAATAATCATCTCTTACATACGATCATCCGAGATTCGTGACCGCATGTATGTTCCAGAAGAGGCGCAGAGACAAGGGACGAGCGAACGATAAAAACGAATGTGTCACGAGAATTTCCTTTTCAAACGGAATCGAGAGACGGAAGAGCTGTAAGGCTCTTCCCGGTTTGGTATACGTTGAAGCGAAGCTCCTGCAAAAAAACATGGCTTTTTTTTTTTTTTTTTTTTTTTTTTTTTTTTTTTAGAAATTCTATTACGCTCCATTCATGCGTGTGAGGGAAAATCGCATTTCCGTTGATTTTTATTTCTTCATTTTTTTAAAATTAATCGCCCTGGCGTTCTTTATCGCAGATTTTTTTTTATCTCGATGGAGTTCAAACGTTCAACGGTTAATAGTCTACGATATTTTTATATAATTTTTTTTCTACAAAAAAATATCCGAATGGATGTTTTTGATGTCATTCATTGGAACAGTTTTCGAACAGTTGTTTACAATGCCCGGAACGTTAAAAATATGTATACATTTTGAATAAGCTGCAACATTCAAATTTTGGACATTAGAATTTTTTTAATTATTCAAGCTTCATTCGTCTACGGTTATTTTGTAATCTGCGCTGGGTTTTCAGAAATAGTGGGTGACAGTGTCAAAAAACTGCGACATCGAAATTATATAAATATATACATGTATTATATTTATTCGTAAAAACGATTTCTACCTCGTGTCGCACGTGATCGTTTCTTGCGGTATAAGCGCGGATTTGCCGATCTCGTCCGACACCGTGCGATAGTACGTTATTCAGAAAATGTATGGGCAATTTTACGCCGATTTGGCAAAATTTCGCGAATACTAAGCATTTGCCAGTGATAACTCTTTTGTTGAAAAAATTATATTACGTTTGAATCTCGTTATTATCCAAAATTATTCCACATTCCAAAAATGCACAGTAATAAGGAAAAGCTACTTGTTTCGTCAGTTTAAATAGTCAAATGTCGATTCATCATTCATTTTTTTTTTTAATTTCAAAGCGGTTCGTGAAAACGACTGCAAATGTGAAAAATAAAATAAATAAAAACACAATTGTTTAGAAAATAATTGAAAGGAAATATTTGTATTACGTGATAATCAGATAAAATGTATTCAAAAATGGCGTGGGAAGGCGTACAAAAATCATTGAGTTTTTATTACAGAGGACGTGGTTAAGGATGAATTAAATTGACGTAAAATTGCCCATACGTATGATCGCGGCTCGCGGGAAGCAGAGCGGTCGACGAACTCTGAAAATACTCTTACGCATCGTGTGTGCCACTTCACTTATCTGACGGGACACGACGTCGAAAGCAGAGGTGAGCGTTGGCACAATCGATGGTGGAGGTAAGCGAAGCTTTATGGTGGTGGAGAATTGCGATTCCGATTGACCGACCGAGGATTCGAGAAAAAATGAGGATGAGAACACACACGAGGCGAGAACACGACAGTGCTGATTATGAACGATTTGCACCGGTACTCCATCGCAATGGTTATTCTTTCACTTCATCTTATGACAACGAGTCTTCACATGGATTTTTAATTATCTTAACGTTTTAACAATTTCCATGAATACCGTAACAGAAGCTCGCAACAATTGATCCTAAAATTGCCAAATTTACTTATAAAAATGTCGGCATTACTCAAATAATCACGAATATTTAGTTGGTTTTTACATTTCAACGATAATTCCACTTTGATAAGAAGTAAAAATGAATTATTCAGAGCAGGCTACACTCGAAACAATTATCGAGAAGGAATTTTTATCACAACGATTTCGAGAGAGACGTTAAAAAATATTTTATGGCTTCGGCAAGTTCTCAGTTGTACCGAGAGAGTTTCGACCTCAGCTCAGCCTCTCCCTAGTGTGCCACAGAGAGGCTGGTGCGCTCGTCTACTATAACAGTACTTGTACTCTCGCGCATTTCCCTCTCTGAATATGGAGAACTCTCGCCGCTGCTACTTACATATAGTATAATAAACACATATATTCTTTAAACCTATAAGATCAATTTGAATGTAATTACTAAATGCCACATTAAATATTCATTTCAGGTTGTATCTGTATAGCTTGTATATGTATAGCGTCAAAGAGTAAATCACATTTATCGAACTTGAAAAAATTTATCAGTTGTATCCGACCGGTAAGAATTCCTTGTGCAGGTTTTTCTTTTTCAAGAAAAATAAAAGTTATCCACACTTTTTCGTTTTCTCAAAATGACCAAGATGTCCAAGAAAAATGTGTTTTCCATTATCATGTAATTCGTTACATGTTGAGGGAGCTAGGAGTAGAAATCCTGGTGACACAAAATGACGCGATTCGATCATAAGTTTCGCAAAAATATCAAACATTAATCGTCGGCAGAAACGATAAATCGCAACATGAGTGGAATAAATCGAATGTGGCTTGCAACAAATACGAATGAGCGTTTTTTTTTTTACGGTAACGTAACATCGAGAAAATACGTACTCGGAATCTCCTCGCAGACAATTAAGACGATAAACTGGAAATTTTGATCTATTGCAAAAAAAATACGATTGTAATTTGAAAAAAATATATATATTTCGAGATAAGCAATGAATTTCTTTCGTTAAACAAGATCGTTAATCTTGTCGGAAGAGTACCAACTATCATCCTGTCTCCTCCTTTGATTCATGTGGACTTACAAGCCCTCTAATAGTACCGTACTTATTTCTCTTCTCTTCCTGAACCATTATGGACTCCCACCGGTCGACCTAGACGCAATATATACTTAAACGTCTGAATATACATTTGTGTGTATTAGAGGATGATGGCATGTGAGAGAAGAGGCCCTGCCGTTCGAATCACCGTTCGAAGGGCCCACGCCACAGCGTGACTCTTCTAGCCTCGTAGGACGGGGACCGAAGGAACCGTAGATAGACGAAAAAAAAAAATCGAGAGGGTTTTTTGTGTGTATAAATGCGCTAGACGAGTTCTCTTTCTCTCTCTCGTGAAAAGGAATCTTCTTCCCTCATCTCAGTTCGTCCTCTGGTGTCCTTCTAGCGTTTACACTCTCTTCTCTTCGGAGATTCTTCCGCTGGACCACTCTACCCCTCTATTATGTGAGTAGGTCGGTAGGGTTCGGCTAGGGAGAGTGTTCTTCTTTCTCTTCATCTTCATCGTGTCCCTATACTCTTGCTCGAGCTCTCCCCTTCGTTTTATTCTTCAACTTTTTCTAATTTTTTTTTCCTTCTATCATTCCTTTTTTCTTGTCCAAGGTTCCAAACCCTTGCTGGGCTTTGTGTTTAGTCGGAACTGTGATGAAAAATAAGTTACCTCGAAATTAAACGCTAGGATAAGTCAGAACATTCCAGTCATCGTTACGGTATTGTTTCCAGAGGCAATTTGTGAGCGATGTGTTGATGATTTTTCGAGGTTTTATGTCTCGGATTTTTTTCAAGTGCGTATCATCCTGTGAGCGTATTTGTCGCTTGTTTGCATGCAACCGACCAGTTTCTTCTCATAGAATAACGAATTGATTGAATCCTCGTTGAACTATTCTTATCGAACTGACCTTCTATCCGTCAAGCAATTTCCAGTACTTCGTGTTATCAATTAAAAGTCCTGTCGATTTGTTGAATTTACAGTAATCTGCAGCGGAAACTGGTTAATTAAGTCAACGGAATGAAGAAAAGGGAGAAGGAAAAGACTAGAGAGTGATAAATACAAAAAAAAGGAAGAAAGAGGGACAGAGTGAGAGGGTGATATACCTTGAAAAGCTACTCGCAGAGATGAGTTCACTAAACTCCGCCTGACTTTATATATTAATATATATTTATAATTTCTTCTTCCTGGTTGTAACATTAAAAATTCGCATACGCTCTGAGATACTGAAAAGAGGGGTGATCCATGGTTCAAGCTCGTTTTATATTGCCACAGGAGGAGAAGAACATCCGCGGTGCTCGCTGGAGCGACCACAAATCCCGTACAGACTCTCTTTGCCTTTGGTTATACGAATACCTAATCCACACACATACAACACACAAACCGATACACATGTTAGAATCGAGTTTCCCCTCCCCAAACTTCATAGTGAAGCTAACAGTATCTTTGATAGTTGAGAGAGCAAGTTCTGGTAGGGTTTGATACACTCGAAAGGTCCCAGGAATCCATTTGACTCTTGTCTTATTTTTGATCTCCAACAAAAAAAAGGGCTCCAACGATGACTCGTAAAGTTATGTCCAGACAAACATACACACACACATACTTGTGAAACGAAGTAAACACACGAACCGTTTGAAAAATCCCACGACTCTCGGGACTTTGTTTTTATAATTTTTTGTGTTTCTTATTCCATTTCTTACCTGACTACATTAACCGATCATTCTCCCTTTCCAATCTCATTTTCTTCTTTCATTTCACCATCGAATCCGAATTACTTTATACGCACACAAAACACCCGTGGGTAGAAAATGAAAACGAAATCCTCTGGGTCATCTGAGCGTAACCGTTACCAACTTCATTTTCTTATGCGTGGTGTAGAATCGATACCAGCTTTTTTTTCAATGCTTTTTCTCAGGTGATAATTGTTACCGTTAAGTGAGATGTGCTGGTCGAGAGAACAAAGGATGAACGCATTTTAGAAAATCGATTACGGCGGCTTGAAAACTATGTAATAATTTTCGTTATGAACAATCTTCAATTTTAAATAGAATAATTCACAACTCGTCGAATCAGTTGTAATTTTTTTAATTCCACAGCTTTTTCTGCAATATTATTTGTCTCATTTTCATCGGTTTTCGGCAAATGTAAGAATACTTGACAACTCAATCGAATTAATTTTAATATGACAAGCGATCAGCTGATCACTAAGTATTGATGAGTATTTTTAATCTTCGAGCTATACATCGTAAAATTGGCATTCCGATGTTTAATACAGTTTAGTGGAAAGAGATTTTTTCTTGAAAAAGCACAAAATTCTTCAAAATTATATAGTTTGATAATAAAAAATGAAAAAATGTTACAAATAAAATATTTGAGACAAGGCAAGTCAGTCCTGCCATGGCTTGCGCGCTTAATCAATTAAATGTACCATTTCGGTTGAAAAGTTATTTCACTTACTCATTATTATCCAATTTTGTCTAAATATCTAAGAGTTCACGACCAAATAGAAATGAATTTTTTTTTTGTATGCGGAAATCGATTTTTCATTCGTAAACTAAATGCAAATGTTACAAGCTTCGGATAAATGATGAATTGATGGTCTACACATTAACAAGACAGGAAGTCTCGATTAAATGTTTATATAGAACACTTTTTATTCGTTTCCCTCTACGTATAAAAGTTCAGGTGTGAATGCCCTTGATTATTGTCAGAATATACCGGAAGCAAGCCTGTACAAAGCGTGTGCTCATAGTTCCGATTGGACGTAACATTGAGCTCGGAGTATAATAGAGAGGCTTAGCTCACTGTTCACATACATAAGGCTGCATAAGTATTGCAGACTCTCGCCCCCTCTTTTCGATGCAATTTCTCGGGACAGCTATCGTCATCGCACTGCAGTAGAGCCGTCGCGATGTAGGTGAAGTAGTTTTCTAATGAGTCTCGGCGACGAGTCCGCGATATGGCGGTGAGCTCGATGCCACGACGAACGAGAACGAGCACGATGTTGAAAAATAAATGAAAATCTAATAGAAAATAAAAATTTTAACGAAAAATAAAGAAATATTTGATGCATTAAAAAAGGCAGCACGCGAAGATGATGAAATGGGATCAGAAAATATCGATTATATGATTTGCATATTTCTTTCGATTTTCAATCAGGGCTTTAATAAAAATGCAAAGGCATTTAATGAATTATAGATTTTATGACTTGATCGCTCGTTGCTAAAAATAAGTCTTGTCTATTCGGCGTATGTGGTTCATTTTTTGAAACAATATTCTACTCAAGTTTCGAATACTTTTGTAACGATAGCATCGTGTCAATGTTACGATCGATTGTTTAATCGTCAAAAAAGAAATTTAAAAAGCAAAATGCTGTTGATGCAAAATTAACAAGTAAAAAAGAATTACCCACTGCGTGGATTTGTTTAGAACTTTTAGGAAAAGAATGAACGGTGGTACGTCAAAATCGCTCAAGAATTACGAACAAAATTTGTTACCTTATAAATTGTTGTGTAAAAATGTATCCATATCAATATTTTTCTGAATTAATCAGTCGCGTTGTAACAGAAATGAACTGTTGATTCATTGAGTTTTTCGTATTAAATTTTGTTTAAAACTGTTTTGAAAAATAAATACGGATTTGACTACTGTGAAGCAGCTGATTTACTTTAAAATATGATATCAAATGAGACGAAAAAAAAGAAAAAACTGAATGAGAAAGAAATAGAGATATCGAGAGCGAGAATTCGCACTAAAATCTCAATGCCTCAGTCGTACGTATAGGTGTGTCTGTGCAATAATGTTTCTTGCTCTAATGCTTCTAGTGGAAATTGATGAGACGATTATCTCTGTGTATACAGTGAAGGAAATCGCAAATGGTAGGGGATCAGAGGCACATATATACGCAAATATAAATATGTGTATAGATATTTCTTAGGGAGTCTCCGCGAGTGAGCGTAAAGTAAACTAGTGCACCGACCCGGTGAGCACGCAACCGATGTAAGAGTATTTTCAGGAGTTCAACGAACTCAAACCGCCTCGCGGTCGTCGTCGACGCGCGATGTGGCAGCGCGCAAGAGAGCCTCTCTCCTTCGCATCTTTCCTTCTCTCTTTCTCTCTTTCTCTCTCTCTCTCTCTCTTTTTCTCTTTTGCACAAGCCTCTCAGGCAAACACCATCAAAGAAACGCGAGAATTTCTCGCGTCTTACTTATTCGCGCGATCAACACCGGCAACGTGGAAAAAAGGCCAGGTAAATGTGTATAAACCTATTTGTAAGTATTTACTTCTGCTGTGACTGAAAACTCAAAGGGAAATCGATGATTTTTCCATCCAAGTATCTCTTTTGTGCAACTCTCCACTTCGATTATTTTACGATCCATGGACCATCTCCCTTTCGTCCCGGACAGAGAGAAACATCGTACGAACGAAAAAAAATTCTTTACTTTTCACGATATTTGTGCTTCTTTTGTATGATAGAGAGGGAACTTGCTTTTCTTGGCTTTAATTTCAAAATTTTCTATCGTTTTTTTTAAATGTCTATGAAGATCAATATTTTGTTAATTAAATATTTGTACTTTCCTTCTTTTCCATGCACGAGGAAAAAAATCGTGCATCCAAAAAGAAAATAATTATTTTTCTGCGATTCAAATTCGATTTTTGGAGACACGTTCAAGGCACTATCAGAAAACTGCGTGCAAAAATTTAAAAGGATTTGTCGTCCTGCATTCGAGCAATAGAAAAATTTATATTTCACGAAATAACTCCGAAAATTTTCTACAAATCTTGTCCTTATTTTTCTTAACTATAGAGAAAAAGATGACAGTTTTTCTGAACAAATAAAAAATTTCGACCATTCAGTTTCGAATGGACAACGATATTAAGCAGTATAATCTCTGTGTATTCCATTTGAGAAGTGTAGGGTTAAAGTTTATATGTTTCAACAATCCTATGACATAAAAAAACTAACGTAACTAAAATATTCCGAAAATGAAATCAAACTTTTCGAAAATTAACCAGAGAGTTAACTTTTGAATGTGACTGTGGCGTAAGGACTAACCGTTTAAATTATTTCGTTAATGTTCCAATCCATGGCAGAAGATGAAAAAAACCCTGGTTTGCTTCGGATCTCCAGAAAGAGAGAGAGAGAGAGAGCGAGAGAAAAGTGTACACTGAAGAGTGAAATATCAAATTATACTAAATGTTTCAGAGAGCGCAGCATTTCGTTGAAAAATTTTGGTTCAGTATCTTCGGGCGCCGAATTCTCGAAGTGCCCAGTACACTTCTGTTACATATCGTTCGTAAACCTCTGATTATTACACACATGCAAAGACAAATGGCATGATACAACATATTTCTCTGAGGGAATATATTCTCCGAGGAGTGTAAGATGAACGGAATAAAAAATTGTAATGAACCGACGACCGCAAGCAAAATTACGATGGAAATAAAAATGATGATATTTCCTTGAACCGAGTGTATAAGCGAGTGAAATCGTTAGTATTTGTGGAGCCACCACAAATAATTTTTTAAAAACAAAATGGCATTTCATATTTAATCCTTCATTCAAAACCACGAATAATACGCCTTTATTATTCCGAAGGAGTTGATAAAACATATAATTTACAAAGTATACTTCGTTCTTGCGACATTAAACGTTGCACGAACCGACAAGTTCAAGTTTACCTCCTGAAGTATCGTCCACATAGCTATATTTATGTACCACATTGCGCGACGACTGCCATGCATCAAGGTGAAGGTAAATCCGTGCAGTGGCAATAGAGTGCATTAGAAATGACGAGGATAGAAATAAAGTTCTCGTTCTAGGTGGAAGCATGACGAGGACATTCTCTGTTCCTCTCCCTCTCTCTCTCTCTCTCTCTCTCTCTCTTGCTCTCGTTGTTTTTTTTCTATTCTACTTCGTCCATCTTTCTTAGTTTTTGCGAATGGTAAAGACCCCACTGACGGGCGCAAAGAAAGGTCTAAGCCAAGTTAGTAAGTAGTGCAAGCGTAAGAGTGCTTCGTGAGGTCAGTAACCACTCGGCGCTCCGTTCCGTTCCGGTTACCCAGAGCTCCTCGTTGTCGTAGCCATTGCTGAATGCTCCGACGATGTCTCTTGGTCACTGCATGCTCTTCCTTCTGCCAATCCAAATGTATATTCATACATTCGCACTTTTACATTTAAATACCCATTTACTTTATCACCTTTCATTTCACGTGGACGAATTATTATATGTTGAAGTAAGACTGCCATTGAGATACTCCGTTACTGATGAGAGTATAATGGATGTCTGTGTACCGACGGACCGAAAATCATTCGTGGATTTTCCTAAATTAACGCGATTAATGTATTCGATTATTTTCTTCTATTACGCTGCGTCCAATTTTTTCTATTACATTTGCTTCCGATGCTGTAAATCATTTCCCGGTCATTTGGATTATTCAGATGGAATTCGCGGGGACCACCATCGAACATATTTCTCGATCCAGCTCGCTTCGAATATTTATAAATAATCATAATAGTATAACAAATGTTGGATTGTTGATTGTAATGAATTTTACTATTATTTTGTTTTTTTTTTTTTGTGTTTTTTTTTTACCAGAGTCATTAGTAGTTCTTCTGATTATTTTTTCCGAGAAGTCTAGACGCTTTTGATTGTCTCGATATAGAAAAAAAAAATTGGCACACAATCAACAGAAAGAATAACAGATTTTGACCATATTATTTTCACTATTTATGCGAAGTGAAAATCAATGACACGAGCATTATGGAAAAGACGTTAATGTTTACATCGGAGATTTATCGCTCAGTTGTATTATATAGAGTGACGAAGGGAGAAAAGGTACTGTAGAGCTAGTGAAGCAGAGACTTTAATGCCTGGAGCACAGTTCGTGTGGTGCATTCCATTTTGCTCGCCTGGTATCAATGACGACGAGCTCTCTCGTACTGGCCTACGCAATACACGTCTTTCCTACGTATACACGTTATATACACATACATAATGTACTGTGTAGTGTAACACGTATTTATATACGTATATGTAAAATAAGGTACTTATATATATTTATATATATATATATATATATGTGTATGCTCGTGCTTCGAGTGATTCATGCCGAGCATGCCTCGTAACGACGTTAAGTAAGACTACCACGGTAGTAGCAACACTAGAAATACACAAAAGAAAGAGACAAACGTATCTGAAAAGCAAGAGCTACAACTTTCGAATATACCTGTACTGTGTATTTTCTTTCTTTTGTATCTTCATTTATCCCCATGACAATTTTCATCCAGCTGTTCCATCTTGAAAAACAATAAAAATTCAATTGTTCATTCATCGTTTTATTACTTCTAGATGTATTTAAATATTTTGACCGGCTTCACATGGATCGCTTGAATTGTTCGATTGCACTTGCTTTTGATTCAATGAAAATTTCATTAAACAATTATTACTTTTAGTTTGCAATTAAATAGTTTGAATCGATAATTTTGTGTTGCTTTTAGCGTCACTTGGGATTGATGTAATTTCGTGATTGTGAACTGATTGAGTCGTAATGATGGGATAATTTAGAGTCGAAAGGTTTCATCTAGCGCGGATTAAATAGCTCGCGGGAAACGATTCAGAAGACACGGTGATGATACACGGAAACACGATTTCGTCGAAAAGACACGATCGACTATGAAAAATAATCTCTTGTATAAAAGGCACAAGGTAAAGTCGTTGACTTGAGAGATTTTAGGAACGGTGACCAGACAGACACATTTTTATTAGTCACGTTTCATGGCGTACGATGTACAGTTACGTTAACCGGTCGATTTTATTTCGAGGTATCCGTGAGTCGGAGAGATGTTTTGAAAATGGAAAGTGAAAGAAAATCTTTTTTCACTTGTCATATAAAACATCGAATCGATCGATTGAAAAGTGAAAACTTTGAGCGCAAAACAAACGTCTTTAGGGGTTTTATTGTTTTAATATTTGTTAGGAATTTTTTAGATTTGCTTTTGTTCTAACAAAATGTGTGCTGACTGTAGTTCAAGAAAAAAAGGTTCAACGACCATTCACATAATTCCAAAAGAAATAAACAATTTCTTTTGAAATGGTGTTAACAAATAATACCAGAGAAATTAATAATTTGCCATAATGAAAAAAAGGAAAAACGATGACAATAACAGTAACGTTAGTGATCGACGCATCATAAAAGAATATCATGATGATGATGATGATGATGATGATGATTTCATGGATGATTCAAAGGGTTAACGCCCCTCAAGCCCCGCGGATCCCTTCACGGAAAGGAGAAATAAAAAACAAACGATTTCTCGATCTACGCAGGTCTCGTATTACGACTTCCATAGTCTGGTAGGGCATTCAGGATTGTCCCTCCCCCATTTGTGAACCAACGAGCATGTAACCCTTCCGATCGTCTCTAGTAGCTGTTCGTGTTCCTGCCGGAGGGAAACACCATCGGGGCTCACGTATTTTCGGAGGTCAGTAACCAGAGAGTCGAGAGTGAGATGGAAAAAAGGCCCGTAGAAGAAAGGGAAGAGTGAGTTAGTTAGGGAAGGGGAAGGAATAAAAAAGGCTATAGCGTTCTCGCCGAGAGGGCCCCACGAAGAAGTACCGTTGTTCCTGTTGTGTACTGGTGGTGAGTTCCGTGTGGCTGACGATATGCTGGTGTCTCTTTCGCTCTATGTCCATACAAACACCTGGAAAGCGTGATATCAAACAAAAGGACGTAAGTTTGAGGATCGAATAGTTTGCAAGTGTGTTAATGGAGGTCTTTCTGATATTGAGTAAGAGATCGAGAAGAACACAGACATCCCAATCCCTATGCTTGGTGGTCGATGCCGGGAATGCCAAAGCGAACCGAACTCAAGAACCGGACGACGAGAACGACGAGGAGGAGAAAAGGTGAGAACGCTAGGGGGATCGTGGAAGGTGGAAGAAGAAGAAGAAGAGGCTACATTGAAGCAGCGGGAGAAGGAGCATCGGGAGAAGTAGGAGGAGGTGGAGGAGGAGGAGGAGAAGGAGGAAGAGATGACGGAGGAGTAGGAGGAGGCGAAGGAGGTGGAGGAGAATTCGAGAGCCAAGCGAGAAGCCAAGCTGAGGGAGACAGCACCAAAGAAGCAATGCTCTCTTCCATTGCGAGCATCTCTTCGTGTATCCAGTTCTCTTCATGTGTATATGGATATGTATATGTTTGTAAATGTGTACTCGTTGAGTGCCTTTTCCTGCGAGAGGTTTATATGTGTAAGTGTGTAAAAGTTGTTGCCTGTGGAAGGAACGAACGAAGGAACGAAGGAACGAACGGAGTAGCCGGCTTCTTGCCCGTGGCCGTAGAGCAGCCTTGCTCGCCTCCCGACCGGCTGGTCGCCATCATCATCATCCTCCTCCTGTTCGTAACTCGCGTCGTTGTCCTTCTCCTCATCGTCGTTGTCGTCGACGTCGCTGTCTTCTTCTTCTTCGTCGACGTCGCCGTCGTCGGGAAGTCTTCACGGGCCTCGTGTCCCCCTATAGTTATACTCCGCATTTCGGAGCGTCAGTTCGTACCACGCGGCTTGGACGAAACAACCGTTCATTAAGGACGTCGACCACTCCGAGGTGGTTACCCCTCACGCGCTATACTCGCGCAGTAAACCCAGAGAGTTCAACGTGGTTTTACGGAAAGAGACTCTGAGGGATTCAACGACTGTTCGTCCGATTGATCTTACGTTTCAATCACATTTTAACCGTCCTCCTATTAACTATTGGATTTATCCGTAAATCGTTATTTCGGATTTAAACGTTTTTTACTCTTTTTTCCGGCAGTGAATTATTTCTTTCGAATTATATTGTGATCGCAAGACAGTGTGACGTTTTTAAACGAATATTGTGTGTTTTATGCGGCTTCTTAAGCTTCGTTTTAAATTCGTTTCTTCGGACAACAATAAAACTTAATCTTTGTGTTTCAAGTGCACTCCTACATTTTTGTTTTGTTTGTTATTTTGTGAAACGACGATATATCGTGGACAGTGTCGAACAAGTTTTTAGTTATCTGCTGGAATAACCTAACGATCGAGGAACTCGCGTACTTCTCGATCGAACGTTTACACCATTCGTCGAATAAAATATATCCATCGAGCTTTCGATTTTTCCGTTTGCTCGTTAAACCTTATCGAGAGGCAAAGCTCGCATTTTGGTGCGGGGAAATGACAGTGTCCTCAGTAGTTTTTTGACAGTTACGGGGACCGTAATCCGGGCAAACCGGAAACTCGCAAGGTGAGTGTTCACAATGTATTTTCCTTTTTTTCACTGTCGAATCCTTCGATTATCTTATTGATGTGACTACCGCGTAGTAGAGAACATTCACATTTTCGGGGTCGACGAATATTCTGGATGGATCTCGAGAGAAAATTTTTCACTTGACCCATTTTTCGTGTATTTCGTATTGTTTTCTTTCTTGTGGAATGATTTTATTCGATTCTGTTAATTCGAGGTTTAACGTACTCAAGACAAATGATTCAATGATTGTTGAATTATTTATAAATTTCGAAATAAATACTAATTCATCGACGAGAACGATAAAATTTTGGTGTTCAAGGTAATCTTGTCAACGATTCGATGGGAAAAATATTATTAAAAAGAATCGCGGATTCAATCGTTTTAAATATATCAACTGTCGTTGCATAATTAAAACGTATACTTCTGTCAGTTGAAATTTTTCTCTCGCTGTTGCCCATCCGCAAATGTTTTAATTCTTTTCCATGGAGTGATTCAGGTTTCTTGTGAAGATTATTTTTCGTAACACTCGTTTAAATTCTTTTACAATTGGAATTACATCGCAAAGAAATCTCCGGAGGAATTTCAATCTTTCGCGATTACGATTCGTTCTCACTTCCGCGATTTTTCCCGCGCAAGGGCTCATGAGTCTCGTACGTGATATATTTATATTGTCTTGACTCGGCGCTGTACATCGCGCAAAACAGTGTATAGTTATCTCACATACTATAGACAGCGCAAGGTCGTCGCTCGGGAACTCGCGGCAAAAGCGGGATGTTCCACGGCCAGATAGAAAAGACCAGGATGGCGAAAGCTTGTGGAGGTGGTCGAGAAATATTACGAAGCCTAGTCCAGTAGAAGGACATTCGGACGATGTAGAAATTCGCATAGTTCGCCTTAGAATTCGCATTCATAACCTTCGAGTTTAGAAACTCGCCCATTGCCAAGCCCATAACGACTCCAAGAAACATTTATTATTATTATGAGTATATTTTTTTTAAAACCTCTTTTGAAATAAGCGATTTTTGGCCAAATGGCATTGAGCTGCGACTTGACCTGCCCCTCTCGAGCCTTCCTAACCTTGGTCGTTTTTTTTTCCACGAATTCTCATTTCGTATTACGTTAGAATCACGTAATATATGTATAATTTAATACATATTTATGAGAACGTATTTGATAAGTCATCGAGTAGTTTTTTTTTGCAACTCGCTTACACAATACTATATTATGTCATTATTATAATGAAGTCCCGATCGGGATGCGATTAGCATCGTTTGTTATCCCATTTTTTTTTTCGACTCAAAATATATTGACTCAATTCCATAAATGGTGTGGAGAATCCATTGGAGACGAAATCTCATATTCGGCACTTATAACTTTGTTGCTAGGCAAAATTTGTAGTATAAGAATGATACCGTGAAGGTAAAGATGGTCGAATCAATTAAATATCTGATCGGGGGGTGCCAACAGAATGTTGAAACCGTCAAAATATTTATTAAAAAGTATTATAAATAAACACTCGTTTTTGAAAGAAGTAACATCGTTAATGGCGAAAGAGTTGGACAACAAAATTCTAATTGTCTCAAAATTGATACTTGTCAATATAAAAATTTGTCTATTTCAGTGAAATTCTCAAAACTCTCGATAGAATAACATTCATGGATATGTTATATTTCAAAAATGTTTCGTCTCATTATCTCAAGATCTGATATTATATCAAAATTCGTAAATCAACAGAAAAAACCTGCTGGTATTTTCAGAGTAGAGTTTTTGGAACCGCTAAGGGAAAAAAGGTTCGGTTTGTTGTTCATAAGATAAGATCGTAACGAATTTATATATAAATGTGTCTCCCCGTTCGTTTGGGTTAACAGAACTATGCGAGAGACCTTCGATCCACAGTCTTCGAAAAGTTGTATAACAACACAATTGGATAATTTGAATAAATACATCGAAAGTAGACAAAAAAGTATGAAAGTGTTGGTTGGAAATTCGTAGAATAATTTGTTTAGATGGTCATCAAGAAAAAAGGTCTTCAAATGACCATTAGGCGTGAGTCTGAGTCATTAAATAATTGCATTAGGCTCGGTAAATGCATTCTCGACTTATTCATGGACGCGAGGATTGAACACGAGTGTCTTTGCACGATGCGATAATGTGTAACGATACTCTTTATATATGTATATATATATATATATATATATAGTATCGTGTTATTTTCTCTCGTTCGCCTTCTATCGTTCTTTCCCTTCAATCGTGAGCTCGCCCTGCACGGAAATAAAAAGGGCGTAACCCAAAGTTCCGCGAGTACGATAACGCGTGTGGATTACGCCTTTTTGCTATTCGTGTATCGTTACGGACGTCTGCATACAAATAGTTTTGCTGTGTAGGAAGAGAACATCAGTGAATAACGGTACCGATGCGAAAGGAAAGGTCGGAGCAAGCCATTGAAATGGAAAAAGCTCTTTCACATTATGCCAGGAACAACGAATCTTTCCCTTCCTTCCTTTCGATAGCAGACATGGAGGTAGACCGGTGCAAACTAAAGATTAGACGATTAACGACTATACCATACAATTATGCACGCGGGTTTCCATGTATATTCTTGCAAATAAATAAATATTCTTTATTTTTATACTTCACCGAGCGTATTTAATACATACGTGTGGGCCTATCTCTTCTTACGATTTACAAGCCATAGGTTAATTATACCACGAGTGTTTTACGACTTCACGATTCAACGTGCACGGATATACGCTACCTTTGCGTTATAATGTAATAACACATGAATTTGATACAAGTTCGCACATTATTTCAACCTCATAATTCTTACGTCACGAATCCCTCTCTCTCGCGCGCGCGCGCGCATATGTATATCTTCACCACCTCGAATTATCCACGCGATGTCACGAGAATGAACATAATTATTACGGCTTCGTTGTAACTCAAATAAATAGCAATTATTACCAGATTTTTTTTGTTGTTGTTGTTGTTTTTTTTTCTATGGAAAAATTCATTCATAATGTGTTCTTGACATTGAAATACTTGTGGTTCCAATAAAATCATTAATTCAGTTAATAGCTTAGCATTCGAATTTGTGATTTTTCACTGACATTTATTCACATGGGTCTCAAAGGTCATCGTACTTTTGTTAAATCTTGGAAACCGTTGAATGGCTTTTTTTCCTATAAATACTCGTTGCCTCACGATATATATTTCGTTATATTGATCAACCGGGACTTTGACGCCGAGGTAACAGGAGAATAAAATCGTGAGTCGGGATGAGAGTCATTTATGGATGCAGCGACCAAGATTTACGATGTACCTAGTTGTATGGGGATTGAACACGTGGTTCTCGACGGAATTCGAAGGGTCACCAACCTGTTACGAACTACCTGTGGGCTCTTAAGAAATATATATAAATATAGCTACACGATACATAGGGATTTAATCGAAAAACCTTTATGTTTATTCCTACGTGAATGTCCATGCATTAGAGATTTTCGAATTTCCGGGATTTTGATAAAAAAATAAAAATGAAAATAATTGTAGGATTATAATGAAATAGTGTCCTATTACCATATTTTTGAATCTTCGAATATCCACGGTTTCGAGCAGAGTGTGAATCTAATTTGAGTCACTTTCCAATACAGAATTTATATCATTTTTACCAGAAATTTCGATGCTCTCGAAAGTTAGATGACCGGAGATTTAAATTTTTTAGTTGACGTTAAAACAAAGGTAGAGCAATATAATTATTTAAAAAATGAATCAATGAAAAGACTTAGAAAAAAGATTCATAGATTATTGCTTCACCGATTTTGTAGTTTTTTAGATTTTGTGTAAAACACAATTTTAAGTTTTCCTATGATAAACCCTCATTTCGAAGCGCTTAAAAATTAGCGATCGTTCAAAAAGATATGGAAATGACTTCTCAGCAGAAAAACCCCATAAAGTAACGTGAGGGAGGAGTTGCTAACACATACAAATATGTAAATATGAGATTTATACGATTTCCTGGTGCTTAGGAATGAAGAAAAATGAAAAAAGTACCTGAGGGAATATCAGTCGTAAAATTGTTTGGAAATGCTTTAGAAAAAGAAGGAGAGTAACTGACGATGTTACGCACCAAAGATCTCGCGCAATAAGAGGAACCATGCCGGTATATAAACACAGAGAGACAGACAGAAACAAAGGGGAACTTAAACTGTATGATGAGACAAGGTAAGAGCAAACGCTTCGAAGTATAGCACAGTCGGGACACCGTTAAACGCACGTATTTCCTAATATGACATAACGGTGTACCGTTGCTTCGAAAGCGAGAAAAGACACCGACAGAAGGGAGGGAGAAAAGGAGAGAGAAAGGGAGAGGGAATAAGAGGATCAGGAGAAGGTGAAGAACAGAAAGAAAGGAAAAAGGGAAATAAAAAAAAAAAACATGAAAAAAACGATTGAGAAGGAAGTTCCTGGGGGAGCGATTCGGTAGCAGATCTGTTCGAACGGAACCTGAGAGTGAGCTCGCACCTTACTTTTTTTTGCTTCTCTTCCTCTTTCTTCAGGACCTCACTTTGGACCATTTATATGTATATGTATACATATATATTCTAAAATAACGGGAATCGTTCCGTAAAAGAATTAAACGAAAAGAAGGAGAGGGAAAAAAGCAAAAATTGCATTGAAACGAAGCAAAGGCGGAAGCGTATGGAAGGGAAGAATGTCTGTTTACAAGCGAGGATTCCTGGGGGGAAAAAAGAGTTCGAAATATCATTCTCTGTTCTTTTATCTTTTTTTTAAAACCTCCATGTGAGCGTGGCACGTGCTTTTCTAAAATGTCGAATGTATGTGTACGATGAGAAAAAAAGCCGAAATATGAAAAGGGTAGAATAGGGATATTGCGGTATTTTCGTGGGGAGGGCGGACTCCTGCGTTGGCGGAAGTGAAAAAAAAAGAAAAAAGAAAATAAATCCTGATGCTCCCTGCACAGCAGCCATTGTTGGCAATCCCGGACGCGATGTGATATTGAAAAGAAAGAATTTTTGAGCACTCTCGCGTGTACCATCCCTTTAGTTGGAAGTCTGGTGTATGCGCATTTGTCTATATACATGTGGTTTTGTGTGTGTATGCGGGGAGCATTCACTCCTATTAACGCGCTCATTCATACTTGAAAACGGAAAAAAATCATTTTTCGAGCTGTCTCACATTTCCGGATAATTCGAAGCCTAACTGTAAAAGGCCTCAAGAAAAGGTTGAACTTCGATGATGCGTATAGAAAGAAAAAAATAATACACAAAAGTATTATATGTGTAAAAAATATTCTGCATTTTCATGCATAAAATAATTCCTTCGGATGTTCTGATAGAAAAAGTTTTAAAAAAAAGTGCAATACCTGAAGGATCATTCATTGAAGTATTTCGTATTTAAATTTTATCGCGATCGATTGATATCGATCAAGAATCAATTTGCGGTCGGAAGGAATGTGTTAATCGGCGAAAAGAAAGAACAAGAATGGATGTGTTTTGTTCTTTTAGGTTTTTATTTATTTATGGGTTTTGAGAATAAAGGGTATCGAGGCAGGGAAACGCGAGGGGAACCGAGCAAATGAAGCCTGCAGGTGCTTACTAATGTGACATAACGGTATCCTGACGCGGTATCTGTTTTGCTGCTGTTCGTGCAGGACAGCAGGCGGTATTCTGGCCCGAGGGGTCGGTGAATATAGGGGAGAGATCGAGGAAAAGCCACGCAGTTCTTATTGCCTACGTGTGTCTTTGGGTGTAATGATTTTTTGGGGTGGGGGAGGTGGATGAAACTGTTGGGACGGGCTCACGAGCGCGAGTTGTGTGTTCCGCCTCGATCGCGAATCCAGCCTCGGTTTATTCGCCGTATAGTGGGGATCGTTTTATTGGAGCGGTCATTGCACTTTTCGGAAGAGACACCAATCGAAAGGATCTTGCCCTCTGCTTATAGTTCTTCTCCCACAAGTCTATATATCTATATTGTTTAGGTACAACCTTCTCTCGTCTCAAAGGACTTTCATACTGTGTCAATTCAAAGAATCTTTCGATTTAAATCATATTTTCAACAATATTTCCCACAATATATGATAAAAACTGTTAAATTTTACATCTTTTCTCGATTTTTCTTACACGACGAATGTTTTTTTTTTTTCATAATTCATGAATTGCAGGAAAATAATTCATTTTCCTGCTTTACGTTCTACCACCTACGAACCGACAAAATTCAACTTTGACGAAAAATATTGTTATTTTTTGTCGACGTGTAATACGGTCTAGCCTAGATTTACTGTCGACGAATATACGTGCTGCATACATTCACATATTCACATACATACAGTTGGTGAATGCGCAAAAGTACCGTAATGCCATTTTCCGTGCGAAAATGGCGCAACGTTTCGCGATTCCGTGATATACCTCAGGACAAACCGTAAAGTATTACGCTCTACCGTAATGATGACCGTAGATTTGCGACGGTTTTGCGTTTGTAGTAAAATATACAGAATCACGTGAGCAAAAATACTCACGTGTTTATATATACCGATTCGAGAGGGACGTTGCACTCTTTTATCTCAATTGCATTTCATTTTTGCACAAAGAACTTGTCGATCTTTTGTTTCTCAATACGAATTATTCTGTGCTATACATTCAACATTATTATTTTTCTGACCACACAGCACTACATTTCCTTGAATTCTCAGTGACTTGGTAAAACGACTTAATCCAGAGTTCGCTGATCAATTATCTCAAAGTACCATCGAAAAGATCGAACTCTTGATCACAAAAATCGAAGGACACTAAGAAAGAAAAATGTTGATCGAACTAAAGCCATTTCGTTGGTTAAAAATTGGTGGATTCAACTATTTTTGTTGTTGTTAAAAGACGAATAATGGAATCATTAGGAATCATGGAAATCAAATGGAATCAAGGAAACAAATTAGTTTATTCGAACGACATTTCGTTGCATCAACATTTTTTTTTCGCTGCGGTGAAGTTTCGTTGGTTCGAACAAAAACTTGCACCAGTATTGACGAACCATTTCGTCGCGTTCCAAAAGAATATTTGATTGTTCGTATAGAACTGAATATTTTGAATGAAAGGAACGAAATTTGTTTGAATCAACGAGATTTTTTGCAACAGTCAACGAAACTTTCTTGGATAGCAATAATAATCATTCTAAATTTACGATTGCGCTCTTTACGCCGTCATCTGTTACACATTTGAAATAAAAATTGGTGAAAAAGTGTATTTTTTTTCTAAATTACTTACCGTTCGTTTTTTGCACATCCTGGAACAGTCTACATTGAGGAAGAATGAATGTGTGTGTGTGTGGTGTGTATGATGTTCAACACAGAAGAAGTCGTTCTACGGCGTGTCGCAAAAATCGGCGACTAGGAATTGCGAGCCCGTATCTCGTTCTTTCTCTCTTTCTCTTTCTTCTCGATGTTGATAGGGCTGCTGTGAAACCGAAGGAGAATGGAGTAAGAGCGCCAGTCGCCGATACCGATGGTGACGAAGTAAAGGAACAAAAGTCCTTTTCCATATATAAGTATATCTATATATCTATTGAAATGGCCGAGAGCTCGCGGAGTCAACGACCGTTCTACATTGACGCGTTGCGCGGCGTGCCGAGTGCCGGCAAGAGTTGAGTAAAGTCACGGCCAACCATCAGCCGTGAGATTCCCTCTCTTTCTCCTCCTCTTTCTCTCTTTCGATAAATCCATCTCTCTTTTACTTCTGCAACGCTCACTATTCGTCTCTTTCTCTTTTTCCGCAGCCTTGCCCTCTCGCACAACCGATGTACATTTCTCTCTCGCTTGGCTTGCTTTTCCGCCGTGTCATTCGCCGCCAAGTAACGGCTACGAACATCCACCAAGTTCGAATTAACAAATCAATCCTCGTAACTGCGAACAATCGGAAACAAAAAATTGACCGATCAATTTTTATTGCAATTGTTTCATCTCCTTGACATGTTTGTTTTATTTTCAATACATTTTTTCGATCATTCGATAACGGATTCTGGGACACGCCTTTTCGTCATTATTCAAATATTTTTTGTTACAATTAGTCGGGGGACAATTGGAAAATAGCAATAAACATTTTTATCCACTTTCTAATAAATCTTTATGTCAAATAATGTTTTTCCAATATTTATACTTGTAAAACGAGATTTTTTTTTCGAATCACAACACAAAGATGTAGATAAATTCATAAGATCATTTGCAGCGTTGAATCGTTACCGGTCAGAATTTTTGATTTTCCTTTCTCTAAAACAAGCTGTGACGAATGATAAATATTTATAAATTCAAGTTATTTAAACTGTTGAAGAATTTATATCACAATGTTAATAGCAATGATGAAATAATGCTATGAAAGGATTTAAAAAACTGGCAACACGTAGGGGTTCTTTGAAAAAAATGAATTCTCTTGTTTTTCGCATGTAGTTACCGAAGACACAGGTATTCTTGCTTAAAATTCACGCTCGAGGACAAATGTGTACTTGCGAGAGCAGAGAGATGAAAATATATGTGGGAGTAACTGAAATTAGCATATGAAAAAGTTCGAGTCAAGTCCTGTCATCCAGTTGGTTGGAAAAAAAAAAAATCAAAATAAAAAAAGCTCCCATCGTAACTCATCTTGGGTGAATGTGAGGGAGAAATTTCAAGTTTTCATTTGCATATTATGCCTCTCTTGCGAACCAAAGATATCAACTTGTCAAAATATATTTTGTTAGCTCATTCGTCACATGTGTGACGAATCGCGAGTCACGCGAGCTATGCGAAACGAATGAGTTTCTATATTTGTTATATAAAAGATAAAGTTACGTACTAACGTACCATTTATTGATTCCTCATGATTGATAGCAACGAAACTTGTGTTCAATTTTTTTGTTCAATTCTCAGGTCAATTTAATGACAAATTTTTATTCACTTGTCTGATGTTTCAAAAACGTATGTTTCTAAATTAATCTCCGAAGTCGTAACTTATTTATGGCAAAAAAAAATACAAATTAGAGAACGGAGAAGCATATTTTAAGGCCATTCACCACATCAACAAAACTCAAATAACCTAAGACTCATTGTGATCGTTTCATAAATATTTTTATTCTACAACATTTTTAACAGTCTAATGATAGTCTGTATTTTTATTTGTGACTAAAAATAACCAAGTTACGGATCATAAATGATTACCAATAAAAATAAATAATCGAAAAATGTATGCATTTTTAGCTTTGTGCCAATATATTCGTATTTTTGCTTGTGTATCCATTGCCTTTGTGAGCTGTGTAAAAGATCTCTCCAAGAGAGAACACTTATCCGTTATATAAGGTGAAAGGGCGACTGTGCTCGCTGTGTTGGCATTGACATTGAAGTCCGAGCAGCTCGAATGCGGAAGCGTCGAGAGCCTGCCGGATTATTCAATCTCTTTCGCAATGAATACTATGTGTATATATATCTGCACGTAAAAACACATATCATAATGCAAGACACAAATGTTATTAATAGCAAAAAAAACAATCTACAGCTCGTTTGGGGTTTGATAATTTTTTGGAACGACGAATGAAGTTAAAAATAACAGAAGTTAATGTTTTTTTCAACTGACTGAAAAAAGTTGTAAAAATTTCAATCACATTACGAATTCTCGGAATATTTTACGAAAATTACTTTGGAAAGAGGATAAAAAATTAATCAACTTACGCAGAGACGAGCAAAAAGAGTTTGTCAACGATTAGAACGACCAGTGGTAATTTCAATGAACCCGGGATAATGTCCCTTATGTATAAATAACCATATATGCAGAGAAAATAATTCCGGGAATCTTTGCGAGAAAAAAGGATGAAGTATAAAAGCAAAAGAGTTGTACGCTCCGAAGAAATGGAGAAAAGAGAGAAAAAGAGAGAGAGAGAGAGAGAGAGAAGAGGTGACGCTTCCAACTAGGTTAGAAAGTACATTCTCCTCAATTCTATGCAGTTTCGTGCCTTCGTCAAACTTCATGCTTCAAACAAAAAAAAGGCAATCTTTACACTCTACTAATATTACTTTTTAAAAAAGTGTGGTAAGTGACGTGCAATTTCAACGAAGCAATATTTTATATAAAATTTATAAAACTTCAACGAAACTCCAATAAAAATGAGTCTCGATGCTGTTAATTTCTTAAAAAAACAATCATTACATAGACGAATAAATAATCCGTCGGAAATTTGATTTTCTTTTCAAATGTGTCCCGAGTCCCACTTCCTGATTTATGAAGTTTCCATTCGTTCTACTTTGCTCGAGTGTTTATTTTTCTCTTGCTTGTCGTTCTCTCGCCAAAACCATCGAACTTCATCGCGTCATTCTTTGGCTTTCGATGTGCACAAAGCGAGAAGCGTATGTGTGCACACGTCTCGTCGCAACGGGGCGAGAAGTTCGTCATGAGATATAGGCACACGTGTGGTATCTGGGTCCTGGTCTTTTGCGATTTGCCACTGTGACTTTAGATGGTCTGAGACGAGACATGGGGGGGTGGGAGGGAGAAGGAAGAAGAGACGGGGGAGAGGTTTAGCAAGGATGCCGCGTGCCGGTTTAAACAAAGTGTGCTATTACAAAATGGGTTATGCAGCTCAACAGTGCCACTAGGTTCAAAGACCTCGTTGCCTGGGATACTCGAGAGGCCGCTCACTCCGAGCTAGCGAAATTACATGAGGGGCCTCTTTAGACTCGCCACTCACTGAATATATATCTTTAGATATATACACATACGCAGTGTGTGCAAAGAGATGTAAAGTTGCTTATGTTGGTTCATTAACATCCTCAGACAAATAATTGTCTTGATATAACGAAGGATTCAGTTGAATTAATTATGGTTTTATGAGTAATTAAAATTTTTCCATCGGTGTGCAAAATATTTGCGAAGACAAATACTTGCGTAGCAACGGATTTCAATTATTTACAATGTTTTCAATAAATATATTTAATTGAAAAAATAAACTCTATGAAATAAAAGGGTTTCTATGTCTTTTTATCTTTCCAACTATTTATTTACTCATTTTTGTAATTTTTCACCGAATTCGGAATAAAAATAAACAGACTTTTCTAATACAAATTGCTCAAAAATTGTTCATATTATTAGTTATTAACAGATACAAGTGTCTTTGGCCCTCTCTCATTCGTTCGCTCTCGTTCCCTCTTTTCTATTTTCCTTTCCCTCTCTCTCTCTCTCTTTCGCAATTCTCACATACTGTGAAGATTTTTTCCTCCCTCTTACCTCCCGACATGCCGTCTGGCAATACGCGTCGTTCCATTGCTCAGAGACAGAGGGGAGGGAAAGAACCTCTAGTGAATCCCCATTGAAAGCGGTCGCACGTACGATGCGCCGTTGACTGAGACTACTTACGAGCGGCGCCTCGTTCGAGTCTCCATTTGTAGAGGGCGCTCCCGAGTTTGCATCTCACATAACGTTTCCCACTTGTGCTTTTGTGAACAATAGGTATATGTACTGTGACCCACGGATGCATTCTCGACAAGTCCCTTTTAAGTACTTACGAAAGTACAGCTATACACTCTTTTTATTTTTTTTGTAAATTCATGATTTCAAGTCTACAAAACATAAAGTTGTCAGGCTAACGTAAAAATCATTCTGAAAACCACTGATGTGGTGTATTGAACTTTGAGTCTTATTTCTAAGGGGAAGAATTAACGAGAAGAAATGTTGTAAAAAACAGGGAGAACATTTCCTTCAAAAAGAAAACATTTTTTCTTACGATTTCATCAATTTTCATTATTTCTTTTTTAATTCCTCAACTTTCGTGTGCCATTCCCAATTTTTTATCCATTTGGTTACCGCTGATTCACGCCTTTTGATCATTGTCGAGAAAATTTAGTAGTTAAGCGAACGTTCAGTCAGACGACGATCCGCAATGTCTGACGGAAGCTTGACTTGAGCTATCGAAGTATTCAAAGGCCGAGGCCCACGGGATTATGAAATGGTATTTAAAAAAAGAAATAACTCACAAGAAGTTGAATGAAAATGACGATGAAACTGTATCGCAAAATACGGAATTGAAAGACCACAGACAAATTCATAGGATTAATTGATAGTGTGTTTTCAAAGACAATTCAATGATAAAAAAAAAAAAAAAAATATGAATACAAAAAATGGCCACGAGGATGACCTCGTTGAAGTGAGATTTCAATGATTCCTCAGTCTTTCACTTCCTCTTAATTTCTGTCTCACTTTTGCATCGCTGATCCTTTGGCTGAGCAGACAAAGAATTTGCACCATGGGCGATAATTAGGACTGCCTGGTTGCTCGATCGTTCAGTCTCTCTTGACAGTGCGTTGATCTTGGCCCTGGCCATGAAATGTTTTCTGGCTTCGTCGATTATAATAAACCGAGAGGAGCAAAAAAATAAAACAAAAATGTCGAAACGAAACTGGGTATAAAAAAAAGTAGTAGAAGAACGAAAAAAAAAACACGCGGTTTCAGGGCCATCCCCTTCACTCTGTTCAGCCATGATATAAATATAGTATAGGCAACATAAATATTTTTTTTACTACAGAGAAATACCTTCGAAACTGACGAGCAGTTTTTTTCTTACGAGTCCAAGAGCTGTTTGCTTTTAGATTAAAAAATCAGGTCGTTCGGTAGTCTCAACATTTTGCATTGGTATAACAACTTTTTTGGAGATTATACTAATTTAGGACTCGTTGATGAACCACTATTTTTTTTTTCTTACAAGCCAAGCCACTGAAGCAAACTACAAAAATGGACTATGATAAAACTTCTTCATATGAAATACCTTGTATATCACATGGAGATATATATTACGAACTGAAGAAACGTGAGACATAGGCGGATAGATACGATGCTTATATTCTTGTATTCTATTCTTGCTCCTCCTCTTGTTACAGGATTTAAATATACGTATATATTTATACAGACATCGAGAGTTGAATGAACCCTGAAGTTCTCTTTGGTTTCGAGGTCCTGCTCAATGTCTCTTAGCATTCGCTTATAACATTAATAATAATAATAATGACAATAATAATAATAATAATAATGAAGCTAATAAGAATTATTATTATTTTATAGATGCAGGCTTTAAGCTTACGTATATCTTATGCTACGAAGCTTCACCTATATCGATGTCTCTGCTCCGATCTCTCTTGCAAATCTCGATTTAACGCCGCGCGCGACCTCCAAGCATTCGAAGGCGACGAGGATTCGCTTACGCAACAGCCGAGTCTCGCGGCCATTGCCTTGTTCTCGTCCTCCTCTCAGGCTCGAAGAACTCGACTTCCAAATTTTTTTTCATTTTTTTTACTCATACCTTATATACTATACGGAGCATCGAACTTTTTGAAGGACAAATCGATTCGAAATTTTCAAGGACTCGTCGCTTGATTGCAAAACGCGTTCGTTTTTTTTTTTTTTTTTTTTTTTTAACGATGGCGATTCAGCAGCATAATAAAAAAGCGAATGTAGGTATTGTCTCATCGCGTATTGGGCGGTGATCAGGACGCGTCTTCTTTCGATTTTGACGTTCGTATTATTTGTTTAACAGGGAGAATCTTATTTCATGGTGGTTTAAACATTAAACATCGAGAATCGTTTTTTTTTTTTGGGTATCCTTGGATTTGATGGATTTAGAGGATCGTCAGCTTGTTCTATTAAGAATCGATAAACCAACAATAATCTTTAGTGTTCCTTTGTTTCTTTGCAATTTTTGTTGGATCTAAACATCAAATTGTTTCGTTATTTTGTAAATGAATAAATCGAATGAAGAAAATAACAATGTTGCAGGCTTTTATGTCTGCGTTTCATTCGAAGCTTCATCTTTGACTTGCATTTATCGGTGCTTGCTTAATATCTATGAATACGAAGAAGCATGAAGAAAGGTTGTTGAGCAAGATTTCGTTATGTTTTATACGTCTATGTGACCGAGTGCGTTGACTCCCCGATAGTATTTAAAGTGTCCGTGATCCCGAGAGAAGTCTTCTCGGTCTTACGAGACCGAAAATGAATTCGGTTTTACTTTTGGTTGGGCCCACCAGATGAACTCTCTACCTATATTTGTGTGTATAGTATCCACGTATATATACAAAATTACTTGCACAGTCTCGGTTCTATAACCGTGTTCTCCCCCACTCATTTGTTCTTTCTCTTTCTCTCTTTCTCTTATGGAAACAGGCCCCTCGAAATAACGGTGCGTTACGTGCTGCCTCGTTCTTCCTCTCTTTTTCTTTCTGCCACGTATACAAATGCACCCTCGTTCACGGAAACGCGACACCGCCATGAATTCTTCGGCATGTTTTACGTGGGCCTCGCTTCTTCGCATATACACACATTTGCAAGAATTTAAATTCCTACTCGTAAAATACTCACTTACATGCATTCCGCAAAAATGTTTGATCATTCAATCCCGTCCACCAGGATTGAGTCTGTACAGCAATTACCATGAACTATATTTAGTGCGAATTGACTAAAAATATGAAAAATTCTAACTGCTAAACAAAATCATTGATCAAATATTTAAAAATAACATTCTCTTGCTCGGCAAGACGTCAAATTTCAATACTTTTAAAGGTTCCAATGAAAATAGTCGTTTATTCGAAATTTCCTCGATATTTAATCCCCAGGAAAGAAATCACGCCCATTTGGAATTTTTCCAACCGATGAATTTCCATAGCATTTGAAATAATGTGAAAAATATGCAGCGTCTTGACTCCTACACAGCAATAACGTCTCGGTATATACTAAAAGTAACAAAAAAAAAAAAAAAACAGCACGAAGTGACCAACCACATGTTTTCTTCTATGTAAATGTTGTTTTTATGGGATTCGAAGTCAATGAAACCGAACAATCTTTGTGCATATCGAAAGAGCACGAAAAGGAGTTCTATTTCACAATTATTTTTTCTGTGTGTACGTATCAAGGCGAGTAACGTTAAGTCGTTATACGGTAAACCGTAAGGTATGCATGTATTAGGTGAGGTGTCTATCGTTATGTATGTTTTATTCCATGGACTCCATGTATATATAGACATGGGGTATAAACAGATATAGACGTGAATATATATGAAATATATAGCTACTCTCTTTTACTTGGTGACCGTGGGTGTGCAGCCTTTCCTCCCTCCTTTCTTCACACGTAGCAATATATACATATATCTATATGTGCCCATGGTACAGTACAGTTAGCCGAGTGACGGGGCATTTCGTTCCTCGTGTCGTTCGTTTCACGTCTTCGTTCGGTCTCACGTATATATGCGATGGATATGAGAGAGCGCAAAAGCAATATGGTGACCTGCAACGGGCTCTTTCCTCCCTTTCTCTCTCTCTTTTTTTCCTTGTCTTTCATCGACATATTCAATGAGATGAGAGGGGAAGGTAACATATCGGAAACCTCTTTACTCACTGATGACAGGCCCTGGAGCCAAAGTTAACTCGACCAAAGCCATCAACTCACGGTTATAACCATTCGACTGTACCGTTCGTTAATATCATAATACTGTTCAACTTATTGTCTTCGTGTGAGACAGAAACGAAGTGGGTATGACAATTGAGTAGGGATGCATTGAAAAGTTGTCGTTGACGAGTGGTTTGAAGCAAATTCATTTAACCCCCGGCTCATTATTACGAGGGATTTTATCCGGGATGGACTTTCGACTTTGAAATTATGTTTGAAGTTTTCTGAATTGGAACTGACAATTGTGGAATGGTCAGTGAGTTTGCATAAGCAGTTTCTAAAAAAAAAAAACCAACGACGAGGAGAAAAATGTCAAGAATTGGAATCGAAGGTTGGGTTTTCTAAGTTTTTGTAGTAAAGTGACAATTCGGAAATAGCACGACTACAAGAAATTTTCATATCAAGTAATAATCGGTTTGATTCATGCGGAACGACCCTATAAACCCGAAGTAAGGATGTGCATCGATGGTGGAAAGAGTGTGTCCCGCGACACTCCAAGTCCAAGTCCAAGTCCAGCCATAGCAGCCAATCCGCAGTCTCGGAAATCGGAGGCCCCGCAAAGAGTATCCCAAGTGGGACAATGACCGGCAGAGACCTTCTTTCAAGTCCGCGGACGCTCACCGCGAGCGGGGCCTTATATCTTTCCTCGCCACATCAAGAGAATCGAGTCTTTTGCTTGATGGTGTCGCACGTTTTCTCACTTGCTTCGATGCAGTGCTTCTTTATTTATTTTGCTTCATGACTCTCGTAGTGGCGGGGGAAAGGAGACGACCAGATGTGTGGATGCGGAAGGAAGGGGTACGAAGAATAAAAAAAGAGAAAATTGCTGCATTATTACTCGGGCCAACACACTCGCTCCTCGCTAATTCACTTCTGTTCCTCGCTTTTCCGGTTTACATTTCGTTATATCGCACGGGCTAATGCAACAGAAGTTACTTTGCGTTTACATGAGTTTGTGTATGCCATCTTCTAAGCACGAGATCGAGAGAGATCTACGTATATATATGTGTTTCCAAGTCTTGTATTTACGGTTAATGTTTCCTAGCAAAACGCCTTAACCACGATAATTCAAGGTGTAAAATAATCGGGGTTGCGCCTTTTTGTTTCTCAATAGTCCCAAGTGAGAGAGAGAAAAAGAGAGAGAGAGAGAGAGAGACAAAGAGAGAGGGGGAGAGAGGGGGAGAGAGAGAGAGATATATATATATCGGGAAAAATGTGTGCAAGCCTGCACACGGTTATTGGTGTTCCGCATTTGTTGTATGAGAACGCGGACGCAGAACAAGTTGAATGAACTCTCGTAGCCCTCGCGCGCTTGATGCAGAAGAGACTTTCTTCAAGGTGGGGAGGCAAAAGAGAGAGAAAGGAGGGAGAAGAGAGAAGTTGAAGTAGAATCATATGCCGATGATTCCACCTTAATCATTGTTTTCGTCCTGGTTTTTATAATTCTTGAGCTTGATAGGGTTACGAAATTGACCTTTAAGAGTTTTCAATGTTTCGATCCACCGCTATACGCTTCTAAATCGATCTTGAAACAAGCTCATTGACGAACTTTCAGAGACTCAAATACCAAGAAATTATTCTAGAAGAACTGGAAGTTTCGAGAAGTTTAAATCTTTTCATCCCTGACGCCATCTTTGTTTTCGCTGGTTCTCAAAATAATATGGACAGTTTGACAGTTTGATTCACGAGATCTACTTCTTCTTTTCTCGATATCTGTGCTCGATGATCGTTCAGATCCGTTATGAATAAAAAATATGTGCCATATGAATTTCTATTGTTCGAAGAAATGACTTGGCAAATATTTTTAATCGTCGGGCCCCATTTTGTGGTCGATTAGCGGATAAAGTATAGCTGCGTATACAATGCGCGAAAAAGACTGTAGAAAATTTATATCTGGTACATTCAACGTTCGTGGCATCGTCTCGAGAAGGGAAGAGATCGACGACCCGAGGACGTATCTGGGTTAGTAGTCGTCGCCGATTCACGCGGAAATTCTTCTCTAGGCGTGTACTACTCCTGTATTACTCCGCTGTTACTACTTGCCGATGATCCTTCGGCTATTACTGCTACGAGAAACACGCGGAAATTACGAATAACAGTTTAAAGAAGAACGGCATACTTTATTCTAATTCTTCGAAAAGTGAAATTCTTCCTATGACCCATCGATTATACAAATAAGATTCATGAAAAACTTTACACGTATGTCAGTCGTAACAGATTATTCACCGTTCTCGAGACATTTGAATGATTTAATCGTCGCTACTTTTTTTTCTTTCTTTACAAATCTAATCTGAAACTGTCGTAAAGATTTCAACTTTTTTTTTCACTATCACGGTTGAGATCGACTGATCTCGAGAGTTTGTCAACTAATTGTTATCCAAACGTCAATATCATATTTATTTGTGCACTAAATGTTAATAAAAAATATTTATATCACAGCCAAGAGTCGCGATAGGCATTTTCTTTTAAAAAATCATTTTTTCAATAAAAATACTTCCCCTTAATATTGAAACAAATTAATTAGATACTCAAACACGTCAATGCGGTGAACCAAGTTTCCGATATATTCGTTCCTTTCATTTTCGGTGGCATTTAAATGACAAATTTTTCAAATGCTTGACAACTCTAGACTTTTTTTTTTAACTGTCCGAGCGGTATGTGAGGATCGTAGGTGAATGTATCGTTGGGAGGTAAGGGTCAAATCGTGTGTACTGACGACATGCAAGGTATGCTGTCGTGGAGCACAAGAAAGAGAGGAGCAGGAGACCGCTGGTCTGGATTGTCGAGGGAACACGCTGGGGGCGCGTGAAGGTTCGATGACCTTGGGCCTCGTGCCGAAACCGCTACGTTTCTCATTAGTTGCGGTCACGACGACGAGGCCTATCAATTTCGGCGTCGTTTCTTTCGGCTCGGATGCCAATAATGACACACCTTGAACTCAAAAAAAAAATATGAGAGAAAAAAATTGCTGAATCTTCATCGTGCACAACGTACGAGAAAAAATTGATGAAATTTTATAAAACTCGAATGTCGGCTGGTTCGAGATTCATCCGAACGGGATTAATGAGGACAGCGAAGGCTAAAAAGAGCATTATGAAGAGAGTTTGGCACGTGCACTTTTAAATTTAACATATGCATAAATAGATTTATGATTACAAGGAATCTCATCTAAAGTGGGACGACTTTGAGACTGCGGTATTTCTTTAAAAGTATACCCTATCGATTTCGATATATTTCGAATACGGTTTATTAACATTCTAGCAAAACTGTATCAATTCCATGACGTATACTATGTTTGAATATAACTCGAATTCATTTTTTGACGGTCCTTGACATTAATAAAAGGTAACATTAAGCAAAATAATCATATTAAGCAAAAAAGTTTACTACCGAAAAATGTAGGTGAGTTGATGAAGAATGTCTCATTGCTATATGTATAGAAAAAAGGGCTTGATGTACACTTTCGTGACGGAAGAACCAAGCGAAAGAGATATAGACAGTTGTCTCGTATTATAGCAGCAGACTAAGGCTTGCACTTTGTTACACTAGCCTGGCTCTAACGAGCGAGATAAAGGATGAATGTGTGTACCGTTCAGAGTTAAAAACACACACGATTGCGAACCAGAGATGAAAGAGGACGGAAAAAGGGCGCGAGGGTGGCTTCGTTATTACTTCGAGATGCATCACACGTTATAACTGAAACTCTGAGACTGGAAAAGCGTAGTCATTCCTGCGTAGATTAAGCTGTATATATAAAAAAAAAATTATAACAATTCCCTCATCTAAACGATTTGTTATTATGTAGGGTTTGCTAAATTTTTATTATTAGAAGGGATCGTTTTTGCTTGCACATTTTCTTGATAGAAATATATTTAAAAATTCTATTGAACGTTAAGAACTTTTATCTGAGGTACAGAAAATAAATTTTGTCGAACGCAGTGAACCGAATGTATTCATGACTCAAACCAAAATTTTTGTCTCTCCAAATATCACTATATTCATTTCTTCTAGAGACTGTCACTAAAATATGCTGTTGGAATGACAATATCGAGTCGATCTTATTCAATGAATAATCGACGTTTTCTATTTTTATAAAAAAATTCGTTTTCAGTAGTGTAGCTCGCATCGACCGTAGAGAATCAGGAAAGACATAGCTCTTTCTTCTTTAAACCCTGTGGGACAAGTATTTCACGACTTAAAGATATGGGTTACGCCCTTAGCGTGTACGGAGCTGGAAGAGGTTGTATCCTTCGAAAGGGGAGATTTGTACTAAAGTGACGAAACCTTTCCAGCCCCAATAAATACAAGTTGATTCTAACCAAAACTCTGTACCTAAACGATCCTGTGGAAAATCATGGTCGTTGCGAGGAGACAGTAGAGAAAGAAAGAAAAAGAGAGAGAGAGAGAGAGAGAGAGAGAGAGAGGGGAGTAAATATTTTCGAAGGTTTTCGAAGCATATGATAACGGGCAAAAAGCTGAAAATGTCAAAGTAGTAGACGGAGGAGAGGAGGCGAAAAGGTGAGGGACAAAAAAAAAAGCAGATGAAGGGAGAGACGAGGTTGCAACGTTCCAAAAGGGCGGGGGTTGCAGGGAGTGCAGCGGCGTTAGAAAGCGAAGGATGTAGAGGGTGCGATGAGACGAGGAGAAATATATATGACGACGAAAGAGTAGGGATGGTGCATATTCGTTTTTTTCGTCTATTTACAATCAGAAAGGTGTGTCGAGAGCACGAATACGGGTTGCTTGGACGCCCTTCTCGCTTTAAGCTAACAATATATCTATGTAGAGAGGGAGAGCGAGAGTACAAGCAGAAAGGGTGGTTTTCTCTCTTCCTTTCTCTCTCTCTCTCGCTCTCTCTTTCTCTCTCTTTCTCCGTGCTTCGGCGGGTCGATCGAAAGCGCAGCGCAGAGAAATGCACCACCACCCACTCTCAACGCGACCATCGTATAAACTGCTCCACCAGTGTGTCTGTGTGTATACAGATGTGTATACATATGTATGTGTACATATGTATATAGATATATGCGCCCCCAACCGGCGAGGAACGAACCAGAGAGCTACGGTTCGAGCCAAGCCGACTCGTGTTGGGCTAGGTCAGGTCTACCCGAGTTCCACACTGTGCCATCCGCGACGAACGCCGCGCCGACGACGACGGACGAAAACCCAACGACGTCGTCGCGGATTGAGAAAAAATCTACCCTTTCGATCGTTTGTTATCTCTTTAAAAAGTAGCCAAAAATCTATAACCTTAAACAATATCGCGGGTGTCCTTCGTGAAAGAGTGCGATAGATTTTGTTTTTTTTTTTTTTCAAGTTATTTTATAACATTCGTTGGATAAACATACGAATAAAATTGGAAAAAAATTCAAGCTTAAAAACAAACAATAAAAAAAATTATACTTGGGCAGAATTAAAGAGATTGAAAAAAAAAAAGATACAAATTTTAACAAACGTGTGAGTGTTGCGGTTGGATTTAAAAAATATGAATATTCATTGAATTTCTACATTTCTATAGTACTCGGCTTTTTTCTTTCTTTTCCTTTGTTTGTTATTCTGTGAAGTGAACTTCATCAGACAGGGACGAAAAAATAAGGCGACAAATGTGTTGTGGGCTTGTTTTTATGTAACAGTTTTTTTTTCAACATTAAAGGTGCGGGCTTTAAATTTGTGCATATTTTTTCGAATTCTCATTTTTAGTTGCCTATTATTCGTCAAATTACTCATTCAAAATTGAATGAAAGTCGTGACTTTTCCAAATCGGGCTGATTTTATTTTTGCTATCGGTGTCTGCCGGTTTATTATCTCTTTCTTTTCCCATCACACACTTATCGTCACACATTCGAAGGGAAGCTACCACGATAGGTCAAGAAAAATCATTCGGGCAAAAACGTGGATTTCGAACGAACAACCAGAAGATCTTCCGACCAAAAAACATAATAATTCGCACAATGATCGAATGGATTTGAGAGTGCTGTGGATCTTATAAAAAAAAAATCTTTATCCGATCAGTGATCATATTCATTCCGGCCGGCTTGCAATAGACTGAAATATTAATGAAAAAAACCTTAAAACGATATCATTATTAACTTTTCTATAATATAATCAATATTTAAATCTATATAATAATAATTAAAACAATAAATAAATAAAAAATAATCGTACACGAATAGGATCTAAAAGTTGCTACGTGGTAGTTTCACGGTTTTCGATGTCCTGATATTCGTACGAACATTTTCATAATTCTAATTTCTCCGACGCTCCTTCATGCTGTTTGAAAAAGACGAAAAATTAAGTAAAATCTTAAAGAATAAATAAATAAATAAAAAACCACAGAAGAAGAACCTCGAATCGAAAAATACGTAAATGTTGAAAAAAACTACAAAATTGTCTCTTCCTCGTGAACGAGACTCCAAGTGCTCGACGTATCTTCGTGGATTAACGTTAACCAAAGGATTAGCTCGTGCGAAAATGATTTGCACAATTTCACTAAAAAATTACAGAATTACATAAAGAGAAAGACAACGATCAACGAGAGAGAAAATAGTGACACAAACAAACTAAATAAACTGTCAAAATAATAAAATAACGAGAGGTTATTTAAAAAAAAATCGCCGAAATAAATAAGTCAGTGTACGTCGAAAGTGCAGCATATTTTGGAGACGCACATGCAGCTTCTCAAGGAGGAGTGAGACTCGTGTACGTAAAAATAATGATATTTCCATGCCCCATTGAATCATCTGGAACGTATTGTTTGATGGACATTTCATTCCATTGAGCTACATGTTATCAATTTTATGAATGGATGTAGAAACGTAAAAAATATTGATATTGTTGTTCGAAATAATAATAATTATAATATCTATACGCAAGAGGTCGTGCGGAACGTCGCTGAGTTCTCTGAAGTGAAAATGAAAACGTTGCGATCGATTCTCTCGCAGGTCAAGCGAGAATGTCTGAGGCGTTGCACCAAGCTCTTTGCATCCTCCCCCGAAGAAACAAAAATATATTATTTTCTCAATAATTAGCACGTCTCAGTATTTCTCGTTCATCATTTATCTGTCAATAAAAATTCTAGAGAAAAAATAAAATCCATGACATTTATTCGTAAAAGACTTTAACTCGAGAAAGTCAAGGAGAAACGAGGAATGCTTGTTAAGGGGAGAAGTGCAAGAGGGAGAGAGGGGTGGAGGAGGATGGACCTCGAGTTTATACTCTCTACCACCCTCGTGCAACCCACCATCCACCCTCTCACCACCCCCTCTTGCAGTCGATCAATGCGTCGACGGGTTTCACTTTCGCGGTGTTAAAGCGTGCAACTCCCACGGTATGCAACCGAAAGTGCACCAAAACCCCCCCAAATGCTGAATATTTCTAACTCCATGCATATCCAATAATATTCCAGGCTGTGAATTCTCGTCGTATTCGCAATTAAAACAATTTCAGTTACGAATTCATCGGGAGAAAAGAAGAAACAATACTATGAGGAAACTTTAAAATATATTCTTGGTTTGAAACCGGTTACAAAAAATGTTACTATTAACCTTTAGATTTTTCATCATTCGATAAATAAATGATGAAAAATCTTGAATTGTAATTATCGATTATAAATTATTTTCGAATAAATGTGATCATTTGCTTTACGACTTTCTGCCAATAATTTGCATCATTTACAAATACAAAGGTGAATCATTTACTATTCCAATTAGTCACTCCATCCAAATAGTTACGAGCCAATTGGATTTTATGCAGCAGGCTCAAGATCGTAAAAACAGCAGCTAGTTGTCGTGACTGAGAAGCATATTTAAACGTATCAATAAGTGGTTTTTAACGTTGTAACCCACGTTATAATTTTATACTCTGAAAAATTCGACTAAAATGTTCAATTATCATGAAATAAGTGATATTTTTTTCGATAACATATATTGGTGCTGAAATGATGTCAAAATATGAAATTATAATCAGCAATGAATTGTGGCAAAGGAAGAGACAAAACTAATTGAAACATATTTTGTTTTGTTTTGTTTTCAGTGAAGAATGGAAGCCAGCGAGTGGGATCACGCGACCTTAAGGGAAGAAGAATTCGAACAACATGCAGTTTATCTGGTGCCCGATGTATCCGCATCGCCGAACGATGCTAATCGTGCCGAAGGATCACTGCCCAGAAATCTCGTACTCAAACCCTCTCAAGCGCTCGACGATGTAAGTCCATTTTCATTTTAAAGTTTTTGCACTAAATGAAAACAAAAAAATCTGGATATTGATGCATAAAGAATATGATAATGTACAACAATTAATTCATATCATTTTCACTTTCTCAATTATATTATTTCGAAACTTGAAAACACGAATATTGAGCTACGAAGTGTCAATAAAATCGATATCCATGTAAACATGAAGATTTTTGTCCATCTCAATAAGAGGCAAACTTTTTTCCCTTCTTTTCATTTTCGACCAACATTCCTTTTATCATTTTACAGATGTTGGGCGTTTGGAGCACGAGTTATATTCCCAAAGGGACGCGTTTCGGTCCACTTGTCGGTCAGGTCTACACCAAGGACTCTGTGCCGGCTGACGCCAACCGGAATTATTTCTGGAGGGTAAGTCAACGTCAATACTTCGATTATTTGAATACCGTGACAAAAAAGTGTCATTTTATCCAAAACTGATTGGAAATATGTGTAATCGTAGATTGCTTTTCGAATTCATGTCCTCAATCAAATCCATTTGAATAATTTTTATATTATCTTGACAAAATTAAAAGTCAAAAATAAAACCGCGATATTTTTCACTCTAGAACATGAAATATTCAAATTTTGATTTGATTAAAAGAATTCATAGGGTGAAATAACCTGCAGAATATCGACGAAAAAAAGCATCAAGCTGATGTTTGAATATTTTTTATCGGAACGATTGTTCGACCACTTAAACCTTGAGGCGAAACACGTGAAGCGATTCAAGCCTCTTCCTCGCTTTTTTGCATTCTTTATCTCTTCAGACTTCATAAAAAATCGTTCGCAGCTAATTCATCGTATGTTAAATTCGAACGAAACATTCTCTTCATCAATCATGATGAAATCGTTTGCTCGTGGCAACGAAAAACGTTAAAATTTTGATAAATCAAAAAACTTAAGAAAAAAAAACCAAGACAGCCTCAAAAGTAACTGATTTTCAAAACGTCTAATAGATTCTCTTAAACGATTTACAGGTGTACAAGAACAACGAGTTGTTCTATTACATCGATGGGTATGACGTACAAAAATCCAACTGGATGAGGTACGTCAATCCGGCGTATTCGTCGGAATCCCAAAACCTTATAGCTTGTCAATATAAGGTAAGTTTTAACAAAACAAAAAAACAAAGTGAAAATATTCGCATAAAAATGTTCTTTTCGGTATGAACCTTTGCTACAAATGTTACTTTTCTTTATATTTACAGATGAACATTTATTTTTACACGATCAAACCAATCCTACCGAATCAAGAACTTCTCGTGTGGTATTGCCGAGAGTTTGCCGAGAGGCTTAAATATCCACTTACCGGCGAGCTTATGCTGCAACGAATACGTAAGTTTTTATCGTTTTCTATTTTTTCCAAATTTGGAATAAAATCGTTCATGGTAGACTAAAAGTTATAAGAAGTAGTTGAATTTTTGTGAAATATGTTTGAATATAAAATTCAAGTAAAAAATGTACTTTCTCTTGGTTCTGGGAACTGAATTTCGGTGCAAAAGTTGGTTAAGAAAAAATAAAAAATACAAATATCAACAACGACGATGTAATTTTCAGGACAACATTTCCAACAATCGACTCTGTCCCCGGAAGCAGCGCCAACGGTCGAAGTGGTGTTACCCCTTAAGGAATCAACGATATACGAGAGGCGTTGTCAAATGACACCGACCGAGGGTTCAGTGAGATCGGACGAGGGTTACAATTCGAATGGTTACCACGACGAGATATTGACACCACCGGAGGAGAGCAGCGAGTCCGATTCGGAGAACAATTACGTGCTTGATTTCAGTAAAAACACGCGAACGTCTGTGCCGAGCAACGAGTTGCGTAGCAAGCAAGACAGCGTTGTTGTGAAGAACGAGTACAGAAAAGTCAAGATAAAGATACCGAAGAGTTACAACAATTTCCAAAGTACGAAAACAACGCTCGACGTTTCAAAGGACAAGGACGATTTGTCGAGTGGTACAGTGACACCAGAAATTCCTCAGAAATCGGTATCACCGATGCTGTTGCAAAAGCAAACGATTATTTCGACGTCGAACGATGACGATATAATGGACAAAAATTCGAAGCCTTTTTACGAGCCTGAACCAAAAGGATTACCAATTACAATATCGAACAATTCAAGGCCACCATATGTAACGAGTCCTAGCAGTTCGATACTCGAAAACATTCTACTGCGCAGCAACACCGACAGCAACAACAACAATAATCCTGGAAACAATAACAACATTATAAACAGTAACACCAACAACAGCCCAAATGTCCATATACATCATCACAATTCCGTAACTAATTCAATCAGCAATCATCCTCATCAGAGTCACAATCACGGAGTATACGCGAGTCATTTGGACTCGGTGACTCCTCCACCATCGAGTCCAACCGAAATGGCATATTCGTACAAAAAATCTCACAGATATGGCAACATATTGCCATGCAGTCCAGACTCGAGCTCGAATTTACCGATGAGTACAGAAGCTTGTAATACGGTTGTGAATTCTACGAGCAACGTGACGATGCTCCAAAGTCCTGGTAACCTGCACTCGACTAGTGGAAATCCAGTGAACAGTGTGTCACATCCTTGCAACAATTCGATACATTCGAGTATCAATACCAATCAAACAAACATACATTCGAGTAGCACCTTGTCGTCAACAGCAACGACAACGACTACGACATCAATGGGACTTTATCCTACGACGACAAGCAACGGTCTTGTTATTAAATCGAGAAAAAGCAAAAGTCCATCACCCGGTGCAACGACAACGACGAACATTCCTAACTCCTCGAGTACACCACCCGTTGGTACCACGACTATTTTGTACTCCAGCTCAAATGTCTCATCAGCTCATATTGAATCAAGCAATTCAATGTACTTAAACTCTTCGAATAATACCAGTGTCTCACCCATCTCACCCATACACTCCCCATCACCTTATCCCTATGGATTGTACCATTCAAACGGTACCATGCATCAACATGTCGCCCCTTTGTCCATCAACTGCACCGCTTACTCACCCACTCCCTCCTCAGCTGGTAATTTAAGTTACGATAGAAACGATGTAAGGAGACACGAGAATTCTAGTGCTCATCAATTACCAACTTCTTCGACCATGCAAATCGATGGTAATCAATCGAATCTCATCGCCGGTACGCACAATTTACATCTTGGACATCATCCTGGTCTTACGATACACGCCAATTCACCATCCATCAACAGATACTCCCCAGCAAGCTCTTTGTCACCCGATGATCATGCCTGCTCTCAAAGTGGCTCACTCAGTCCTAACTCACAAGGCTCACGGGGATACAGGTCTTTGCCTTATCCCTTGAAGAAGAAAGATGGCAAAATGCACTACGAGTGCAACGTTTGTTGCAAAACTTTTGGACAGCTATCTAATCTCAAAGTTCATCTTAGAACACATTCCGGTGAAAGACCCTTCAAGTGTAACGTTTGCACCAAGAGCTTCACCCAATTGGCACATCTTCAGAAACATTACCTCGTTCATACAGGTAAATATTACTATTTTTTTTTCGTTTCTTCAACTTACATTTTTATTGTTTTAACGAAGAATTAGAATTCATGATCTTTCGTGATGATTTTTCTTTAATCTTCTTTTTTATTTTGAACTTTATTGTTCCAACGAAACTTCAGAACTGGCGACCAATTAATTTCACTCAGTTTGTATTCGTGAACGATTTGTTTGCTGTAGCTCGAGAATTTTGTTGGCCAGCCAATTTTTTTGAGTCTCTCTTTTCTGAAACATTTAAAAATTTATGAAGCGATTTCACAGTGTTTCTATTTTTCTACGACACGTTTTTCATTTGGATGGTAAAAAATTTGTGTTACAGGCGAAAAACCACATCAGTGTGAAATCTGTAAAAAGAGGTTTAGCTCCACGTCCAACTTAAAAACTCATCTGAGACTTCACTCCGGTCAAAAGCCCTACGCTTGTGATCTGTGCCCCGCTAAATTCACCCAATTCGTACATCTCAAGTTACACAAGAGACTGCACACTAACGAGAGGCCTTACACGTGTCAGGGTTGTGACAAAAAGTATATAAGCGCCAGTGGTCTCAGGACACATTGGAAAACTACGAGCTGTCGACCGAATAATATCGAGGACGAATTGGTTCTCGCGGCTGCGGCTGGTTCCCCGAGTTATTACACCGAGTACGGCTCTGACATGAATGTTGGTAAGTTTCAACAAAACTCCATGATTTTATCATTATACCAAACTTTTCATCCAATTTTTGACAATAAAAAGTTTCCAATCAACGTATTTGTAGAGTTTTCATCATTTTTCGACAAAACATGAATAGTTAGACAACAATTTGCCCTTCAACTTCGTGTTTTTTTTTTTTTCGTTCCAATATTCACTACAATAAAAATGCTTTTGATAAATTTCAATTCTGGATAGAATACAAAATTCGATTTTGGTAACAAATGAAGAATTGTAACAGAGGAAAAATGAATTTAAAAATGACGAAAAATCTTGAACAATAACCAAGTTTCAGTTTTTGTTTTTTTTTTTTTAAATGTAAACCCCTGGAAGTAACAATCTGTTATCTCGTTTTTGCAGGCAATATGCAGAAGGAGTGTGAGTTGGAGCACATAGAGAATTATGAAAGACGAGGAAGTGCCCATGGTCCACATTCGACGTCACTCCACAATCTGGACAGTTCGGTTGGTCGACCGAGTGTCATAGAGTCATCGCAACCGCATATAATTGAGTGCACATAACCGGACCTTACAACGATTGGTGAATCGATTAGTATGTCATTCGACCAATCGACGTATCCGGGTTCTGGATGGTGATGTGTTACGAATTCGTAGAAAACAAAAGAAAAAAACGAAAAATACGAGAGGAGCATGAAAGAGAGATGATTTTCAGAAACGTTATGGGATTGTGATTAAAATCGAACAAGTGAAAGTGACAAATTAAGGAAAAACAGTTCGATTAAAAAAAAAAAATAAAAAAAAAACGACGAAAACAAAAGTCTCGAGACTTTTTCTTCACTCTCTCTTTTTTCTCTCGTATTCCTCCAACGGTGCAAAGACTTAAACTCCAAAGCTAAAACTCGAGCGGTTTCTCTCTGCCGCGTTAACGAATTAGTGCTTATTAAGTGACGATGGCGCGCGATGTTTTTCGCTTCTCCTTTTTTTAAATACTTTTTTTTTGTTTTTGTTTGTTTGTTTTTTTTTTTTTTTTTGTATAATTATATATTTTTCGATAAAGGCGCGGCGAGGAGCAAACTGGCGGATTTTGTCGGCACCCGCCAATGTTCGAGAAAGTTTTGTTTTTTGTAATGAAAATATGGGAAAGAATCGATTCGATTATACCGATGATGGCCGATAGATAAATCTATCGAGAAATTTGAAAAAGAAAAAAAAATGGGATTTCGATGTGAAGGAAAAGGAAGAAAAAAAACAATAACAACCAGTGACGACACGACTGCAACTATACGAGACCTGTACCTGTATATACTTAATTAAACCTTATTGATTAAAAAATATTCGATAATTTAACGAAGTAATTTAAAAACTATAAATTTAAATATATAAATATATATGTATATACATCAATGTGTCTTTATATACATATATATATATATGAATATATATTATATTATATTAAATATATTAAATATATAAATATATAATTTATATACCGTCGGTTGGCCGAGCGGTGGGCTGCGTTCGCGGTTGTCTCTCGCATTGGTCACCAATATTTTCCTTCATTTTTAAGTAACTTATTGAAACATAGATCGTAAATGTAAAAAATCACTTAAGGAATGAAATAATCTTGCGAATTTCACACTATCCATTTTCACAGATAATGATAAACATGCGCCTAGATATTTATATTTATATTGTACATATATTTGATAAGCAGGATTTTTGGTTTTTTTTTTTTTTTTTTTTTAATTTTTCGTTTTTTGTGTTTCATTTTTCATTTTCTTTTTAAATAGTCGTAATAACGAGGAGAGAGCTTCATTTCGAGAGACCAATTGATCTTATCGGAATACCGATCAGTATTCTATCGACAAAGTTATTTTCTTTGATGAATGAGTGTTACGGAATATGCAATACAGTAATTTTAACTAACGCACGTACAATGTTTTTTATCATTTTGATAATCGGACTACAATTTTTCGCACAAAATATCGCGATTCTTTGATACTTTGGTACTCTCGTGTTTCTCTCCCTCTCTCTCTCTCTCTCTCTTTCTCTCTTTCTTTCCCTCGAGATCTCGAAAAAGAGAAAGACCTAAAAATCGTACGAAAGAGAACGAAGTAATGATGAACTGTACAGACATTTTTCACATTGTTTTTGTTCGTTCAGATCTTTCACAACCAATGCAAAAAAAAAAATGATTAGTATCGATAGAGACCGACGTTGAAATCATCGAAAGTTTATCCTTCTTCCAAGACAAAAAGTCCCCATAATATTTGTACGATAAATTCCAATGGAACTTTTATTTTTTCGCTCGTTTTTCGATTGTAAAAAAAATATGATTGTTCCTCAAACAGTCGTTCAACATTACTCTGCTCTCTCTTACTCGAAATAATACTTCCAATAAATAGTATAACAAAAAGACGAGGTCGACTCCGAGGTGAACAACGAGAGCAGCCTACCGACGAATACGAGATATTGTCATACAACAGCGATTGTTGAAGTCTTTTGAATCTTTTGAAATTTAGAAATATCATCTAAAAGATTAAAAACGAATGGAAAACGATCTCTTGTAATTAAAGACACGATTAAAATAAGTTCTGACACAAATTGAAAACTCGTCGCTGTTGTATGATCATATTTTTAACAACGTTTCGCAGACTGATATAAATGAATATATAAATCTATATATATTCCAAACCCGTTTGTATAAATGTATCGAGGATCTCTGTCGAAATTTTCTTCATGACGAAAATAATTGGTTGAAAATAGGAAATGAAAATGAAATTGCGAACTTTTTGGTAACGAATGTAAAAAAAAAAAAAAAAAAAAAAAAACAAATAAAAAGATAAGATGACAGGCAACGTGGATGATTCAGGCATAACGCGGAAATGCCCGAAACCACAAAAACGTCATTTATAGTGAATACTTCGAGGAGCGTTCAGATGAGAAATTGAAAGACAAGGAAAAAACATAAAAAAATGTACAAGACACAACTGTAATTACGACTGCCGTGGGATGATAAGGGAATTTGTATAAAATTTTGTTTCGGGGGGTAAAACGGTGACAAAAAAAAATATTGGGTTTTTTCGATGGCAGTCGTGATGAACGAGTGAATGCACATTTTTCTAGTCGTACGAATATACTCTTGGAAATCGGCGAGAATCGAAGAAAAATGAAATGATACAAATTTTAAATGTCGAATTTCCACGGCAGCGATTAAAACGAAGAAAATTAAGGAAAATTACGAAAAAAAATACACACACAGACACGCAGAAAAAGAAAACGAAATGAATACGAAATTATATACGAGCGTAAAAGCGTAAGGAGGCTTCCAGGCAAATAACACGCAATTATTCTTCTGGAAAATGTGCGTTGCATTACACACACACAATTTTTATGATCACGAAGTCAATTCAAACTAATATTATCATAGTATATATACGAGAAAACAAAATAAAAATAACGAAGAAATACAGTCCAAAATATACCGAGCGATAAACTTTGCTTCTTCCGAAGGCATTGCCGCGCGACGCAAAAGTCATTTTGTGAATTGCCTCGATTAGCTACCTTGCCTGCATTCAAAAAATTAATTAAACAAACGAAAAAAGCACTGTATCAGTAATAAGAAAAAAATGAGATAAATATTTATAAAGAAAAACAACAACAACAACCACAAAACCCTAACCACGCGAACAAGACTAAATAGCATTTATGAGAAAAAGTAAACCTAAAATTCCAGAGACAAATTCAAAACTGGAGGAACATTGCAGTTTGAATCGAATATAAAATTGACTTGAGGAGCAAATGAAAATCTAAACCACCATGTAAATAGGCTGAAAGTAGTAAAAAATTATTGACGAACAAGAGAAAAAAAAGGAAATGAACTAATCGGCGCAAAATAAGAAACCAAGCAATATTTAGTTCTTACCGTCTCTTAAAGGTGAATGAATGAAAAAAATAAAAAAACAAGAAAAATACATGATACACTCCCAACATGTACCGTAAATTGAAGAAAAATAATGACAACTGACACGTGTACGACGCGCACGTTCGTATTTAAACGACTATAAATTATATGTTAATTATCCTTACACTTCGTAAATAGTAAGATTGAGAAAAAAAAAGACAAAAATTGTTACGCATTTATTATAATTATAATTATCGAATAGGTAATGCTCAATTAGCATTTGTTTCTTAAAATAAAGAATAAATATATGGCTGTTGGATATTTAAATGCGCGTAATAGAAAAAACAAATATTCCTTGCTCCATTCCTTCCCGCATTAATGTTTTCAAAGGAAAATAATAAGAACGAAATTAACGAGGAACAAAAAATTGACATATCGATTCTGTCATTGTTTTTTCTCTACTTTTCTATTCTCGATGAATTTTTTATCTCGAGTCTTATTCGTCGTCAATGGACCATAAATAAAATGGTTAATGTTTCAACGATGAAAGAGGATTAAAAAAAAGTTGGATGGCCTGAGAATTTCTATGGGATTTCCGATGAATTATTTTGGAGATTTAACTATTGGTCAATATTTCTGGGACTTTTGGTAAAAGAAGAACTTTGGACGAACTGTAAAATATTGGACACATTCGGGTCTGGATATGGCATTATCTCTCGAACGAATTTTCGATGGAGAAAACACTTTTTAAAATTCTATTGTTTTCATGATTTTATTGTAAATTCATTTCTACAATCACCAAATTCTCTTTTGCTCTCTTTCTCTCTCTCTCTCTCTCTCTCTCTCTCGCTCTCTCATTTTCTATGGATCATCGTCGTCGCTTACATTCGTCAATAAGTAATAAAACATCGTAATATCAACCATGCACAATAGTCGGCTGATGTATTCGTTCGATTGCAATTGTTGTATTTGTTTATGTTATTTTATGTTTTTTTTTTTTTTTATTAAACTTATGTCACACTCGCATTATTCATTATTTTCTTGTATATCCTGATGAGTGTATTTTAAACTTGATTCAATCACAATTCCTTACAAATGAGAAGACTTTAAATGATAAGTTGCCTTAGAGATCAAAATACAAAAAGAATTTATCTCGGTCGCACTCTTCTCGCCGACAGAACTCAAATCTGCTTTTCTTTCGTTCAAAATACTAAATCATCGAGTCACGATATCGACGATCTCAATGATAGCTATGCATTAATCGCAACTATCGAGCCCGACGCGCCCGCAATTAAATGAACGATAGAAGGCGAAGACTCAAGTACAAAAAAAAAGATCATCCTAACTATTCACATTTTATATTTATTAATTTATCATTTTTACCATTCCAGCATTAAAGCCAGGAAATATCTTTTCTTTCGTATTTTATGTTTTTTTTTCGTTTTTTTTTTTCGTTTTTAATTGATTTTTTTTTTTCGTATATACGTGAGTGTGACGAGGGAGGACAATGTTCCTACGGGTAATTAGAAAAATAATACAGATTTCGTTTCATTGAGATTGAAACAATTAGCTATACGTAAGAGTTTGTTTATTTTCTTTCATTTTCTTCTTTGTATCACGTGATTCGATTTCGGGAGGTTTTATCGGACATTTTTTAGTTTAAACATACAAGTGTCGCAGAGCGGGCTACGCAAGGAACAAATTCCTGAAAATGATATTCCTTTGAAATGACTCAAGCGGTTATTCTCGTTTGTGAATTATGGAATGAAACAATTTTTTTTTCTTTTCTTTTCTTTTCTTTTCGTTGTACATTAACAGTGTGTGTTCGATGATGTGAAAATAACGATATAGTGGAAAGAGGAAAACGGAACACGAGCACCGCTTACGTATCCAGGATACAAAAAATTATATGGTCAACAATGTAAATTCAAGTTTTGCGCCGACTGTCAAGTCAAAAAGTCTAGTACCTTTTTCATCAATTATTCAAGTTAACGAATAAAAATAGAGCAAAAAACGCAAGAGACTAATATTGCAAAGCGTCAAATTTCTCACAAAAAAAAGGTAATTGAAGACATTTATGTACCTTCGGTTATTGAGTCCTGACGGAGCATGGAAAAAGGAACTTTAAAAGCCTCGAAAACACAATAGTTTTTCGAATTTCTCTCAGACCTAAAATACTGCAGATAGAACATCGTAGCACATGACTTTTTTATAGGAAATTTCGTGCTCTACAAGATTGATTCCATGATTTTTTGCTCTATCTCCAACCGTTTTGACAGTACAGCCGATAATGACTCAAGGCTTCTTAAACAATATTCATAATTAATACATCGTTGTGGATAATTGATCGAATAATGGTATCAGACTTTTCAGCTTCAAATTCGGTCTAGAAATGAAATTTACATAATTTTCCATTTAATATAAAATATCCTGCATATGTATAGATATATATGACGCACCGCTTTGTGACAAATAAGATTTAGTCGTTTATCCTACCTTATCAAGGTACCGGACTGTCAGTTCCGCTTCCACTGTTAGTACTTGCTTCGCTCTTAGTCGCAGCAATGCGATCACCACGTTTCGTACTTTTCGACAAGGATGCAACCTCTTTCAATAGCCCCGATATTTTTTGTTGCATATAAGAAACCTTGCTATCGTGTTCCTTTTCCGTTGCCTTCAGCTTGTTGCGCATTTCTGCTTCGGAGGTAAAGTTTTTCGCTTTCAATTCATGTATCTGTGAAGAAAACGAAATTAAAACATCATTTTATTGCAGATTTGGGCTCTGCTGTTAAATTTCATTAGATTTCAATCATCAGCGTGTTTATTGTTTTTTTTTTTCCTTGTTGTCTGGAGATAGAGAATCTCGAAGTGAACTTTATTGATGGAAACGATGGGCAAATACCTTGAAGTAGATCGAATAGAATTTCGGGATAAATTATGTTGCGGGAAGTAGGTTTAATTATTCATTGAAACAAAAACGAATGTTCATAGTTGAGATTATTTGATAATGAGAATAATTGGGAAGAACACCAACCTGTCTATCCTTCGTTAACAATTGATTGTCCTTTTGAGTAAGTTGCTTTTGCAAAAGGGCAATTTTTTCCTTCAACTGTGTGACTGCAACTACGTGGTCGGAACTGTTGGGATCGTGATGATCGTGGATCGGTACCATTCTCGCAATCTTCACCGGTGTCGGACCATTCGTTTCTGGCGCTTCTGATTGAGGCGGTAATTTCGCCACATCGCCTCTCTGCGGTCTCTTGTTGTGAACTTTAATCCTGTGTAAATTTGTGACAGTCAATCATTTTTCTCACATTGAAAAATACGACTTTGTTAAACGGATATCCATCAGCGCTTTGGTCAAATGAATGTGAACAGCGATTAAGCGTTACTTCGTTACTTTCCAGCATCGGAACTATCGGGATTATTCGATAATCGAAGTATTTTAAATAATACAAACAAATGTTACAGAAACTCCAATGATACAGTAAAACGTAACAAGTTTGATAGTGAATTTACTGTGAGCAGTTTTTCAATGTATGTTCACTTTCGTTAGAATCACAATTACTTTTGTTCCTTGTGCTTGGTTGCCCGATCGTGGGACATTTTCAAGTGAGCTCTCCTGTCCGCATCGCTCTGTTTTGTCTTTGCCAAGGCTCGTTTGTACGAAAGAGTGCAGAGCCAACATAAAAGTTTGCCATCGACCTGAAAAAAGCGAAAATCATAGTGTAAACGAAGCTCAAATATAGTAAAGGTAAAAATAATCCATTGAGAAAGATATTCGATAAGTTTTGAAAGGAAAAACAATTGTAAGTTCTTAGAAACTCCAGTTCTCCTTACTTTCTTGTCCTCATCCTGTCTGTCAAACGCACACTTCTGTTTGCACTGTTCACAGGTTACGGGTGGGCCGTATCTCTTCTCAGAATTTGTGCATCTTTGACATTTGCTGCCGATAAATGCAGCTATAGTGTTGCAATACTCGCAGGCGGACGGTTTGCCATAAGCTTTCACGTTTTGCTCGCACTTCTTGCAAATTGTGCACGTATTGCCCTTGCTGTAACGGCCAAATTGATTGTTCCATTAAACCATTGAAATCAGGGCGCATATTCTTTTTCAATTCGAAATCGAACTAATTGATGAAACTAATGAATGATTTTATTTCTGTTACAATTCGACCGCCAACTCTTGTTGGAATCGATTGTAATTTTCTCTACAGATTTATTTATTAAGTGCAAATCAAAAACCGTTGGTGTTCAATCAAAACAGTTTAATGAAAAGACTATCGCTATCAATGTTTGTCTCCCGACGATGCACAAAAAATTGCTAATCTCAAATTACAGTTGAAAAGGGTATTTATAAGAAAAGAAATAATTGATAAATTGATTTTAAAAGATGTCCATTATGTTTTAACATTTTCAGCAAATCTACTTTTTCTTTGTCAATCTAAGTTAATAGGAAATTTCGATTTTTATGGTGAGTTTTGGTGGAAACTCGGTAGATGTGAATGGAAAAAAAATATTGAAATACAAATTGAAATTCAGGAAAAAAAACATTGTGTTGCGTTCGAATAACAAAAGTTTTAACTTCATAGAAACGGATACTCACATGGCTTGTTGGAACTCAGATCTGCAGTATGTGCACTTAACCACTGGATAAGAGCCTCGACACTCCTAAATGACAACAAATATAACCATTGGAATGTTCAGACAATGAGAGTTTTGATATCCGAAGCTTAAAGCTATGGTCACGTTTCAAGAAGTGCGGGTGCTCGTGAAACAATCAACTGGGGGATAGCGCCAGGTATTGTCAAACAAACTCTTAAGTATGCTTGTAAAATCATTCAATAAAAAATAAATAAACGTTTCTGAAACTGTGCTAAATGCTAAAAATTCACAATTAATATTTCTCGACGATTTTATCGTTGTCTTCGTTATGATATTTCTAGTCAATGTTTTTCATTAATAAAAAATTGTTGATTTCGTAGTTCACAGTTGGTAACGTATGTACCAATAATTCGTACATTGGATCGTCGAAAGCGTCGCTTCGGAGGTTAAACGAAAATTTCTAAAATTAGGAAACATTTATACCCTGCATAAGCCGACATTTTTACTCGGCATAAGATAAGATGAATTTCTTTTGAAGAGAGAGAAAGCGAATATATAATTTGGTGAGACTGAAAAAAGCGCGATAATGGCGTAAAAATGAAGAAGGAGGGAAAAAGGGGGGAGGGCTGCTTTGGAGAAATATTTTCAGATTAAAGCTACACACTTTACCTTGCACAATTGTTGTCCGGGTGACAGTTCTTCGAAGGGATGTCTCGAAAAGCATCCGGAACAGGCGAAAAGCGCTTTAGAATTGTTCGAGCTCATCCTCGAATTTGAAAAACGCACACACGTTATATTCTTCCCTAGTCTTCAACGAAACGCAGAAATCTTTGTCTGCAACACGCGTGATTTCCCCGTGGATATATTTTTTCTCGTTTGAAATCTGAGCTCGATTGTTAGAACAATATTTGCTCGAAAGAAAAGAATGTAAAAACAATTCTTCGATGAAGTTTCACGCACCAGGATATTATGACTGACGTTTCAATACGGAAATAAGTTAAAAAACATAACACATCTACGAGGAGGAAAAGGGCAAGGGGAGGGGAACGATGACGGAGAGACGCGATGTATCGGGTGGTCTGCTACTTTAACATGTTTTCACGTTGAGAAAAGTCTTCTTAATTTTTTCTATTCTCAAAATAACACGCACTGAGGAATAAAGGTTACTGGAACACGGAGATTTTTTTTTATTCCGTATTTTTTTAATGTATAGTTAGTCCACGACAAGGAGACGCAGCTCACGCACTCGTTTCGACCGGCTGTTGATTCAACGCGTACTCGAGACCTCGGGACTTCAGTGTCACTTTGAGCGCGAGAGAAAAGCTAAAACTATGTGTACGTGTGTGCCAGTGCCTATGTGAATGGAGATGCAAGAAAATCGCCTCGCTTTGGCATTGGAAGAAGAACAGAGGGCGCTGTGAACGCGTCCACCAGTTGCTGATGGACTGGCGCGACTGGCGGACAAAAATTGCCACGAGATGGTTCCACGAATTCTACTCCGTTATAGACTCTTCCGGGAATTGAATTGAATTTTTCAATTTCCAGGAATGAACCCTATACATTTATTCAGCGTTAAACGAACGACACTAACGAGTCGGAAACTCGAACTCAAAACGTACATCCCGCTTTGAAAAGAAAGTCGGGGGAAGAATTGAAGAGTCGATTCAGGATAGCAAGCCTTTCCTTTTATTTATATAGAGTTTTCATGGTGATTTCGGGGCAATGTCTTATCGACTGAGCGATCATGAACCCGAGAGAAATAGTTGGCAATTTTCAAAGTCCACACCATTCATCTGACCAAAATAAAAAAAAACGTTCAGTCCACGCAAAATAATTACGAAAATTGCGCGACCACGTAGTCCGTTTCGCATATTTTATGGCCGCACGTTATCTGTTCTGGGCTTTGTTATCTGCTGGATAGATCGTGCCACTACGAAACAATGCAGTCGGCAATGTAGGTTTTTTCGTCTCAATTCTACCATCACGGTTGTACGACAAAAATGCACTATCTCCAAACAGCTCTACCAAATAAAAGAACGTACGATAAAACTCAACCGAACGAAAATTAAATAAAAGTTAACAGGAATACCACGGAACATGTTTACCACAAGAAGCATCTACGTTTTCACCTCTACCTCATTTATTAGACGCCCTTACAAAACTACGTGGTTTGTGGTGGCGCAATTAGATCGTACAGTGGTGAACGATATTTTCAAAAAACCAATTCCAAAATTTAGCCCCTCACGACTTAGCCGCTCCAAGCAAATAAAACGAGTATTTTTTTCTCCGAATCTCTTAGGGATCAACGTTAGTATTATCCCGAAGACGGTTACATTAATATATTCAGCGAAAAACGATTTCGCGTCGAATACCTAGTAAACCTTGCTGGCATGAAAATTGCATTTCTTGGGCCAACTTTGCGGCGAATTTCAAAGGTGGTCAAATGGGTGTTAAATCTTTACAATAGTAGCATGCAACGTTCAACTCATAATTTAATCAACTGACGCTGCATTCGTTTTGCCGGATGTCTTTTCAACAAAAAGAACAGCGCATAACGCCCAACTATCATTTGATAAATGCTAAATCTATGAGTTCATGTTTTAAACGACATTTTTCGAAAATCAATCCGTATTTTCAACAAGTGGAATGTGTTGATTTTTTTTGTTGAACTTCATCTTTTGATAAAATATTCTATGAACAAGCAGCGTTTGTTCAAAAATTGACAGGCTCGGTCAATCTCATTTAATTTCTCAATCCTCAATTCATTAAAATGTTTGTTGGATGAAATTAACATCGGAAATACCTCTAAGTTTGTGCAATTTCTTTTTCCAATTCTTCGATAATTTGATTCAAGTACTCACCGTTCGATGTCTTGTTTCACCTCTCAGGGACTCGTCATCCAGTCGTGTGTTGCATACTTGAGACCCATTGCACGAGATCCTTACCCCATCATATTTCACTTGTCTATTCACTTGCACTCAAGGAAGTTGTATGCCACAATAATGATTGTTCGATATTTATAATGTCAGTATCCCGCACACGTAATTTAATTAATCTCGCGCAATAGTTATTTATTTACGCTCCTCCGGCTGTTAAACACATGAATTTATCACAATCCACACTATAAATTCTGATTTCGAAATTTCCATAGCTCACATCTGTGTTCAATCACAGGAGTAATTTTGAACTCAAACGGAATGTCCAATAAATGTATACCCACATAGTTTTTTAATGACATAGATATGCTAGCGAAGATAAAAATGTTATTTTTTTTCTTCAATTTTATTCAATGAAATTGTTCATTTTATATTGGTATTGTTTAGTTTTCATTAGATTTTTGATCTTTTGAGATTTGAGAGATTAGATCTTTGAGGATAAAGTAAAATTCTACTTATACAATAAGATATTTCGTTCAGACAAATTAATCCGCATCGACGAACGATGAAGCGTGGTGTTGAATTACCCGACCGACACGCAGCCCACGCTCCCCATATATCGCCGGCAAGCGCCCGGCTTAGACTGACTAGTGACTAGCGTTATCCCGCTCTCCTGCTCATCCTACCGTTCCGCCTCCGCCCCACCAGTTGCGCTTCCCCGCTTCCTCCCTCGCGTTGCGTCGACGCGACCACGCGACGAACGTTCCCCCACTACGCAGCACGCGCGGCCGTAGCAAACACACGGGACTCACAGGAGCGCGTAGAACGTAAACAAACCTAACGCGTTCCACACAAGTTCACTTCGAACTCTTTGTTTTCTTCCAATATACCGAATAATAAATTCATCAAATAATAATTTACGTTTCATCATTCGGCAAATATACTCGATCGTAAAATTGTATTATGTAAGTCTGATCAGAGTTGAATTTTACACACAATTACACGTGTAATAAATTATTTAAAGCGTAAATAATCCAAACTCATTCATTTAATAAATGTAAATCAAATAAAGTATATTATTTTGATAGGCGCGGCATAGAATGAACTTGTCATTTCAACTATAAAATAAGGAAGAAAAAAATTATTTAATGTCCCGCTCCGATGGTAGTAAGGCTAAACTAGGTAGAATTTTTCTTATGGCTTTTTTTACAGTTTTTTTTTATTGCGATATAAATGTTTGCATTCATATAAATTTAAAATCATTGAAAAACACGATAAAAGCGCTTTTACCAGAATAGATCGCTGTCTACAACCAAAAAATTATTTTTTTCTTTTTTTATTGCAATTTTGTAAAAGCGCCTAATAAACAGGTTAGACATGTTCTGTGGTAGTCCTGTTAACCTATATTTATTTCTTTTTTTTTTGGTTGAGTTTAAACGATCCAATTGCGCCACCACAAACCATTGTACGACGAACAAGAGAACAATTAAAAAAAATCGATTTATTTGACTTGCCGGGGCTAACTCAGGGGAGGTACGTTTCACAAGTAGAATTTTGAATCGGTGACAAAAATGACAAGGAAAGGTATTTCTCACATTCTCGAAATCAATGAATCAGAATAAATTCAGACTGTACAGTTTATTCAACGAGTCTTATCTGTTAAAAACAAATCATAAATAATTGGTAGAAAAAAAAAAAAAAAAAAACAAAACAAATGATCATTTCAGTAGAATTTTCTCACTCGCAGTAATTTTTCAACGTCAGTCTTGGCACAATGTTCATTGATTGTAATTCTTGAAACAGTAGTTTGCACGCGTACGGCATCGAAATAGTTGAGACGCAAGCACTCGATCTACAACTGTGGCACCAACCACTGTACGCCATGAGACCACATTTGTTACAAACGTCAACATCGAAAGCGTCACTGGAAATCATGAGACGTTCAACGAGCATCATACTAGCACCATAACCAATCAGGCAATCTCGTTCCATCTCGCCTAATCTTAAACCACCCTCTTTAGATCTTCCTTCTGTAGGTTGTCTCGTTAAAACAGCTCTCGGTCCGCGAGCTCTTGCATGCATTTTGTCCTGTACCATGTGCTTCAATTTTTGATAGTAAACCTGTCACAGAAATCAAATATAATATAGACAATTGATAAACGAAAATGATTACCAAAGCGAAAATCAAAAATATGAAGTTTTTCGATTATTTTTATTCTTCTTTTTTCTCAAGCTCATAAAACTCTAATTTTGAGGTCATGGGGCTAGTAAGCGCTTGATCATTAGAGTTTTCTTACCGGTCCAGAATAAATATATGCTTGAAGTGGTTCGCCTGTGATGCCAGAATAAAAAATATCCTTCCCCATGTAATTGTAACCGTGGTTGACAAGTTCCTCACAAACGTCAGAAACTTTGGAGCCACCAAATGCTGTGCCATAGTGGAATTCGCCTTTTAATACACCCGCTTTGCCCGCGAGCAACTCGATCAGTTTACCGACCGTCATACGAGATGGAAAACCATGAGGATTCATAATCATATCGGGACAAATGCCGGAATCGTTGAACGGCATATCTTCTTGTTCAACGATAAGACCTTGAAAGTCAATCATACATGAATGAATTTAGAAAAAGTGCAGAAACAGAAAAAAATTACTTAAAACTTGAGAGGCTCGAAGTAGAAAAGTAAACGCAGAGCTTACCAGTTACTCCTTTCTGACCGTGACGACTACTGAATTTGTCACCAATCTCGGGCCTACGAGTCTGTCGTAAGAGGAGTTTTATAAGAAAAGCGTCTTCGGCATTACTGGAAATCATGACTTTTTCAACGTAAGCCGGAACAGGACCTTTGAAAACGACTGGTACTTCGCGGTATTCCGATTGAGGAGGAACATTCGTAGGATTAGCCGGACTTATAGTAGTCGATGGTATAGATTTGTTAACCATTACTTTACGGTTTTCGACCATTTCGCCAGGAGCTGCGATGCCATCGGAGTCGATGATGTCGTGTTTCCAAACTGGTTTTTTCGTGGTCCCATCGATCAATGGTCCCATAACTCTGTCGTAAGTTTGATTGCCGTATCTTTTGAGGGTAGTTTTGGCGTTTCTATAGACCAAACATCGACCGTAGCCACGATCGATCGATGCTTTGTTCAGGATCAAAGCATCTTCGATGTCGTAACCGCTGTACGACATAACAGCCACTGTAGCGTTTTGTCCAGCAGGCAATTTGTCAAAGTTAATCAATTCGATTGTCCGCGATTTGACCATCGGAGCTTGGGGATAAACGAGATTGTACATTAGCGTGTCGATTCGATTACGTTGATTGTAACCGATCGTTCCCATCGCTTGTTTTCCCATAGCGCATTGATACGTGTTTCTCGGACTCTGATTGTGATGCGGGTAAGGAACGAGACCCGCGCAAACACCGAGAAGCGTGAAAGGCTCGATCTCCAAATGAGTCGTTCTTTCGTGTATGTGCGACTCGTTGAACGCTATGAAACTGTCGTTTTCCTCGTTTACATCGAGATACTCGATCAAACCATCCTGGAGAAAATCTTCGAATGATTTTACACCCTGTTCCAAATCTTTTATATCACTGTCTTGTATCAAAGCCTCTGAATTTTTTACAATTATGTAAGGACGACATAGTCTTCCGCCGTCCGAACTTATCTGAACGCATCTAGAAACAGAAAAAGACAAAAATCAAATAGATTTCTTTAGCGCGTATTTGTATTTAGACTCGCACAAAGAAAGAGTATCATCGAATGATTACTTTTTAGAGATTGCAAGATAATAAAAATATGCTTTGTTAGCGATGAGCAAAGTTTGTGGATTATGAAGTTTGATTCGATCCTTTTTCCAATATTTCTCTTGATTTTAATAGAAAAACAGTCGATTTTATAGAAAACTTACAAATTATAAGAATAATTAGCTCACCTGTGTTGATGTTGCAGATATATCGAAACGAAACCATTAACAAGACCTTTTCGTCGGAGCATTCTAAACACATTGACTAGCCGATTGTAATTCCTTACAATACCCAAAATGTTACCGTTCAAAAAAACCATGTAAGTGTTTTCATTGTTTATCTCTTCGCCACCAAGTATGTTGACGTTTTCAACGCCAAGATTGAACGCTAATCTGACGATCGGATCATCCTCCACTTCTGTGGTGATGTGCGTCATCAGAGCCAAATTTTTCACCAAACCGCAACCCTGCAACGTTGATTAGACATTAACAATTTTTACTTCACGTTTAGTCGCTTTCATTATGACAATTAGTGATCACGATCTACTGACCTCTCCTTCAGGAGTGTCACTTGGACACAACATTCCCCATTGCGACGGTTGGAGCGATCGGGGGCCCGAAACTTTTCGAGTTTTCTCAAACTGGGAGTTCACTCTTGTCATCATACCCAACGCCGAAATAAATGACAGTCTTGATAAAACTTGAGTCACTCCATGACGTTCCATTTTAAAACGTTTTATTGTCCAATTACCCTGGAAGATTTGAAAATGATATCAAACGGTTGTTTACATTTATTTTTTATTCAATACTGTCGAAGCGTCAAAGTTGCAAATAAAGTTAAGAACTCGTTTGGATGTTTTTGTTACTATTTTTCTACGAAAGCAGATTCAACTCACGGAAGATATAGCGAAAGCCAAACCATTGGTAATCTGGTCTTGTCTCATGTGCTTGACGATATCGAATTGCGCAGCTTTTATTTTCGGTATATTTTTGTCCGCTATTTGTTTCAACTCCCAATTAAATCGTTTAAACAAATCTTCGAACATTAGCGACAGAAGAGATCCAGCCAATTCCAATCGTTTGTTACCATAATAATCCCGATCATCTACCAATTTACCATCCACCTGAGCCCTCATTACTCGTCGTACCATCAGGGCGAGATAAGTTGCTTTCATTTTGAAATTGAAATCGACGACCTGCAATTAAGTCGGTTTGGATTTTTAAATAAAAATGTTATTTTCACCAAAATCCTTCGAAGCAAGTGGACTTTTCAGCGGGACAATTTTTCTTACCGGAACGTGAGACAGGACGTTGGTGGCCAAAAGATCCTTGACTTCGTCTATGACATTTGATTTTATCACAGACGCATATCGTTTTTGTTTTCTTTTATTGCTAAGGTACCTGTGAAATGATGTGGTTTTAGAAAAAGTAAATGAGAAAAATAACGTAATGATGTCACATTTGCAACTCACTTGAGCGCTTGATTCTGTGCGAAGACACTGAGCGTGTGACATTCTTCTAAACTGGGTGACAATTTTTTCATAAAATCTTCTTCCGTTCCTATTAGTTGCACTATTTCTTGATCGGAAACTATTCCCATTGCTTTGAATACCACTGTTACTGGTATGTCCTGTAAATAATAACAATAATCTCATATTTCAGGCGAAAAATTCGATTTTCCCAGAATCTTGACCAGAAGAAATTGAATACAAAACATTTTGATTCTCAAAGATGAGATAAATGCTCACTAGATAAGTCAAAGCTGCCAACTTACATCTTGGAAAATATTGTGCCGCATGTAATATTTTCCACCTTTTCCAATAATGTTTGTCCTTGTTTTTCTCTCGTGAGTTGAACTGTTACAAGAAGCAACGATGCATCCTTTGCTGTCTTGTTCCAGGATGATTCTGTTTCTCAACAATTGTTCTTGTATGAGGATTACTTTTTCTTGACCATTGACTACAAAATAACCGCCAGGATCGTGTGGACACTCATTCATTTTGGCCAGTTCGAAGTGTGACTTGTCGGTGAGTACGCAATTTGAACTTCTCAGCATTATCGGCATTCTGGATATCAGAAGAATTAATTACCCAAGGCAATGTAAAGGTAAATGAAATTTTAAAGTTTCCCGTCAGAAAATTAACTCTTACAACATTTTTATTTACCTTCCTATCAAAAGATTATTCCTGATTATGGGCTGATGTCCTCGCGTGTACTCAATGTCCACCGTTATAGGTGCCGAATAATTCAAATCTCTCAAACGACACTCGTGAGGTGTTGTCGATCTCGTTACATTGAAACCTTCTTCTACATCGGGTGAACCGATGTAAACATTCAGATACCTTTTTAGAAAAATTCAAGTACAAATTACACATGTTTTCTACTTAGAAATTTTATGGGAACAGAATTAAAAAACTTGAAAATCGAACAAAAATCAGTATTCAGTCATCAGTGAAACTTGACAAACTTTGGTTTTTGATAACAATTCCTAAAAGTTATCAATTCATTATTTCAACAAAATGGTTTTTGACAGATAATCAGACCATTTTTTGAATTATGTCAAATTTGTTCGATGATTTTACTAAATGGATCTAAACTGTTCCGGAATATTCGTTTTTGGATATTCGTAATGGACTTACTTGACGTAGAATAGGGGATCGGCATCACTAATCACCTTTTCGTTAGCCTTGACAATCTTTTTGATCTCGACATTAACGAAATAATTAAAGGAGTCTATGTGTTGTTTAACGAGCCCTTTTCCCTTCAAAAAGGCTGGAACTAATTTCCACTTATCCTGAAAAAAACATGGCAATCATACACTATTTGATGATTTTTCATTTCGATTGAATAAATTTTCGAACGAATCAACATTTTCGTAGCATGCTTATCCAGCCAGCAAAAAATTACCGACTGAAATATTCCACTGTATAGTGTAACAAAAACATCCCGGAAAATCATCCTCAATTTACGAATTATTTTTAAAAAATTAAGCAATGCAAAATTGTAATAATTTCAATTTGTTTCATTCGAAAAATGTGGGTAAATGATAATCCTTAACCTCAAACTTACTTGTATGTGTTTAACAACTTTGTTATACTTTTGCTCAGTTTTGAGGCCATCAAGGCCATTAACTTTCATTTCACCCATTTTTCACGCGACACGAATTGGGATTGTCATAATTTCTTATTCCATAATTACAAATTTAAAAAATGATCAACATTGTCTACATCGATTCTAACCTCGATTCAGAAAAACACACGCACGTTCGAACAGTGGTTCGACTAGCTGCCTTTTGGAGACTAGAGGCGCTGGATACCGGCCGGACGTAGTCATGTGACAAAATGGTCACGTGCTAGCTAGGGTCCTAGGTGTTCGAGACGCTCAAGGTTCCTTTTCATGTTGACGCTGGACGCTGGTTGGCTGGCTTCAAGCGTCCAATCGGGTCACCCGACTTCTCCCGCCAAAAAAGAAGCGTCAAAATGGTTGGGGGGAGAAGTCAGGTGACTCGATTGGCACATTGATTGGTCCACCAGCGATGAGCGCCAAGAATACAAGACAATAATAAAAATCTTGCCGAGTACCGCAGTATCGCATCTTCGTTTGTTTACTTTTTTCATGTGTCGGAATGTGCGCGGGGACATACAGGTCAGTGCCGGTGGGTGCCAGTGATATCAAGTTATTCTTGCAAATCCAGTGGCGAGAGTCTTTCTAATTGTTAGTATAGTGTTATATAGTGCAGTTAGTGTATACAGAATTAAAAGTGAAAATAAGAAACACGGTTGACACACTGGACGACTCAAACGATTCCGCGTTGTTTTCCCCCTCGAACAACTGAGCGTGTCAACAAAACTAGTCACGTGACCGATTTGACCTTCAATTTCCCGTATATTAGAAAGGATCTTGAAAAGAAATCGTTACAACCACGGTAAATTAAAAATCCCACATTTCCCCTCAATTCTGGATCTGAATTTTCTTCAGAATCGTGATTCTGAAGTCACAATTTCTCCTCTACCCCCACTCTCAATTAAGCGTCTTGGGATTCTTGGGACCTTGGGCCAGCCATCATTAGTCCGATTAGTCGGCAACAGTCGCGATCTTGGTTTTCGTTCGAATTTAAAATTGAGTGGTATAGAAAAATATAGAATAGCAGGTAGAAAGAAAAGAATGAGAATCAAGAGATAAAAAGTGAACAGTTCTAGTGTGCAGTGACGGTTGAGAAAATGACGAATGGAATGGACTGAGTCGAATTCCCAGAATCTGCGAGGAACTGGTGCGAATTAGAAATCGTGAGAATCGAGCATGCTTTTATTTGTTCTTGATTGGAAATATGTTGAAGACTTTAGGATCATCGTTCCATTTCAACAACTTTGTTTAAGTATTCAGTGTCGAGCTGCTACGACGTTTCTTCATTTTTGATATAATAAAAATGTCTTTTCTCCCTATGGAGGGGAAAACTTACGAATGTTTTTCCCACGTCGAATTTCCTGTCCATTGCAAACACCCTTTAATCATTTATTCGTATTCGTTGTACATTTTTTTGAGTCCATTTTTATGCTTACCTTTCAATATTTTCCAATTTTTGTTTCAAAGCATCACTTTTTTCACGTAAATTTGTCGTCCTTTCTGGAAATTTCTGCTAAAATGAAACTTTAAGAAAATCGAATCACATAACCATTTGATTTTTCTTTTCTTCGTATGCGAGGGAAAAACACCAAAGTTATGGCGATAACAATGTTTTGTTTTTATTACAATATAAAATTACGAAATAATTTAACAATTTTCCTTAAACACTAAATCTACATAATATTGTCTGTCGGTATAAAACATTATCTTTCTCCAGGAATTCGTGAGCAAAAATACGCTATTTTTATTAATAAATAGGAGGATCCAATTATTGCAAATTTTCTGTGCATAATAATTTCACAGCACAGCTGTATAGTTTTCCAGGATTAATGAAAGAGAATCAATTCCTGGATTATCAATATTTTCGCGATTTCATTCAGATCCTCATTTCCTTAAACACTAAAATTTCAATTATCTACTTTGTTTTTCTTTTCTTTACAAATTATAATTTATAGATTTCGCAAGAGTTCTCACCTAGTCAATAAAATCAAAATAGTAAATCAACTTGTACCGAGTTCTCACTGCGTAGCCAATTCTCGAATAGATTTTCATTTCAACCAGGATTTTTATCAAGAAATCAACCGAAAGATAAACTTTCATAGCAAAGTTTTGATGCTTGACCGCGAGTTTTCAGAATGAAAAGTTCTTCAGAATTTTTCTCCGCGATGAATCGTTCGTGCGATATTAATTTTAATCGTCGTTACAAATTTATAGTGAAGATTCGTAATCAGCAAGCCCGAGAGTCTGAAAGTTGCAACTCTTACTTTCATCAAATCACTTCCTGCATTCTGGTTCATCATATTCGGCCCGTAATCTGATTTTTTGAAATACAAGTGCAGATTCAGAATAGGCAACACCAACAATTCGAACTTTCATTTCAATCAAATGATTTTTGCATTTCTGGTCCACCATATTGGATCCGCCATTCTGAATTTGACATTTTCGATTTAGTTCCCGTAGTTTCTCGTCCGAATTCCACGTTTAACTTGTCTCGTAAATTGTAGCCATATTTTCAGGCATACCCTGTACGTGTTTTTTTATTTTTCAATTTATTATCTTATCGGTAAAAGTTTTAATCCAGACCATCGGAAGATGCGTCGGAAATGTGATCGGTATTGCCCTGGTGCCTCGACCTTATGTGTCTTTCGAGATCTCTTCGTCTTACGAGTACTTTGTCACACAACTCGCACCGATAAGGCGTTTGACCGTCCGCATGGAGCCTCACGTGTTTGTTCAAATTACTTGGATCACCAAATGGTCTGTTACAGAATTTGCATTTCAGTGGTTTATAGCCTGTGTGGGTTCTGTAAACAAACAAATTTTTTTTATTAATTATTGATTTAACCAATCGGTCAAGCTATTTCCGACATTGAGAAATCGATATAATTTTAATTCATGTCGATGTGTTTTTTTTTAATTGATAAAAAGTTTTTGAAACAGACGATGCAGAATAAATGAAAATATCGAATACCAACCTGATGTGAATTTTGAGACCATATTTCCTCGAGTATACTTTTCCACAGTAAATGCACAAATGTCCTTGTTTTGATTTACCGAGATTACTGACGAGGGTTTCCATTTGTGCAGCATGGGCGTCGTTTCCGATCGTTGGGGGCGGGGGAACATTGTGGAAATTACTATGTACAGTTTCATTGCGCAGATTATTGCTCGTGACGAGATTGTGACTGGTAGCAGGAATGGGAAACACAGTGGGTTTGTTTTCGTAAGGCTTGAAAGCCGAGTTACTTCGATGTGCAAGATTTTTTCGTACAGGTGATACTGCAGCGGATGAATTCGGGGATGGGCCATCGGACGAAGTTGGTGATGGATGATTCGATGAATTGGGTGATCCTTGATTAGAAGAGGTCGGTGAGTTATTGTTAGCCATCGAGACATTGGAGTCCGATGTTTCAACGATTACCGGTGATATTCTCGTGGGTGGTTTTTTCGTTACTGATCCAGTGAGTTCGAATCTGAACGGCGTTATTCTTTGGGGAAATAAACTCAACGACAAAGGAGCCGGTCTTGATTTAACAATAAATTCTCTTGCTAGAACACTCCACAAATGGTTGTTGTCCAGGCGATTGCACTTAAGTGCTAAATGAATTTTTAAGGGATTTGGATACTCAAAGTGGTTGTGACAGATGTGACAGATGTAACGATTTTGACCTGCAAATTACAAAATAAGTTATTGATTAAAAATTATTGATCACGAAACATCTAAAAGCGTTAAAAATCTTTTTGTTATTCTTGAAACTCACCTTGTATGTTCGAAGGCGTCAAAAAAGGCATGTTCATCATGGCCAATATATTCTCTGTGAACCACATCGATAGTGGTTCACCAGGGACTATGCATCTCATTACTTTGAGTACAACACCTTTGTCCGTGCTCATAAGTAACACGTTACAGCTTTGACAGTCCTTAGCAAGAGCAACGATCTTGACCCAGCAAGAGGCGTTGACTAGACCGTCTACGCAATAAAGACGACCCTTAGAATCTGCAACTTCGACCTGTTTACGAAAAAAAAAAACAATCCATTTCATTGATGACTTTGAATCGAATAATAATCGTTATCCTGTAAACATTAATTTCTCGTAACGCGTAATCGTGATTTATTAATATTTGGAAAGATTTATCGACATGTTAAAAATTACGCAAGATATTTATTCATAATAATGACAATTATTAGAAATAGACGATTTGTGTAATTTTTTAAAAAAGAACTTGATCTCAAAAACATCTGATTTCTGAGTTTTTTCGAAGAGAACATGATTTTGTTTTGCTCTAATCCATACGCACACACATAAAAACACTTTTATTTTACTCTGGTATCTAATGATTTGTTATCACATTCATTACAGAACACGAACGAACACACACAGTCGGTGGAAAGTCTTGGATGGACTCGAAATATTGAGCTTTTTCCTGATATATGAAGAAAAGAAGAAAACTCGTGCTTACGTATTGAATGACCGACGTGTTTTTCTGTGAGAGCCGATTTACATCGATGACTTCAGTGGATGAATCTCTACCGAGGAGACTCGCAGCTCGAACGCCAGGACGTCCAACGATCGATGATCTCTGCAACGTGATTGCTCCTCTCTCTATCGCTTGAAGACTCATGATCAGCGATTGGTTGTCCGGGAACATCGGATAAGTAACAATTCCCCGATTATCCACGCTCATTAAGAATCACTATTTGTTTATCTTTGTTCACAAATATTCGGCCAAGAATAAGTCCAATTATCGAAAGCGATGAAAATCGCTGGTACACCAACTTTTCGTTGATTCACTATTTATCAACGAATATTTATTATTTTATTCACAAACTCATCCGAAAGTAGTGAAATTCGAGTTTAAATATTTCATTCACATTTGCAACTAGTGCATTATGAATGTGAAATTTGATTTCGTGAAATTGAACGATCGAAGTTTGCACGATTTTTGGAAACGCGTGAAAATTCTTCAATAAGTATTAAAACCGTGATATTTCGTAGACGAATGAATACAATGAAATTGTCGATTTTCATTCACTTTTCACTCAATAGATCTCTACGAAAATAGAAACTCAAAAAAAAAACGACTACTTTGAGAAAAGTAAGAGATGATGATTGCGCGACGGAGAGGTGTCAACTGTGTACGAACTCTAGTCTGCACGTGCCTTAAATATACGGGGGTTGGGGATGATTCGTGGCGGCTACGATAGTTTCGGGGGTTAATATAAATGATTTCCTGAGTCTACTCCCCTCTCGTCTTCCAGCCTAGAATGGCAAACCATAAACTACATATATATCGACGTATACATCGATGTATAGCTTATGGTTTTTGCCTGTTTCTGTTCTCCCTTCCACTCGTTTCGTGTGTACAACAACACATAGTCCAGTGTGCCAACGCTTAATTGTATTTAAAGAGGCATTCCCCTTCTTGTCGGGGTAAAGGACAATTTTTGGTGATTCCATGACCGATGGGCAGGGCTGGTGTGTGTTCAACAAGAGTGGGGGTTAAAGTTGTGATTTGGTGGGGAATATTAGAGGATGAGATGAAAGCCTAGAGGGGAAAAAAAGAGATAAAGCGTGCGGCGGGTGCACAGTCGGGTCGCGTGCTGGCGCCGCAAGGTGCATCTCGACACTTTCTTCCCTTCTCTACCCTCGAAAAACTAGTCGGAAAAGAGGCGTTGCCTGTGAGGGGATTAGACGTATTCTCAACAATGGTTTTTTTTTCTCAACACAAAATGGTGTCTATTCCTTATTTTTATATACTTGAGACGAGTTAATATTTTCGCTTCTGAAATTGAATAACTGCTTCGATAACAGAGATTGTACACCAGTTTACATGATTTTGGCGTAAATACTATTATTGAAATACACGTTTATACTTTATTTCGAAAAGTAGTTTTGTCAGTTCAGTCACTGGCCAATATCGTTGTTTACATTACTTTCTTATGGTTTTATATTGTTATGTGAGTGCGTGTGTGTCGCACATTCAAACACTTTGGATTCTTTATTTTCTTTTCATTTTCGTTTAACTTCAATTTGAGAAAGCTTAACTTTGATAAGAAGAACTTCCATATAATTCATGCCTGGAATCGTGATTCGACATGGCAAGAATGATAGTTCGATGACCTGCATTTATTTAACGCAATCATCGTAATCGTTAGACACACTTAAAAAGCTTAGGACACTTGAACTTTAACTTTAACTGAACCTTAAAGTTGACGTGAGCTTATTAACCAAAATAACTTTACCATAAATTAATCATAAAAATAGATAAGAAGAATAGAAAAATAGAAATAGAAAAAAAATAGAATAGATTACAAAGTAAACTAATAAATGAAGTCATTCAACGAAAACATTTTTTTTTTAAATCGAATCATTATCAATCCGATTATTTGTCTTAATGGAAACAAAAAATAATATTTTTCGATCATCGTGTACGAATTGATGATAAATTGATTCGAAACGAGAAACAGGTCGAACAGTCTATTCAGCTTGCTTCTTTGACAAGTTTATCGTTTATTTTTACGACTAAATATTATTATTGATCTAACAGAAATACTGAAATAGATAAATAATTGGAGAAAGAGAAGCCATAAAGAGAAGGGTAATTCGATGAGCATCTAATGAGCACTCATGCGTTTCACTATATACACAAAGTCGTGATTTGCAGATTGCAAAAGCACATATTAATGAGAACATTCCCATTTGGTATTACCATATGAATAAAGGCACAACGTTAACAGAGATGTTGTTCCTGTTTCGGGTGAGAGAGTCCTAAACATGGCTACGAGCTGTTTGACATCGAAATGTATCAATTTTTAAAAAACATTCTCTATTAATCTCGTAATTATTACAATTTCATGATAATCGAGTGAGCATTGAGTCAATAATCATCAAAATGTACGAAGATACTTTTTTTTAACAGATAAATGTTTATTCTTCGGAAATATTTACAGACCGGAATGATTCATTCCTTTTATTATACCTTTTTTTCAGAAAAAAACGCATAATGACATTCTTTCATTTTTCTACTGTTACCATTCAAGTGTTTTTTCTTGTTTTTTTTTTTTCTAAATACTTATACGTTTTATTGCCGCGTGTTAAAATTTCTATGTATACCTGACACTTGTTCAGAGGTTTTCATTTTATAATCAGATTTAAAAAAATCGGATTAACCAATTAACAAAAGTCGTCTCTATATTTACATGAACTTTGTGATCGATCGCTAAAAGAGTTATTGCATTGGAGATAATTGCATCATGACCAGTAACAAATTTAACTGGTGTTTAAAGTATTTAATTTAAAAAAAAGGGTTTCTTGCGAATACATTTTTTTCGGTTAATGTAAATAAATAAGATAAACAAGTAGACGAAATAAAATGTTACTCTCGAAAGTAAATTTGATGTCCCGAGACCGAGCGATGAAAGATAAACGATTCCCTGTTGATTTGGCGCCACTAAATCGTCTCGCCAACGATTTCATTTTTAGTTAGTTTTCCCTCTTTCTAAGCCGTTCGGTCGCGTGGCCGGACAATAGAGACCGCCTGGAAAATCCACCTGAAGTGTTAATACCTTCCTAATGCTTGGAATCGGAAATCCGTGTACCTGAAATATAATTTTGAAAAGAGTCGAAGATCATGATGATCATCGGCTTTTGCTGCTGTTATTTTCTTCGATTTACTGGTGGCCACAGTGCGAAGAATAAATATACACTTTGTTTGTTCTATGAAAAAAAAATGAGCCGATGAACAACCCGTTCTCGTCTTCAAAGTTAACGAGATTTGGAAAATTGATTATTCCATTGAAGCGAAGATCGCTGTAATGGTGAAAAGCGGTTGCGCCACCGCCGACAAAGTTTTCGTAATAAATATTCTTCATAATTATGGATTCCCGATTTATCTTGTTAAGTAGATAATGTAAATATTTACTCATATCCCGCTTACGAATGGTGGGAAGGAAAATTCTCGTGACGTCGTGACATGTAATCGGTGAATCAGGCCAATGAACGTCGCGTTCACCTAGTTCTGTAACAACCTGTTATCGGAGGTACTCAATGTTTCATGAACTTTAAAGACCTTTCAGAGTGTCAAATTAACGCCACAAATGCACTACATGATTTATGTAAGTAAATCAAAAAAATTGAGATTGAAATTTAAATGGAAAATTTTATATGCTCGTCGCAATCTTTTTTATTATAACGAAATGTTGATTCAAAAATCCTCTTGACGTCGCCTGCTACTGGTAACGCTCGAACATTAGAGAATTCGTCTCAAATATTTTCAAATATGGACGTTTTTAGTTAAACTTTAAAGTCCTGAAAATTCAATCATTTATATCTTGATGATTGATTAAAAAAAGAGAACGCCAAATTACACATAAATGTTGAAAATACATCGTATTGTTGTATAAATTTCCATATCAAGATAAACATTTTCTCTTCAATGAAGCAATGAGTCTCTTGATGAAAGACCATTCAACGATAGCTAAGGTTCGTTTTTAATTTCCTCTATTATAAACTCTGTATATAAATAAACACATTTCGTGTGTATACAGATCGCTATTAAATGGTTGCTTTCATCCTGTTAGCGTACTAATTGTGATAATGAGGTCTTTGGTCAGCTGGCTAGTTGGTAAAACGAGTGGTTTGGCCACAGTTAAATATACCAACGTTTCGCTATGACTATATCGATAAAACATCGAAATATATGGTACACATCGAAGCGTAGAATTGTCACCGGGTCAGGAGGTTGTTTCGTAGGCGTCCTGGCTCTCGATTTCGATGGGGCAGTAAAAGCCTCATGTGAAAGGACATTGTTTGTCTCAGCTGCGGGCGAATGCTAGTCCCATCGAAACCATAAGAGAGCCCATAGGATTCAATGGGGTGGTGAAACTGTCGTCAGGCCTAACCCCCGCGAAAGGTGCATCTGAATCAACGCTTGATTAGCAAATTAAGTGCTTCATTCTTCATCGCCCTTTTGATACTTAGATCGAGAAGTTGCGATATAATTCCTTTTTTTTTGGCCTATCGAATCTCTCAGATGTATCTGATTGATGTGGATTTATATTTTATATACAGATTGATCCTTCTGTGTGCGTATAAAGCACTTATACGTAAATGATTTTATCGAAGCGTCACGTGTTTTGTATGCACGATCGAAAGAGATTTATTCAACCTCGTAACTTCTGCCGAGGACCATCACAAAGTGTAGAACTCGATTGAATTCGTCATCAGGTTGAAATGTTGTAGCAAATTATTTGTTCGGAATTTAACTCGACAATTTGCTATCTACATGATCTTAAAGTCGAGTCTGCTTTCGAATGCAATGGGAATCAGTAATATCGTTAGTCGAGACAAAAATAAAACAATTTACTAATTGCAAAAATGTTAAAATCAAAAATTCTATTAGAAAAAAGAATACTAGACGGATAAATGAATAAATAATTCGCTTTAACAATTAAACGTGCTCATTTCGGTGTCCAAGGGATAATCATTTGTAATTGTTGGATGTAGACAGATCACGAACGGTGATAAAAGGGATTTGGAAAGATTTTTGTGTTCTTAACGAGAGCAGACTATTTTCTTGGCTCTATTTCGTCTTTTTCTCTCTCTCTCTTTTTGGCTCGTTCGGTTTCTCAATGGTACGCCGCACGGGTCGTGATTCATTCGGAATGGTGTCGGACCAGGGAATAACACGAGTGTTCACAAGCCGCACCAACCCCTCACTTGGTTCTGTGATGGTCCAAACCCCTGCCCCTGTTCACGGTAATTCGAGGGTACACGAGTGTTTCGAACGTTCTCCACTCTTGTGCGTGTGCTGCTCGTGAGGCTGACCCGCTTGTATACCCTCCGTACACAACCCCCGGTGGTGCAGCCTGTACGGGGCAAGTGTTTGGGGATGCATCAACTCTCCCTTTACGCGTTTCGTCAATGATATGGATCAGGGAAAAGAAAAGATGACGATGATGATGCTGAGCATTGGTTATTCAACCGATCGCTTTCATTCGCATATATTTTCCTTATTTTCAATGTTTACTTCTTATCCAAATTATCTTATTGAAATTACACTCTAGTCATTGATTATTCTCGTCTTCATTATAAAAAGATATAAGGAGAGAACTTGAAAAAAAAATGTCAGTCAGTTGTCATTTATGTTTCTCGAAGAATTAAAGAATTATTCGAACCTTATTTCAATAGAAAATCTTTATTCAACGATCTTCTTATTAATTATTGGCCATTTTTCTACTACTGGACTTGGAAAAAAAACTTGTGTTTTGTTTTTCTTCGATTTTTATATACGTGCCCTGTAGATCGGTAAAATAACTCAAATTTCCGGTCTCCGGTGTGACACGTTTTCTTGGGGGAAGATTTCTCTCCCCGTTTGGGTCTTCTATATATTATTTTTGGTGTATACAGAACGTAAGGGAGCGAGCTGAAAAATCAGGGTGCATTGAGACAAGCGAGACAGACTTAAACCACGAGGGCCAGTAAAACCGAGCAAGTGTTCCACCGTGACCAATGGACGCTTGCACGCATGTGCGCGCTTCCCAATGCGATATTAATATCACGATTATCATCTACGTATTATCGCTGGGACCCTCTCTCTTCACCATGTATGTATATTTTATATATATATCGCAATACAGATGCTCGAAAGAGCCACCCTCAATCGAGTGTACGTGCACCGACTGTATTTTCTTGTCCAATATCTTATTTCTTTTTCTCTCCTCTGAAATGGTGTTTGAGCCGATGGTTTTTTTTTCCACTAATGAAAAATCACTCCAAAGCCTCAAATTGCACTGGTTCGCTTAATTTATAAAAGTCTTTCAATCACAGAATTTTCTGATTAGTTGGACGAAAAATATGAGAGTAAAATTGTAGATTTTTACAAAAAGGCAAAGAACCGACCATCGAACCTCAGTGAATATTGACGCGCCAATCTTATGATTTTTAAATTGAGCCTTGAACCATCCTTTCGCTTATCAAAATTCAAATTATTGGGATAAAAGCTCTGAATCCTTTACCGACTTCGTGCTTTTTCAAATGACACGTTTTTCTGATCTGGTAATTGCATAATCAAAAGTTTATATTGTTATAAAAATGAATATATTTATTTTTGATTTTGTTTCAATGAAATTGAAATAGAGTAAACACTCGGATTTACGTAACATTTATACAAACAGTAAATTTTGTAAAACTCAGCAGCTGCGAGTGACGCAAAAATAAATTGACTCACGAAATGTTAAACAATATCTCTCGGTTAGTTAATTTCGTGCATTATCGTAACGAATAATAATGCCTGGTTGTGCGATTCCCCCTTAACACATTCGAGAGAACCAAGACGAATTTCATTGTCGAAGACCCTCCCAAATTCACGAAGAGAAAGATACTACCTCGATCGCGGGTCGTAAGGGTAACGAAACTATAGTCGTATATCCATGTATATATATAAAAATGTGTCGGACGCTGAGCGAAGTCTGAATTATGATCGAGTCTTGCGGGGAGCCAGCTATAAAGGTCATTCGTCGCGGTTCTGCAAGTGTCAAAAGTTTACTTCTAATGGTTTTTCATATTATATATAGTTATACTTTATACATAATACTGAGAAGAATCAGTCGCTCATGTATTATTAATTTACGTTTGTAGCGTCACGTACATATCTAAAATATTGTATAGCGTCATTCGAATATCATATTCTTTAGTATCAGTCATTCTCTCGTCTGAAAAGAGCTGCAATATATAGAAAAAAAAAAAAAAAAACATAACTTCGATATTACGAAGCTGCATGAACAACATTGCAAATAATTTTTTTCTTTTTCGTTATTTTTCTTCTTTTATGAAAAGAATTCGTAGAGAAATTACACAATTTTACGAAAGAGAATCAAATTTAGCTGACATTGATATCTGAATGTTTGTTTAAATCAAATTAATATTTAACATCATTTTTTATCCCGAAAAAAATGTCCAACTGTAAGACTTTTTGTCACATTTGTTTAATTATTCGGCACTTTTCGTATTGAATCTTTATACAGGATGAATATTTATTGATTTATTTATGTCAAAAGGCAGTCGAAATGTTATTCGGATTTTTGACACTTGTTATCGCGACGGTTAATGCAGGAATAATTTCAATAAAATTAGAGGTCACGTGGCAAGGCATATTGTCCAAGTCCTCACTCGATCCACAACGATTGACTTGTAATACGACACGTGACCGCAGCAACCCCAAAAACCCTGGGCAAACTTCATGCACTCACTTTTCTCTTGCTGTTTCGTACTTCGATGAAGGCGCACTTATATATATTTAACCATTTGCTACTGTTTACATGATTCTAAGAGTCGATATGTGTGGAGCTGTTTTGGATTGCGTACAAACACATTACATTCACATTTATTATATTCTCACACAATAGACTCGATGTGTTTCGAGCACGCGGCAAAAATTTTGAACACGTGTCGATGAAATTCTAGCAAAACTAGCATCAAATTTTTAAATAGTGTTGAAAGTCCGTAGAATTTAGTAACTTAAATATTTACAAATCATAATTTTTTATTATAACGATAATTAAGAATGAATAATTACGATCAAATTTATTTCCATAACAAATATTTCATTATTTTGATGTGCAATGTCAAACAATCTACAAAATACGATTTTGCCTACATTTTTCGAACTAATTTTTTTATTTCAATGTTCCAATGCCACATTTTTACAATGTTAAGTATAAAAAGGACTCTAATCATTGAGCCAATTGTGATGCAACCCCATCGACTTTCCAAAAATATTGACATCATATTTTTGAGGGTCCATATCGAAATATTGATTCACTCGTCATTGAATAGTAACCAAAGGAAAGTGGAGAGTAGTGAAAGAAAAAGGAAAAAAAAATTGCGTAAAAGATAAAAGAAGAATAGTGTTTGATAGGAGAAGGAGGAAAGGAAGAGAAAAAAATCACGTGGAGAGCAGGTGACACGGGTCACATGACAAAATAATATTAAAACCCCCCGTGGAAAGGGATCTTCGTTGAACGAGCCAAAGCTCGTGGACCCCCAAATTTGGCCCTTCGTCTCTTCTCCACGCGGGCCCCTTTCTAAAACACGTTTCACTTGGCACACAAGTTTCTTGCATACAGGGTATAATGCAACGCTCCCTTTAACGTGTACCACCCTAATGCTTAATTTAATCCAATACAATATGTCCCTCTCGCTTAAGCGTGCCCCCGCCACCCCCTTTTTACTCCTATTTATTCGTATCTATAGATATATATAAATATGTAGACGAAGGGGTGCATTTAAAACGGTGGGTGGCTTTTTAAAACTTTATGCTCCGACCTCAATTCACCGTGAAACCTCATCCTATTATGATTGATCTAATCCTGATTGGATCAGACAGGTTTGTCTTTGCGGTAAACGCGCGAGAGCAAACTTCAACCCCACTCCTTCCGCTTATCGTGCACGATATTACTGTGAACATTTGCAGCTGATATTTTTTATCATTTAATATCAAGGTAGCTCAATTATTTTGTTTAGCTCAACAACGGTGCGGAACGACAACCGAATTCATAAGATTTGCATTCTCAGATAAAGTTAAATGTCTTTCATCCAAAGTTTTTTATTTAAACAATAAATATCTGCGTGATTAAACGACTTAGTAAACTGTATTCTCAAATATTGACTTTTTCTGGCATATCTGTAGATTTTGTAGACTCTGGTCAACAAAAACTTTTCTAAAAGTAATTGTATTCATTATCAGTAAAACTTTGCTAAACATCATGCACTGGTACATCTTTGAAGGCTTGAATTTCTGTTAGAAGGACACCCAGAACCGCGAGATTATTATTATAATTTTGATTATTATTTTATTAAATGTATTCATAAATTGAGATGTTTTGGTGGTCGACGAAAGGGGATGAAGACTGATGTTGACAGCTGTAAGGTGTAAACCAGCCTCGAAGTGTCTGGACGGCTCCATGCTTGGAATTTTCAAGTGTTGCCAAAATTTATTAAAACGTTTGTAGGTCAGTACTTTATTCTTGAGTTCAATGGAGAATATTGTGCGAGAATGTTCGATCCTTTGTTTTTTTCTCTCGAGAATAGTTTTACCATCTCCAACAGTCGAGCTTTTTTCGAAAGGTTTATCAAAGATCGTTAATGTTTTCTTGTAGAATTTGGATTAAATGCATTTCTCTTTACAACGTCAATTAAATCGTTTTGTCAGTCTCTGGAATCGAAGGAATGAAGGTTTTTCAAGCTTTCGATTGACGTTGTAGAAATTCCGGGTTTTCTTTGCACAAACTCCTCGTACAGGATTATTGGCCTTGGGCACAAACTGGCCAGTCCCAATCGCTTGTCTGATCATTCGAATGTTCGTCCGTCTACACTCAGATATTTACACAGTCTTACCGGTGAAATTACCAGGGCTGCCCTGTCGGATTAATACCGACGGAGTGTCCAAGTAAAATTCACTCGTAATGACGGCGTGACACGGGTGGTTCACCTTTACAAAGAGTGCAACCATCTCCCCTCGTCGCCAACGCCCAAATTTTTATTTAGGAAACGTCGCGACGTCCAGAAGATTACGAACGAGGTAAACGAATATTTCATATTTCGACTCTGTACAACTCGACTTGTCTAAGTAAGAATATAATTAGGCACACCAACTGATCGGTGCTTGCCGATCCTCCAACCAATCGTAAGCCATCAAACTCTCTTTGCAGCTGCATATTACCAAGATTTTATCTCCTTTAGGTACTGTACAACCTGAACATTTTTGTCTACTTCTTATCGAACGTTTCGATCTCTCTGTTATAGCCAAGAAAAAAAATAGGTAATTTTTTTCCAATTTTCCGAATAATTTTCTGCCATGAATCACTGTAAATGTTTACCAATTACATTTTTCGCTCATTGCTTACCGAACACTCGACAAATCTCTCGGTATCACCAGGTCGTAGGATATTTAACAACCGAAAAAAAAGTGGCCCTGGTGCCCGGAGGAATATATGATTTAAAAAATTTTAATTTACCGATTAAATGAATTGAAATTAATACGATTTGTATTTATCAACGAAGAAAAAACTTTAATCTTAGATCGTAGAACATAAAAAATAGAAAATAATCTTCGAAGTCCAGACTTCAAGTGGATTGAAAAGATCATTGAAAATTACTGGACGTAAAAAAAAAAAATCATTTGTCATCATTAGCAAGGTTTTCAAGTGGTCGTTAAACTTTTATTTTCGCTTTCTGGAAATTGTCAGCGGTATTGAATCTCGTCTAAGGGCATACCTTAATATTTATTAATACCATTTCGTAGGGGCCATGAGACATAAAATTATGCGCGATGGATATTCCGATAAAGAAGTCGGGCCTAATGTTTGTTCAGGAAATATAAAAGTGTGCTCCATGCTCTGTGCAAGCAAATTAGTGGGATTAACGAATCTTCAACCGATATCGTTAACCTGCGCAAGATTTCACATTCCAGGTGAAATGTACTGTGGAAAAAATAGTTTTTCAAACGACCTGGTGAAAATGAACGGCACTTGCCAAATTTGAAGAAATACGAGTTAAGCCTTGTCTGACCGGTGAACGAGACAGGTGATTCAGCCTTGAGACAGACAGTAGGCGCCACGGTTTACAAAATCTATGAAACACTGGTGTAATTGTTATTGTTTAAAATTTTGAAGTTCTGATGGTTATTTTGATTGAAAAATACGGTGAATATAAAAAGAAATGATAAAAAATACATTTTATGATAATATACAATTTATTATATTATAATATTTAATAAATATAAAATAAATAAATATTAAATCATTTTATCGTGTGTCTGGTTCGAAGCATTTGAAGTTTTTGGTCACTTTGGATACAAAATTCGGCGTACAATCAACAACAAAGTTCAATTTCTTCCGGTAGCTCAAAAATATTTGTGTTGATTCTGATTTACTTGCCTACAGAAAAATCATGAATAATTTTTTTTCAACACAGTGGTAGAATTTTTGTTGTTGTTGCTGTTAAAATTGATTTTTTCTTTTACCAATTGGTTCGAATCTTTTCTAAAGGTATTACACGTTTGGAACCTTTAAAATATCATTTTGCTAATGGCACTTTGCAGCCTTAATGAAATACGTAGTTTGCCGGTCATTAGCGATTTTTGTGACGTTGTTCCGCTCATAACTTCAAGAGCAAGAATTTAGGGGTAAGAAATGAAAAATGCAACCGTACACAAACGTTTGAGTGTATTTAAGTCAAATTTATTCTTCGAGCAGAATGTCCGGCAGTCCTAACGACCATTTTGCCATTGGAAGTATCTGGAAGGAATAATAACAATTTTACAGTACTTCGTAGGTCATGAAATAACGAAATACAAAAAGTATCATTTCGTATCTTTAACATGCATTATTTAATGCCCCACTCTCGCCGAAGCGTTGTTCTACAGATTTCTCTCAAATTTCGAGAACTGATTCAAGGCACCATCAAAAAACTACGTGCTCAACATCAAAAGGATTCGCCGTTCCGAATTCGAGATTTTGTCAATTCAATATTGTATCGTTCGACGCGCGTCCTTATCAGTACGTCCTCAGCAGTAGAAAAATCCGCATTTTACCGAACAATGCCTAAATTTTTCCGTCGTATATCGATATTTTTCAAACTTGACAAAAAAATGAGCTTTCTTCATCGCAGTATTGACAGTAATTGAAAAAATATTCGACAATTTATAGTAAAATTTATAAAACCAAAAAAAAAAATTCGAACGGAAAGAAACAGAATTTTTTTTTCACGAGGAAACTTAGTCAGTAAATCAATTGAAATGCGTGTTCCTATCAAAACCATTAATAATCCTCTCCTCTCAAGAAACTACGAAACAATATTTATTCATGATCGCTCGACGTTTATCAATCAATATAACAGGATATTGATTGGACGAATGTGTCCTTCCTCCATGATTGGATCAATAGCTTGGTCAAGAAATTTCATTTGATAGAATAATAGTAATTTTCACAATTTCTGCATTACCAGAGATGAATATTTGGGCAATCAAATTTGATTAATTTATTGATTATAAAATGATGAAAATGTGTGTTTGAAAGCAAGGATTGTGGCATTTGATTATGGCAGATTCGAATGCCATTCATTTGTTATTATAATTATCCATTGGTTATCGATCAAACAATGTTGCTTTGCCGTTGTGGTTGCTCGTTTCTTTTTTTTCGATCGATAATTAGTTTTTAATGCTTGTGGGCTCATTTTTCCCTGCTTTTCTGGAGTCTCGACAGGGTCCAGAGTACAAAAATGAGTGCTTATGTGTGTAGGCAAGTTTCGACGAGGGGTGAGGATGGTACATGCACGTCCTGCAGTCACGAGGGGGTAAAAGAGAGATGAATTTGACGCGCAGCTGTGTACACTGTACTAGGAAACTTTTAATGCATCGTAGACGAAGAAAGTGGATACGAATAGGGACCAGGAAAGAGGGAGGGAATCGGGTGTAGGCTTTTGGTCCATCGCCTGCTGGTTAAGGTGTCTGTAAATCCGGAGTTAGTCGCTACTTGCTCTTTTACGTCTGTTTAATCAAGGCTCAAAGTGATTCTTTTTTTTCTCCGTTAATCCCGATAAATGGATGTTAAATAGATTGACAAATACAGGAACTACTGATCAGAAGTATTATAACATCGTTACGACGTTCCACATAGTATGATACTCGTTGATGCCGATTGAGATGTTAATCATAATTTATCATTCACCCAATTTAGTAAACTGAATTTTTACAATAAATTTGTATAAATCAAATATATTTATACTTGAATGTTGAATATTGAATAGTCATCATATTTACTATGAATTTTACCTCTGGGCTATAAAGCATTAGTTTGATCGACGTCATCTACGGGCGATTCGTAATTGGTCGAATCAACGTCTTGAGCTTCACGTCCTTCGTCAGTCGTTATCGCGGTCTCACCTTCACTTGGGGATTTTCCTTCAGATTCGGGTGTTTCTCTTGTTCCGTCGTGATTCTCTCCTAATCTCGTATAAGTTTGCGCACGATTTTCCAAAATCTCTCTGATTATTTCTAAAAAAAAGAAACACGAAGCAAAACGTAGAATTACGAAGTTCTGAGGAAGCTTCGAGGATGCTTTCAAAAATGTTCATTCCCGGTTATTGGACTACTCTTTTTTTACTTTATCGGACTCTACTTTATGTGATACCCTAAAACTTATGCCGATGTGCAAAATAAGAACGAACCGAAATCCTTGATAAATTAAATCGAGGCTCAATGATCGGAACTAAGGAGCCAAGTCATCCCACTTTAATCAAAACAGGGATCTAATTCTTTGACCCCTATTGGATGAACCAGTTTCATTCCCTTTCGAAATTTGCGGTTATCTCTGTTTTGCACTCTTGGCAGCTCACTTGGTATAAGTAAATATGATGATAACACGCCAGTAAAGATAACAGAAATGTTGTCAGTTCACCAGTACATTTTGCATGTCATTATCCAATAACATCTACTTTGCTATGATTAACAAGATACTCGACCGTTTTCGAGACAGTTATCAGTATTCGTTTGTTTTTGCTGTTGATTGATTCGTCGTCCCCTTCATGATTTGGTAGTACTATAACTGCATTCAGTATTCCATATTAAAACAACTGTTTTCTGACACGTCTGTATTCCGATACATCTGCATTCTTGTTTCGTATGATAAACAATCTGTATTCTGTCTTGCGATTCAACTGTATTCTTAATTCATAGATAAACATCTTGATTTAGATACGGCTGCATTGTTTTCTGTGTTCGGATACATCTGCATTCGGTTGTATCGGAACAGCGGATCGTATCTGCATGCAGTTGCATTGGAATATGGAATGCTATCTGCATTCGGTTGTATCGGAATATGAAACGCTGTCTGCATTCGGTTGTATCGGAACATGAAACGCTGTCTCCATTCGGATGTATCGGAAAATGGAATGAAATCTGCATCCGGTTGTATCGGAAGATCGAATGACATCTGCATTCGAATGCAGATCGGTGCATCGAATGCAGATATTCGGATACATCTGCATTCGATCGGAGCATCGAATGCAAATAGTCGGATACATCTGCATTCGATCGGTGCATCGAATGCAAATATTCGGATACATCTGGATTCGGATGAAACTACATTTTGGTATGACTTCTTTTTTCTTTCTTCAAACAGTTGACAATCGAAGGACGCTGTAGCATGATTTGATATTTGAGGTCTATCAAGAGCAGAGTGGAAGAACTTCGCACACTCGACACTTCGATTATCAAGTGTTTCCAAAGAAGAATAAGAGAACCGAGTTACGTCAAAATACGGTTTGTCGGACTGCACATATAAAGGAAAAGAATGTACATGTAAAAGGAATGCAGTTGCATTGGTATGTAGACATTTTTCATGAATTTTTTGAATAAATTTAGAATCCAATGCAGATATATTGGGTCACACATTTTTGCCCATGAATTAAGAAAGCAGATGTTTCGGAATACAGATACTTAAGAATGAAGACGTATCAGAATTCAATAATTTAAGAAACGCAGTTGTACTACTGTCGACATTTTCTGGCTCTTTCGCTCAAACGTTTATACATTGGGAAGAACAGAAGAGCAATAATGACAGACCCATTTTATTTGCCGCTCTTAGAAGGCATGGAAGGTGGAACGAATCTTGAAAACGATCTAGATACGCGATTATTTATGAGTGTTTAGGTAGAAAAATTGTAGTCTTCAAGAAATGAGGATTTCGGATGATCCGGCGTGTGTCGCGTCACAGTGGCGACTTAGAGTTTCTAATTTGGTAATAGCGAATCGGACAGGCTCGTTTGGCGCCGATTCCACTTCAGAAAAGGAAGTTAAGGAAAGGAGAATCGGTTCCTTTCTCGGTCTTGCTTGTGTTATTTGTTTATTAGTTGCTTGTCCATTGCATTTTACGTCCCCAACAAAATGACAGCCGTCAATAATGTTTGGTGCTATTACAACAGGCTACGTTACTTTTCAAATTGCCGCTCGCAAATTTTATCTTTCAATCTTCGAAACTCCCCCTTTCTATCCTTTGCTTTTTTCCATACTTTTCTAAACCCAGTGTCCCCACACGATTCGAACGAAACTGCCATTCACTTTATTTCATCGATTTGGAAGTACTGCGCGACCCTAGGCCCTCAATTTCTTGGCCTTTACCAAACTCGTAAAATCACCCCTCCTCATTATGGTACTAAGACATTTCTACCGTCTTGACTCGTCGCGATACTCGAGGGTATTCACTGCTTTCTCTATTCATTAGTGAGTCAGGTAAATGCTTTTTCATTCAAAACTTATAGAAAGCATTGAAAACGTTGACAATTATAAACTGAATTATTATCATTTTTTGTTTAAACGAATTATTATACAATTCATAACTTACCGGCCAAAAGTTCTCGACTCTCGATCACCGAGCCCATTTCTTTCTTCACTTCTTTCATCAGCCAAGGCATGAAACCTTCTTCAACGTCTGTGAATTTTTATTTTTGTTTTAATTACTTTTTGATCAATATTTTGCGGCGAGTGGAACTACGCTTAGAATAAATTTATGGATTTGGACGTATACTAAAAAGCCATTAAATAGTTTCGGTCCCGATTTTAAGATAATCGTTTTTTGGCTATTGTTAGATTTTTCTAGAAGCTATCAATCAAAGTGGGACAATTTATTATTTTTTCGTACTACTGGAGTAACTCAGGCGTTGATTAGTGTCAAATAACCTCCAGTGGAAATGGTCTGGTGTATAATTTCGTGGCTATCACTCCCTGAATCATAATTACTTAGAATAGCTTAGGAATCAATAATCTTGGAGTTACACCAGATGAATTGCCATTTGAATAGAAAATGAACATCGCCCTGTAGGTTTGAAAGTAACCAAACGATTCGAAGACCTTGAGTGGAATCTTAGGGTGAAATTCCGATGGAGAAAACCTCAGTTTTTTAATCCAAATACATTTTTGTTTGTTATTTCAATATTTTTCAAAGATTCGACCTTAGGCAAATATTTCATGACATTTTCTGTCTGTTTTTCGTAATCGTAACCGTTGGAAATTCTATTCGACTGGATCGAAATTCAAGGCTTTTTATGGTAAATTTCAATATTTAATGGACTTTGGAAAAATAACAGAATTTACCAGCTTTCATTTCATCCAGCAAGAATCCAGACATTTTGAGGCCTTCGAGAACGGCAGGTAACAATTCGGCGATGTAACCCGTCAAAAGAACTGCGGCTGCGACACGTTCTTCGGTCTCTTTCTGCGTTTTGACAGCTTCCTCGTGTTGTCTTACTCGACGACACTAAAATGACAGATTTTTGTGCCAATTTTCAATGAATACTGTAATTGAATATGAAATTGGAGCGTTATAGAATCTTCGAAGGTGTACCTTTTCTTCTCGGAGACGTCTCTCCTGTTCTTCGAGTCTCTGCTGCTCGGCCTTTTCAGCCGCTCGCAACTCACGGAATCTTCTTTGCTGCTCTTTTAGAGCAGCGAGTTCCTCTTCTTCGAGAACTTCAATTAAAGCCTGTTCGATCGTCTTCCCTACGAGGACTTCGAGAATCGGTTGAACCTCGACATCGTAATCGAAGAGCTGGACAAATCCCGAATCAGCAAAAGAAAAGAGCCAATCACAAATTTCATTGAAGCAGATTTGATAATTGCTTCTTATTAAAATATAAATAAATTCAATCATTTATGGACTCGTCAGAATTCAGGAAAATTCAAAACTAAAGCAAACATCAGTTCGTACATTTTTAAGTAAATCGCACACCATGACTTCAACAATGAATTCAAATCTTTTTTAATCTGCCAGGAGCTGCCAAACTTACATCTCCAGGATCAATTTGTGTTTCGGCATCTTGACCAATTTTACCAGGACAGAAGACCGGCGTTGGGGGTTTATCCAAGAAATAATCTGTTTGTGTTGCCACTTCGAACTCGTCCGGCCTGTCGTACAGCTTTGAAAAAAAAAGAATTATCCACGGCAACGATGGCGATTCAATTCAAATTCAAATGATATATTTGCATTGCGTCAAATTATTATTGCTTTGCAAATTAACTGTGAAATAAGCGTGTCGTTCAGTCTCCCGAAGATAACGTAACCCTTTCATGTATTAAGAGAAAAACGAAACCGATGTTTTCATTATTCGATGATCTTTGCTCGTTTTGATTATTTCATGTAAATCACTCAATCTAAAGTTTAGATTCGGTATTGACACAGTAATTAGTTACATAAAGCACAATAGAAAAATTGTGTTAATTGTGATAAATGTTGAAAAAATTTGATTGACGTGAACCATCAATTCTTTATTAATATCAGTAATACCTCCTCTAAATAGAGTTCGGTTTGAACCGGTTCGTGTTTCCGGCCAGGAACTGGTGGTGGTGTACCGATTCGCATCATCATCAATCTTGCCGCTTGTGACTGAGCACGCTTTTTCACCATTTGTTTTCTTTTCGCTTCGACTTGCCTCGCCGCTTGTGATTGATCGGCATCGATCTATCCACGAATAAAAAATTTGATTAAAGGAAACTTGAAAACTTTCGAACAATAATTTCATCAATTCAACCTAAGCCACACTTTCCAAATATACGAGCTCTTCTCTGGCGAAATATATCACATTTTAAAAGTTATTATTTTTATTATTTAGTCAAATGATGAACTCACGAGCGTAGGCGCCGAGGCAAGAGTACTACCGCGAACGACTCGTCGATCAAACATGATATTCCCAAAAGGAAGCGGTTGATCACTGCAATGCAGAAAATATGCATAGGGACCTTGATTCCGGTACGAATTGTGATATCGTTCGTTTCATTCTACTTATAAATTCACATGTTCTACGTAACGTACTCTAAATCTTAGTGCATCGAGGTCGAGACCTCGGCAGGAGAAGTTCTAAATTTTGATTAAAAATAGGAGCAACGCAAATGAGTGTCTAATATCCTAGTGCAGCAGGCATCGACAACCTTTCCATTGAATAATCTGATGAAATTTGGGTTTTTCAGTATTTTCTTAAACTCATTCACTTGTGGGCCGAATCAGTCATTTTGGTTTTTTGTTTTTTATACATCGAGGCACATCGAGGCAAAGAATGGCGACGCCCTCAACAGCCCAATATAAATGAAAAAATAACAAATGAATAACATGTGAAAACAAAACAGAGGCAAATTGCTCGCAACGTAAGAATAATCGATCAGCAAATACTTGTTGTATGTTATGTACACAATCATATAGAGAAAATCAGAAAATCATAAAATGAGGGATCTATGCAAAGGCCACACAACGTTGCTGAATCGTTACCCGAGACACGGCAGCTTACTCATCATCATACCCTCGATCGGTTCCAACTTTTTCGGTAACGCTCGTTGCGTCTTCGTCAATTCTCTAGAAAAATATAAGTTCCCTACTTATATCGTAGACAACATGAGAAACGTTTTTTTTTCAGCACGTTCAAAAAGTGGATGTTGCTTGATCTTTATTTTCTTGCCAATTACTCTCAGTACATTGAGTTCCTTGTGAAAAACAGGTTGCAAATGTTGCTAAGATTCATTTTCTTCGCGCTGTTGTTTTCCTGTCATCAACGATTTATATTTTTTTGATACTGCATGGAATTATATGATTTTGTCATTGCAATTTTATTTTTTCCTATAATTTTTAATTCTCAAACCTGCGGAGACTTTATTTTCAGAAAGCAATAAACGGACATATTTTTTGGTTTCATGAATCGATCGATTTTCTAGAACTTACATTTCTGTGTTTACGAATCGGTTGGCCCTGCGAGCTCTCTCGTATTGTGGACATAAGAAACCATTCGTAGTATTAACAATATTATTATTATAAATATTATTATTGTTATTTGTGCTGGCGGAGTTAACGAGGTTTGCGGCGAAATCCACGGTGGCTTTAAGAGCAGCTGGACATCTGGCGTTATGACTGTTGTGACGCACTTCCGGTCTACGCCCCAGAGAAATTAATCGACGAAATCTCGATCGTGGAAACGAGCCAATATCGTTGTCTGCATTCTCGTTGGTTTGATCACCAAATCCACCGATCCACGTACCATTCGGTGACATTCCAAGGAGAGCTGCCACTTCCGGTGGTGGCATCAAAAACTCACCGGTCTTTACAGTCGTTATGAATGGCTTTTTCGTATTTTCAGGATTTTTCTTACAACCCCTTCGACCTGTCAATCTTTCGTCGTCACGTTCCTGAAGTTTTCGTAATTTAGCGTTCAAAACGTCGTTGAAATCCTCGGTCGACAGACTCATTGCAGTTTGACGATTGTTGCTGATGTTGTTGTTCAATAATTCGTCACGACACCTCTTTTTATCCTCGTTGTCACCGAGATTATCGTGACTTTTGCTCTGTTGCTTTTTACGCAGTGGATTCGCCTGATGATTCTGAAGATCAGCCAAAATTAAATGATCGTTCGAACGACTCATTCTCTTTCGACGACAATAATCGCTCGTCCTTGATTTCATTTCGCTATTTCTTGATCCTAACTTCGAAGGGCTTTTTTTATGGATTTCATTCTCGTCCATCGAGTCACCATTCATATGGCTCATGTGGAGCAGTGGAAGAGTCATTGTGTGACCGTCTTTGTGCACTATCGTAAAAGCTGGTGGATTTTTTGAGACCTCCTGGTTCAAGATATTTTTCACTTCCGGTGGTGGCGCGAGATTCGAAATTCCAGCTGGCATTTTGATCAATTTCTATCCATACAGCAATGTGTTCGGGTCTTTTTTCAAGTTTTTCTCCAACGATTGGTTCGAAAAAATGTACTCTCAAAAGCTCTGAGATAAGAACCTTTTCCTTCGTCCTTCCATCGATGAAACTTTTCTGTCGATGTCCCGATACGGAAAACCTTGGGCTTTAAATCGTAAAAAAGTTGACGTCAAGTTTTTTATCAAATCAATGTTTACAACGGTAACTTTGCAGCAATCTTTTCTTTTCGATCTTCGATCCTTGAAATCTTGCTTTCCACGTAACTTGTCCGTATACTTAAAATTTCAGCTTATTTTTTATTTAATTTTCTTTTCGTTGAATACACTTTTCGTAGATCGTTAAGGTCGATAGTACGCGTAAGAAAATTACATGGCTCAGCAAGTTTTTCATCGTTTTACCTTTCTTCGTCGATCATTTCTTTTTTAATATTTCGTCTTTGCGTGACCGAGTGACGCTCTCGCGTCTTGAAGAGTCACGAGAGTTAAGTCTGCGATAATAAGTCGAGGCTCTCGTGTCGACTCGACTTTTCATGCAAAACACTCGCTGGGTGTCAGACTCTACTTATCGTTCAACATTGACGGATTGGTTGTGACGATAAAAACTTATTTCGCGAAGAAAAAAAAGGGTCATTTATGTTTATTTCTTTTTCTTGTTTTTTCTCCCTGCCAAGCGGGAATATTTTATTCAGAGCTCTCCAGATCGAAGAGCTTTAACTTTTAAGGCACAACATTGTTTATCGTACAAACGCGGTTCGACCAATAATATCTGAATTCTCTCGATCGTTTTCTTCGGTGGCTCGTATCACGAATCCAGAAATTATTAATGGTTCATTGGTCTTGGCCCACTAGTCACGAACTTGCTGATATTACGTTCGTATGTGTTTAAATATAATGTTCATGTGTATATAATGGTCATTCATCGACCGGCTGACCAAAGCGCCGGTCACCATCCAAGCTCAGTGAAAAAGATCCGGCTGCGATCAGACGAGCGATGTACTTGTTCGCCTGCGTCGTTTTAATTTTGTAGTTTTTTTAGCCTTAGGTATAACGTTACCTCGCATCGTTAAAGTCAACTCCTGAATGAGTTATATCGATCGAGAGACACGAAGCAAATTTCTTTCAATGAATAATGATCGTTCTTATTAATCTTTTTATGATCCTAAGCATTGCGAGGGTTTCAACCAATCTCAACATTTTTTTTGGTGCATTCAATTCTTCGGACTTCAGTTTCTACTAATGAATTTGTGCAATCGCCACCTTTAGATGAGAATTCAAATCATTCTTGTCATTTCTTCGAACTTAAACTTTGTTGCAAAACGGATTTTTGCACTCGTGGCACTTTCAGTTTCAATTTTTAATAACCGACGAATAAATACTATCGAAAAAGAAACTGAATTCAGTTGCACGGAAAACTTTCGATCCTCCAATCTTAAGCTGTTCGTTTCAATAAAAATACGTTCCTTGCAGCCAAACGTTTTTTTTTTTCAATCGCGAATATTTGTTCACCCGAAATTAAAAATGGTATCAAATTCAATGATATTTCAACACCAATAACTTCGGCACTACGGTACAAAAGATGGCGAGACTTTAGACGAGGGGTTCTTTTTTATGCGGCCGGAAGTTTCGACGACGAGACTCGCGGCACTACTGAACTCTCGCCGTAGAGAGTGAGAGAGAGAGAGAGTGCGAGATGTGGTTCGTGGGGTCGCGAGAAAATTACACGCTGGACATTGTCCACGAGGTTAGCTCGATATGTACATAGCTCACGTATATGTTGTCTCACACATTTGAACCGAGCTGCACACATAGAACCGTGAAACTTAAGACAGGGTGTCTCAAAAGTCATGATTATCAATTGAAGGGAAACATAGATCGCGAATTTGAAAAGATACATCGTTAAAGAAGTTTTTACTTCTTCTTGCTAACCAATGCGATTTAACGATGAGCAAAAACTCACTCGATGGATGATATGTGCGCGCTTCGCTCAATAACCTTAATCGTGTTCCTCACATACGAAAGCACCTTCCTTATTGGCTCTTTCATGGCCATTCATTAGACGCGATTTGCTGCAGATTCTAAAAAACCTCCAGGACACTTCCTGAGCATCCTAATAAAAAGGAATAACTCCGAAACTTTTCTACGGATCGACAATAAAAATTGTCAATTACAAAGGCACGTATGACAACGTTTGTCGAAAAAATTCAAGAACTTGAACCGTTTAGTTTAGGAGATGCAACGATAGAAAAAATATAAACTCTGTGGGTATAAAATATCGAAAAAGTGGTTGTTACTCAAACTTTACATTTCATATTCAACATTTTTCCATAAAGTATACATGTTTTTACATTCGTTTAGATAAGATTCAACTTTCGAATGTAACTGTGGCACGACTTATGATTAATACTTCGTGATTGATCGTACAAAAAATGGTAGAATTTTTTCTATAGAATTCGTGGATCTGTCAAGTGAGAAATGGTGAGTGCGAGTTTTCGTACCCCCGGTATATTAGATCAATTTTTCGAGCAGCATATGTCCACTCGATACGAGTTGACCACGCACTGTATGTGGTATAAGAGTCTGGCGCATGCTCTATTATATACCTTCGAAACTTTGCGACAAGTACACGAGGAAAATCAAGAGTGTCCTTGTCGTCCTTCGCGCTCTTTGCTGTACGTATATATACAAATAGATTTCGTGGTCTCGGTCTCGCGTTTGTCACATGGTGAGACATGAGGAATTCTTGCAAGGGTATTAGCCAAGCCCATAGCAACCACCTTCAAGGTGAAACCGCAGACCTTCGTTCACCTTCAATTGTCCTCAATCGAACGATTCAACGCTTACACCTTTTCTATCATCGGCATGACACAATGGGTCTAAATCTCGGCAACGTTTTCGACCACGTTCATTTACACACGTAGAAAAATAAAATCAATTCTACGCATAAAAAACTTGGGCGAAGAAAGGCGTGCCGTTTTTCACCTTTTCTACTTTTTCTGACACTTCGAACTACCAATAAATTGCATAAACATGTGGTGCCTTCGTAGAAAATTCAACGGAAATTTATCGATTGCACTAAGACCTTTGTAGGACATGTGTTCGGTGATTTTTTTCTTCGGATCCAACGGTTGAACTAATTCTGCCAAATGTAAAATAAAAAGCAGAAACCTTTTTTTCGCTGAACAAAATTAGCCACCGTAAAATTTTATTGCGAAATGCAACGCTGCATTTTACACGCTCATTTGGCACTCGACAAAATTCTTTTTTCAACATCAATTAACCATTTATAATAATCATTTGCCTATGATGATGAAACGGATTCACTACATCGGACAAGAAATGATGCAGAACAAATCGAATTAAATATAAGTTCATTATTAAAATGATAAATATTCTGTCATTTTTTAATTCAAATTATTTTGTTATGATACGAGTTTTTCACATAATTTCGACTGACATCGTTTCATTTTCTTAATTTTTTCCAATCATTGTCCATGATATCAAAGTTAATGACCCATATGTCCTTGTAACATAGTTAGAATTCTTTTTTAAGTGGCTTTATAGGTTTATGGACATTTTGTGCGCTTGGTGAATGTTCGCTGTGTGAATAGAGTAGACGCGGCTGATAACATCTCGTGGCCGCGGTCATTCCCTCCAGCTTGCCCCCTCATGAGGGTAGTCTGTGTCCGATAATGGTAGTCCGTATATTACCAGCCCTACCATATTCTTTCGTACATACACTATTGCACGAAGCACATTATTTCCTACCGATCGATACACGCATTTGGCGTTGTAACCATTCACGAAAAATTTTAACATAAAATTTTCATCGTGTTTGGGCCGCGAAATATTATTCAGTTTTGCCAGAAATTCAAATTTCACTTGTTACACAAGTGCATCTTGTACGAAACATTCTCTTAGTGTGTGTGTTTTTTTTTTAATGATTTTTCAATAAAAACTGTTTCAAGTTATCATTTCTAGGACGGTTTAATTTTTGGTCAGTTTATAACTGAAATTTCTTTCTCTGAATTGAAATTCGGATTAAAAAAGAACCAATCGTCAAGAAACAAAGTTAAACAGTAACTTTAAAGTCCAAATGACGACCTACAAGTAGTTCCTTTTTGATTTCAGTGTCGGGCTGGACATGGAACTACATTTGGAAAAAAAAATCCTTATAGATCAGTAACCTCAAACCCAACCTACCCTGGATTTTCTTGAGAGAAATCATTCAACACCACTTAAACGCGGGAAAATCACAAAAATGGACTTAAACTTTTTTATACCGAAGGGATCGGTGAATGAATGGAATTAAAACAAAATAAAATAGAAAATACCAGTCAACATGATCGATGATATTTTTTAATTACATTATTTCGAACATTTTCCAGATTCTCTTGTAAAGCGCGTGAATTTGTCGAAGTACAAAAATCACCTTTCGAAATGTCATTTATTGAATTAATTTTGTTTTCTTGATTAATCATTACGATAATTATGATTAACAAATCAATAAGGATTCTAGGGACAATAATAGAGTTTGCAATTATGTATTTTCTTACATGGGTGGATTGCGGTATCTTTTGTGCGTGTGAAGTACTGCTCTTGGACTTTTGACAAAGGTATAAGTTGGTCCATTTTCCCCATTTTCTTTTCTGGTTGTTTCAGTCGTTTGGGTCAACGACGGTATGTTGTACGGTTGCATACCTCTGTTGCACATTTGACACTGTTGACTTATTCTCGAAGCCATTTTGGTAGTCGATCAACCGTTTTGTTAAAAGTTCAAATTTACACTAATTTATTTATTCGAATTTCTAACCACACGACGTTTTTTTTGGTTACGTTCATCTGACGACTTGTTCTCTGAACTTGAGACGCCACTTCATTTTATCGCACTGTTAAATTCGACTCGTGGTTGCTATAGAAACGTAACAGACGAAAATGATCCCCGAGCTATCGATATCCTCGATGGGGCACACGTTACTAACAACTTTTTCACCGGATATATTTTTTTAATCAATCAAACTCAAAGTTAACTCTGTCCAAGAATTCGAATGAATACAGTTGACCATAATGAAAAATTGAGTGCGCTCACAAAAGCACCGCGAAGTAGAAACCGTTTTTCTCTTTCAAAAGTCAGAGCACGCTCTAGCAACGCTCAGGCTACGTGCATTTTTACTTGTCATCTTTGATTTCGAAGATTCCGTAGTTCCTCTGCTGTTTTGTTTAGAGAGCAATCCAAAACATAACATTTTTCCGTGATTCTAAAATCTCTATAGATTATTCCACACAAAAATACTTCATGGCACAGAAAACATGACGATGTTTGAACAAAAAAAAGGATTTATTGGTTAAACAGTTTCGGAGATTTACAGATCCAAAGTAAAATGTTTGTCGTATATGCGATAATGGGGTTCAATTATATTCCATTCTTTCCGTTTTTTTTTTATGAAAACGAAGATATGCATGACTGAAAAGTATTCGATCGATTGCTCCATTGATTGCTTCGTAAAGATGAAAAAATCACTCAGCGACGAATGTTATCGTGGGCCAATTCCTTTGCAGCATTACCGTAGCGAAGCATCAACTTACATTTGTACATTTTCGTGTCCATCAATAAATATTTCAAAAGACCAAGCTCCAAAGAAAAACAAAAAGAAAAGATATTTATTTTACGAACAAACGATCGAAAGAATACGATGAACGAAGAATTGAATATTATTATTCGCTTGTAATCTCTGAAAAATGACAAAGGAATTTACTAAAGTATAAAACGACGTTACGAAAAAAGCTTCATCGATAAGTCGGAAACGGGTTTACCAACAACCTTGTTACAACTTCCGGCACGAAGGTGGCAGCACGAACAAGCTGAAAGTGAAAAATAAAGCACGACAATGTCGTCCAATCCCGTAGAAAATCCCGCTGCGCCGGAGATGCCAATTGGCTGCGAACGCGATACAGATTTAGTAAAGTGACGCGCGACACAAAAAGCACACGCTTCGTCCAATGAAATACGCGTTCCGTGATTGAAGATCTCCTCTCAGTGATATACTAACCCCGTGTTGAAATAAAAATAAAAAAAAGTCCAAGTTGAGCGAGATTCCGAGGCCAACTCGTCGGTTTTGGTCTTAACTCGGTATTTATCATACGAAAAAGTGCAGATACGCTCGATTTCATTCTGAACCAACAATTTGGGTGTTTGCGTTCCAGTGAGTTTTGTTTTTTACCTCGAGTATTATTTTCGTTACTGATAATTACGAAAAATAGTCGTAGAACTGATCAAGAGCCAGGCTTGCTTGTGGGCAGTGTGTTTGGGAATGGGTTCGAAATCGAGCGGGGAGTGGTTGTTATAACGCTGCTGCGACGGTGTGTATGTGTAGAATACCAAATCTCACCCTCTCTCACGAGCAATCGAAGCTTCTCAGTGTTTACCATAATTTGGTGGAGGAAAATAAAGGCAGTATCTCCGATATAAAAAAAAATAATGCAGACTTTCTTGCATTCTATATAGTGCTCGACAACGGGTTTAAAAAAAAAATAGTGATTCGTAGAAAACACGCATATTATCGGAGTTCGTGCGCGCATGTACACGCGTGTAGAAGGATCGAGTCAGCACAGTGTGTGTATGTGTGCGCGCGCTCGAAACATGTGTCGGTGGGATGAATTACTCCAATTTTCTCAACAGCTAATGGACTGAAAAAAATATATATACATACGAAAATTAGTGCTGTGCCAATGTGATATGTTCATGCTTTCGACGTATTTCATTATTCTGACGTTCATCACCTTCGGGTTGTTAGGTAATTACATTTTAAAAATTTCCACAACAAATCGTTACATTTCGGCTGCTTTTATTTCGAGATCTTCAATTATCATTATTATTATCATTGCAATTGACAGCTTCTGGGCTGTAACATGTTCGATATCTCCGCCGTTTTTTTCAACCGTATTCGATTTTCTGCAACTGGACTTCATATCATTACAATGCTCTCTATTTGTTGATGTTTTCTTTCCCATTGAGCCTTTCATCATGACTATACGATCTTTTTCTCGCGTTCCATGAAGCATTCGTCAAATTTTGTGAGACTTGGCGATTTCAACATATCTCGTACTGGAAACACGAATTTCTTCCTCGCTTATCTATTTCGAAACGTTATTTCTCAGTCCTTTTTTAAATTAATGTCGACGAGGAATCTGTTTTATTTTTACATCGTTTGATTGCATTTAATCTTTGTTGTCGTGTACACTCCGACAACCGTACCGATACAACGAGTCTGAAGTCGTAATTTACATCGCGATATCAGTGACTTTATTTATTTCCATATTCGACATAAAATTGTATTTTATTCCGTAATTTTCATTCGAATTCTTAGCCTGTGTCTGATATGGGAACAATTTCTCTATGAAAACAATATCGATTATTTCGGGCTTAAATTCGAGCGGTTAGAATTACAGTATCTTTATCTTTACATTTTTTAAAAATAATTTATCAATTCCTCAGTTAAACACATGAAAAATATAATTTTTCGATACTGAAACAACTGCATATTAATGTTCATAAAATCATTTAAAATTAGAACTACGAACATTTTTTGACCTTTTTCTTATCGACAAACAAACATTGTTGAACATTTTTGTATGCTAATGATGTTTTGTTTATTTTCATAGAATATACGTCCTTATGTATGTTTATCAAATTGCCAAAACTTCTGTTTTTGTTTTGAAATACAAAGTCAGCGGTGCAAGTGTTTTTTCCTTCTTTATTTTACATTGAGATGCAACGACACAAATATAATTAGAATTGATTTTGCACACAGGCACAACAAGTGGCCACGATGTCAAAGGCTCGGCATTCTGCGAGTTTTACAATGAAACAATGTGCACAGAATCGCAGCAGGGATGTTCGGAAAGAGAGGAATGCATTCCTCACGATCCGGACAAAAGAAATCACTGCTACGTTCTCTGGCAATTTGACAGCGCTACTAAAAAATCCACCATAAAGCTAAAGGTGATATATTTATTATCACTTTGCCATAATTTGAAAAATCTTAGGAGATAATCTGATCGAATGGAATCGAAGTTCATGAAAGAAAATAAAATGACAGTAGAAATAATAAATTGATGGAAAAATAAGAAAGAAGCGCTCTAATAAAATCTTTCAAGATCTTTAAAGTTCCGCTTCGTTGTTTTTAGGGCTGTTTCTTAGATAGTAAAGAATGTTACGACAAGACCCACTGCGTTGAGAAAAATGCAGATAGGAAGAAAAAATTATTCTTCTGTTGCTGCGACGGCAACATGTGCAACCAAAATTTCACATGGGATCCTCAACCTACGGAACGACCACACACCGAACGTAAGATATCTCATATTTCAACAACCATTAGAAACTGAGCTGCATGATTATTGCACTAGCAATTTTGTTTTATACTTTCAGAACCAAAAGCTGTGCCAAAAGATGACCAACAACTCTTTGCGCTGATGTTGTCCATTTCAGTTCCGATGCTAATGCTCGCAATTGTTTTGGCGTCGATCTACTGGTGCTTCAAACGTCGAAAGTTGGGATACTTCAACGAAGTAAGTGGAATAATGAAGGAGTTTTTAAATTTCCTTTATTACAAAAATCAATGACCATTGTATTAGAATATTTGAAAAACGATAATTGAAGTAAAGTGCATTTGTCCATGAACATTATTGATTAAGATGAGAATCAAAAGTTTCAACTTCCATTATAAAAGAAGCTCCTTTTTTAAAAGAAAAACATGTCCAGTTTTTTAGCAATTCTCGACAAAGTAATAACACAGAATAGATGAAGTTGAACTTTTTACTAACATTGAATATACTTTTGTAGCAGGTTCCCACGTTAGAGCCATTACCATTGCCTCAGCCTTCACCGAATCTTGGACTCCGGCCTATCCAACTGATCGAAATAAAAGCTCGTGGACGGTTCGGTGCGGTCTGGAAAGCACAATACAGAAACGACGTGGTGGCAGTTAAAGTGTTTCCAGTACAGGATAAACAATCGTGGCAAACAGAACAAGAAATATTCAAGCTCGCTCATATGGATCATCAGAATATATTGAATTTTATCGGCGTAGAAAAAAGAGGCGACAATCTTCAAATTGAGTATTGGTTGATTACAGCTTATCATGAGAAAGGTTCACTGTGCGATTTTCTCAAAGCGAACGTTGTTTCGTGGCCAGAAATGTGCAAAATAGCCGAATCGATGGCTCATGGCTTGATGCATTTACACGAAGAAATTCCACCGAATAAAGTCGAGGGTTACAAGCCAGCAGTTGCACACCGAGATTTTAAATCGAAAAATGTTCTTCTTAAATCCAATATGAATGCTTGCATAGCAGATTTTGGACTTGCTCTGATTTTCCACCCCGGAAAACCGTGCGGCGATACTCACGGTCAGGTAAATACAAACAATCTCATTGAAATCTTTTTTTAAATTTATATTCCGTATTCCGCTTTGTACATGGTCGAAGAATGGACAAAAATTCATTAAAATTCTATGCCTTAGGTTGGAACCCGACGATACATGGCACCTGAAGTCTTGGAAGGTGCGATCAATTTTACACGTGACTCGTTTCTTCGCATCGACATGTACGCCTGTGGTCTCGTACTCTGGGAACTAGCTTCTCGATGTACCGCCCAAGACGTTAGTACACAATTTTTCTTTAAAATACTCATTTAACAAAAATATAAACGATAAACATTAATTCAAAGAAAATTATAACGTTCCTTCGCTCAATTTCTTTCGGGAAAACTTGTTTAGGGAATCTTTAACTTTTTATTACAGATAATGGAACATATTCATAGAATTCATTACGAAAACATTCGATTTATTTGATCTTTTTTTTGAATCCTCGACCGCTTGTCAAACTCGGCAGACTCGAGAGAGAATTATTTCTGTAATAAGATATTCATAGGCAAGCAACTGTGCTTTTCATTAAACTACTTCAAAATATATGATGATTTTGTTTTCATCAGGGACCAGTTGGTGAATACAGACTGCCGTTCGAGGAAGAAGTTGGTCTCCATCCCACTTTAGAGGATATGCAGGAGAGCGTAGTACACAAAAAAGAACGACCACTGATCCCAGAAACGTGGCGAAACCATCCCGTAAGTAAATATTCATTCACAACCCACCTTTCGCGGCAAAAAAATCAAAAACACCTCAAACAAGTTTCTCTTACAGTTTAAATTCGTAGTAGTAATGACAAAAAACAACGAAAGTATTACCAATGCATTTTTCAATCGCTATTTTTGGTTTTTTCACAACCCCAGGGTCTCTTTTCTTTCTGTGACACGATGGAAGAATGCTGGGATCACGATGCCGAGGCACGTTTGTCGGCCTCGTGTGTTATGGAACGAGTTGCAACGTTGAACAGAACTCTCGTGATAAATGCGTCGACGTTGATACGCGTTGATAATACAAACGAGTCTATAACTACGAAAGAGTCTAGTATGTAGGTAGCCTATGTATGTATTATAGTTTTAGTTTTACTGCACAACCAACCAGTTTTATTGTACCATACTTTTTATTTTTATTTTTTATAAAACCAAACAAAAATCACAGATCAACATAAAAAAAGATGGGGTCGACGGAAAACGCCTGACTCGTAGATCATTTTGTGGCGACGGAGTAGCACCATTTCTTGCCTTTTATTTTACGATTTACACTTCTGGTCTTGTCGTTTATTGCTCAATATTTCAAGAATTTCAAACTATTTTTTCGCATTGATTCCAATTGTATATCGAACAGTGACATTTTCTTCTATTTTTTTGAAAGCGATTCAATTAGTTCATTTTCTCATCCGTTGTACTTCGGTACTTGCAGTTGTTGTTCGGCATTAACAATCGACCATTGTAAATAAACATACAAGATCGTGTTTCATGTATACGGGTCTCGTTTTTCTCCTACGCTTTGAATTTCTGCTTGGATTTTTATTTCTCGACGTTTTCCGTCTTCGCCACCAATTTTCCACTGTTCACAAAAAACGAATAAGGAACGAATCGATGCAAGACTTTGTTGAAAATACGAAAATATTCGTCTTTACACATTCAGGTCGATTGGTCGCTTAAACGAAAATCATGAAAATGTTTTGGATCGAATGTTGACCAAGGAATTGGCAAATGAGTAGGAAAACTTTCGGATTTTTTGTCTATTCGATAGTTGCTCCGGGAAAATGATCCAATATCCTTTTTTATAATTCGAATTTAACAACATTTCAACAATTTTGGTTAAAGTATCACCAAACCTCCTCGGATGCGATTGATTTTTTGTCCTGCAATGAAGCGAGTGTTGATTTTAACAGAGAATATTGTGACCATGCAAAAGCGCAAAAGTGAATGAAAGAATTAAAAGAAAAGAAGATAAGAAATCGTCTATCGCTACGAGAATGTTGTAACGACCCTATTACGATGTACCTGGTAGTACCGATCGAGGTTTTTACGATTGGAAAAGCCACGAGGAATTTTAGTAGACACAGAAAACAAAAAAAAAAAACAATATACTTGCGCTAAAAGTAAATTAACTTCACAGATTCAATTCGATTTTCGTCGTATTCGTAATAATGTCGTTGTAGGCGTTGGATCAATCTTACATTTTTCCATGCAAATTTTCATTCCCTCATTTTTATTTCTTTTCGGCTGTTCTTATTTCGGCCACAGATTTTTTCGTTTCTCACGATTCTTACGGTTCTGACGATAACCTCGATACGTTATTTATTGTATTATTGTACAGTTGAACGAACGTTAAATTCAAATACAGTTGTAACAACGTTAAACGAAAGAGGGAGAAAAGAAAGGAAAAAAAAGAATGGTATCGTGTCCGCCCGGTATCGTGCTTATCATTTGTCTTATATTTTTGTCTTTTTTTTTTAATCTCACAACAAAAATTGTTAAAATCGGTTCCCCTTTTTTTTTGCATACAGCTTTTCTCATTGATTCTGGGTTTTGACGGTGCCAAATAGCCGTATGATATCCATACATTGCATGTGACACACGCTTCTCATTAACACAATTGTATATTTATTAAAAAACGTAGGATTTAAGAGTTTGAAAAAAAAAATCGGGGACGTAGTAAGAAAATGAGAAGAAAGAAAATGAGCGAGGGTAAAGAAAAATCTTTATCGTGGATTATGGTTTTCCGACATTGTCGAAACCAAATAATCTCCATGATTTTTTCGTACTGACATATCGAACGATGGGCCGAAAAAACAGCTTTGAAAATTCCCCAAACTTTTGCAAGTTTATTCTCGAGAATTAACTCAATCCTGCAGCCTTTCAACCAATGCAGGGTTTGAAGAATTTTCAAAATTGTTTTATCTTCAACGTGGAATGTATGATATTAAGTAAGATTAAAGAAAAAAAATGAAAAAGGGTAATTAGCATTTCTATGGAACGGTTCATTGTGATTATGTGTACCAAATTGTTAACAAAAGTTTTGAGGAATAAACTTCTTTTTTTTTTACGTCTTTTGATTAATCGACAGTTTGGTGGTTTCGTTCGTAGCGTTAGTAGAATAATCGAATAATCGTTTAGAAGGTATTTGATTTATTCAGAATATCAATCATTCAAATCTGCTTTTTCACGATCGACATAAGCTGAATTATTAAATTTCTTCAAACTTTTTTCACCAGCTTTCAAGAAAAATCTATATTTCCATTTAACCATTTTATAATCTCGTGTCATTAATCAGTTTCTTTTCGACGTCGACATTGCTCATTCTGGTTGGTTCACAGTTTCACTTTTTTTTCGCATATTGCCACAGCCAGCTTTTCTTATAAAAAATAAAAATATAATAACGGAGACTGAAACGGCAAAAAAATTTTGCGAGCTTTTATTATTGTAGTTTACGCAGTGAATCTTTGGGATAAAAATAATACCAGTTGTTTTCTGGTACTGTTGTTGTTAGTCTAAGTGCATAAGCAATCTCAAATAATGTACAACATATGATTTGGGTGACAAAAAAAAGGATCAAGCTAAAGACGCTGTAATAAGTAAACTGTTCAAGATTTAAGGGAGAGGACAATCGTAATTTATTTGCTTCACTCTTACAGTCATGAATGTTCAGATGAGATTTTCAAAATTATGTAAAAACTTTTTTTTACGAATAAACTGCTGAAGAAAAAACTCACTTAAAGATTGTCAACAAATCAATCGACAAACCGATTGATGTGTATTTTTTTCTGAATATTTTAAGCTCAACATTTCGAAGAAACACACATTTTTTATTAATCTCTCGCACGAACCCTCTCCTGAAAAACGCAGATAAATAATCGTCGAGTCTTGATTTATTCATCGCTAAAATGCGTTCAGAATTCAATTTGCTTGTAAATAAAATTATTTCATAATTTAGGAGATCCAAGACTATGTTATTTTTAAGATTTTTGACACGAATCTTTGTCCATCACCCTCGAGTACGAATTGTATATAATAGAATGTTCCTACTGTGCAAAACCCCGATCTGAAAACCTTTTCTTAGCATTGAGTCTCTTAATCAGCACGAAATCGTTTAAACAGATTGCTCGATTAAGTATCGAAATTCAAAGCTGCCATAATCATATAAAATCTCGAAAATTTATCGGTTTGCATTTCGCAATATCGAAAAAAACATGCCACCTTGTTTTTCAGTGAAGAAGAAATAATGTTAGAACTTGAAAAAAAATGTATCTCGCATCTGACTAAAACATTGTTCTCGAAAGATCGAGAATTTTCGAGAGAAAAAAACATTTTCATACTAATTTTACTTATCTATGATTATTGTACTATGAACATTAACAAAATAAATACCTACAATTTTACACTGCAATTTCATAGTCGACTGATTTGTTCACAAATTCACGTAATTGAAAAACGTCTCATAACGAGCAAACTCGAGCTCTTAGGGCCAGCTGCAATAATGTTGAATAACTAAAAAGTATTTAAGACACTATTCGTATCGGAAATAATTTATTATTTCTAGAGGTAGATTATATTTTATACAAGCAGCTATAATTTAAAAAGAATTGCTCAACATTCTAAAATATGCTACAGTGACTTGAGAATAAATCTCTTTGCCATCTCAATTTTCCTTACGAAGTTAACATCTGCTTGTGAAAGATTTTTCAAAGAAAACAGAAGGCTGTAAAATTCATTTTGAAGGTGAATGCTGGATCACAGAAAATTTCGATAAAGGGAGTAATTTTCATTTTTCAATGTTCAATCACTACTGGATAGTAAAAAATTCATTAGCCTCTGTTGAAAATTGTGTAAAAGAAAATTTGAAAATCTGCGAAATGTGCTCGAAAATTCAAAGTCATCCTCTTTTGAAGGTATTTTTAAAGAAGGACATTCGAAAGATTGAAAAGAATCGCAGAAGGTTGTTTGGTAAAAACGAGAAAGAAAATTAATCAGATATAGGGAAACGGTGTGAGTGGGAACATTTTATTCTCTAAACATAAAGCATAATATGATCATTTTATTTATATCAACGTATACATAATTGTACGTTACTTCGATTACGAACGTATGAATAAACTTGATACGAGGCCAATGCTTTTTGTTTTTATCCTTCTTCTGTATTGCAGCAAATATTTCTATGTGTTGTTGGTTTATTTTTTGTACGGTGTCCTCGAGGTATGTGGCGGAGGCACGTATGAATGCGAAAAACGAATAAACATCGGGGAGATGTGTTTTATTTTTCAATGTCCTTCTCAAAGTAATAAGTTATTATCCGGGTGAGATTATTTAAAGACTTGTACAACCATACGAGTATTTGGATTTTGATGCAGAACGGATTTAGCGAGAAAAAAAACGTATTAACAGCGTGATTATAACTTTGTTGAAAAAAAAAGAATTTCTTTTCTTTTTCCTTATAAGCCAAAGAGAAGCGCACACTCGCACATTGATATTATGTACATTCCTTATTTCCTCACACGAGAGAGTCTCATCCATTTCGTCTCTAATATAAGTTTTCGATCGAAAACCTATCACTCGATTACAATGATGATGATTTTCGTTTTCTTTCTGTTTTTCTTTCTTTTTTTTTTAATCCATGGAGTCAACTGTACAGACGATTAATTACAATAACTTTTTTAAATTTATCTTTTATTATTTCCAATCTATCTTATCGTATTCGTATAGTAGTATACACTAAAGAATACAAGAAGCAAGTAAAAAAACGTCGTTACTTCACGAATCACGCAAGCGTCTTCAGAAATTTTACAAATTTTCGTTAACATTGTTTCTTCTTTACGTCTCTTTTTTTTTACATCAAAACATAAAAAATTTTCAAACAAACGCAATACCGTTTGCGCGTTACGACATTACCACACGAAACGAAGAGCAGGGTAAAAACAAATGAAAGATTATAACGTCAATTCAACGTATGAGAGTGACAACGTTTCTGCTTTTTTTGTTTTTGTTTTTTGGAGAAACTAATTGTATCCCACTTCCATCAATAATAAACTTATTCGCCTATTCTCTATGATCACAGTTACATTTATGATAATAATGGTATATGAGTGTATTAATTTTTTTAGCTCGTCGTTCCGATCGTTCCTTCATTGTGTCGTCACTGTATATAATATTTACATTCCGGCAAAGGGGAAAGGGTTGTTTTTTCTTTTTTTTTTATTTATAAATAGATATATGTTCAGATAATTAAATACAATCTGGTTTTCGAGAGTCTATCATGACTAGCCGAGTGTAACTCTTAATTGTTGCTCTTGTTTGTTTTTTCCTCATCTACAACCATTGATCGTTTATTTTTGTTTTTTTTTTTTTTTTTCAATGAAAATACTAAATACGCCATAATACGAGATATAAACCAAGCTTTGGTTGGTTAAATAGTTATAAGGTCATTTTTTATTGATTTTTTTTCTTTTCTTTTGTTTTTGGGTATATAAACTATCGTGACTGCGTCGTTTGTGGATAGAACGACTCTAAACTTCTGCTTTGATACACTGTACAATATAGTCTTGATTTCTTCGTCATTCATTCGCTCGGTTCTCTTTTTTTTTAGTCATCATATGTTTTTGTCTCAGATTCACGTTCACAAACGTTCCGTGAACAAAGCTCGCATTATAAAGCCCAATTCACGATATTCTCTCAGTCGATACGCTATGGAAACCTCACTTCCATACATGTTTGGATCTTGTTGCCGTGTCTCGTCGATCGTTCGATCATAGATAAGCCGTGGGTTAGGAATGAAGTGGATGAACGCAAGATCTCGGTACAAGCCCTTTTCGATCGCCTCTAGCGCATAACAACCATTTGTTGTCAACTTCCAGAATTACCTTCAATCTTTCCCCCTCGTTGAACGACAGATGGCCGTTGTCAGACGGCAGTCTGTGCGTCAGTGTTCGAACTTCTCTGTAATTTAAACGTACAACATCACGATTTCTGTTATAATTTTCTTAGGGATAAAAAGTTATCACGTCGTTTTTTTTTTACGATTAACAGAATATGCAGCGATTGTTTGTTACGTTGACGCAAAAAAAAAGCGAATAGGTGAATATTGATTTTCAACTATCAAAATATGAGATTACTTCGGCACATTAGTCGATTTGAAATCTACTTACTTGACTGGTTGCTTGATAATTGTGCTAGCCCTTGAATTAGCGGGTGCAGTTGGCCTTGGTAAAGACGTTGAAGCAGCTCGTCGATGTGGCGAAATGAGACTTTTGTCCCTGGCGGTAACACCGTGAGATTTGTATGGCAAAGAACTGGGTCGTGTTAAAATCCTCGGAGGTCCAGCAGGATCCTGATCGACGCGACTGGTGCGCCTCGTAACATCTTTGACAGTCTTCAAATCCGTAGTTTTCTTTTGTCCCAATTTTGTCGTGACGACGTTCGTAGGTTTTTTCAACGACGGAATACCCGAAACGGGTGATTTGGTAGTTTTGGCAGAAAGAGTGGAACTGCTTGAGGGTTGTTTTATAGGCGAAGTGAGTAATCTTGGAATTTTGGATTTACTGGCACTCGTAGGAGTTTGATTAGGCGAAGAAACGTTCGGTCCATTTGGGTCTCTCGGTTCATCCTTGTCGACCATCAATTCCCACTTTTCCTGAAGCTTTCGGAACTTCAATTCACGAGGTATCGAATCCTCGTCGTCTTGTTGCCTTACATCCGGACTCGACATTCTACTTGGTGTATTTTGTCTCGGATGACTACTGCCGGGACGATTGAGGGGCGTGTGCTCAAGACTGTCGGTATAATCTTCTGAGTCTTCGGACGTCAATTTCTCAAGGCCGGGATACATTTTAGCACCACCAGGCAAGTGGCTCCAGCGTTTTTTCGCTTCACTATCAGTCTTCGTACTCCTTTTATCCTCATTGTAATAGACGCCGCACGAGCGTGGACGTATTTTCTTTGGACTTGGTGCGACGTTTGATATTTCGGACGTTTCGAAATTATGCTCTTTCGTTGAATCAACCACTCTGTATGGTGTTGGGTTGGGGGTTAACGCGTGATTATTCATATTGCCGAAACTATTGTGCAACTGACGATACTGATAAAGAAGATCAAGCTGGAATGGACAGAACGCAAGAGGCTGCAGTATATTGAGGAAAGCATCAACAACCTCACGGGCATTGGCACAACCGAGTGCACCGACGAAGAGGCTGTTGCTGTTGTAATGTTTTCGCAATATTGTTTCCCGTGTACACAAATAAGCGAACCATGCGTCCAACGCTCTTAAATTCAAGAGCCCAAATACAAAAGCATGAAATTTAAGCATTCCCTCAGTTATTAAATCCTCTCCATTGATTTTCTGCACCAATTCGTTCAAAGTGTTTGTAAGTGGACCCTGCTGGGATGACGCTTCCACGACTTGCCACACACTGTTCGCGATAGGCCCGAATGTCGAGTTCAATTGTGGCTTCAACCCGTCGGACATTATTGCATACAAAGCCGGACACAAATTACTGACGCATAATTGTGCACATTCGTTTTTGTCGATGTAATCTCGTGAAGTCTGTATCGGTTGCGTGTGCCAATATTTAACGAGAAGATCGACCGCTTTGTTGACTGACCACATCATTTCTGAAGAGGAAAAAAAAAACAAATCTTACAACATAAAGTTCGCCCGCAGTCAAAAAATCAATCGGCAGTAAATGATAAATAAATGAGGAACAAGAACATGACTAAAACTTCACCAGCGAAAATAATATTAATTCCTGTAAATTGTGCATAAATGAATTTATCGAGCGTCTAAAATGAGTCGAATCAGCACACATGGAGATTGGCCTTAATTCGATTGATCGAAGAACGTAAGGAAAAAAAGGGTTACTCACTCTTTTTCTCTTCCAAGTCAATTGGCTTTGGCTCAGCATTTTTTACTGCCGAGTCGAGTGTAGCCGGACATTCTTTGGTATCGACCAACCCGGCCAAAGCGTTTGCCTGTAAACAAAAATCCAATACCATTAAAAAATTGATCATTTTTAAGCGTAAAAAAACCGTAGAAGTACAAATAAATAAAGTGATTGTACCTTATTTGCGAGATAAGCCTTTCTCTGATGTACCGCAAAGCTAACAGACTTTTTGTGCGATTCCATCATATCAGCAGCTTTGCCGATGTCTTTGTTCATTCGAAGTGCCAAGAATTTTCTAACGTAAGATCTGAGTTTGAGATCAGGATCTTCGTTATCGCCGTCGCTGCTCTGTGAGGAGAAGCCACTGCGTTTTAAGAATTCTTCGAGCTGTTTGACATCATCGCCACTAGATTCCAGAGGATCGCTGTCGCTGTTGCCATAGCTTCCGGTTTCTCTCAGTCTTTCCGCGTAACGTCTCTCCTCGACTTCGTCAACGTCTTTTTCCGAGTCGATGATTCTGCCGTGTCTCAAAAGTTGCAAATCATTGTTTATGTAATAAGGTTCCTGGAGGGACATCCGTTTAGACGGTTCGGGTGATTGTCGATCTTCGACTTCCTCAACACCGCCCATTTCGAACATGCTGTATCTTTTGTTTGCGGCAGCTCGATTTTTTCGCAAAATACTCTTTGGTAATGGTGGCCTGGGTGGAACTTTGCCACAAGATGTAACGTCGTTAGATTCACCTTGAGGAAGAGATATCGATCGTTTGGTAAACGTCGAATTTCCTCCAGGCCTTCCATTCACGAGAGAACGATGTGATTTTTTGTCTTGACTAACGAGACTGGCTTCGGCGGAGCTCATACTATCGTAACGATAGAGATAAAGTGGATTAGCCGTATTGCTGTTGACTTGAAGATTCGACGAAGAATCGGTGAGAATAGTCGATGAGCCACGGTAGCCCGAGGAAGGTTGTGTTCCGGTGCTACTGCTTGACGAAAAATTCGATGGCATTATCTCACTGATCGGACGCGTACGATGCCGCATCGGTGGTGATAAACAAAATAGTGGTTTTTTTGTATCATCCCCGAGGGTTATGTGATGCGAGACTTCCGGAACATCGTGCAACACTTTTTTGTATTCCGTTGGCAATAAGAAAGTAAGAGATTCCCAATCTTTGACGTGTGAAAAGCCACGTTGACGCAGTGCGTCAATGTCGTTGCAAGAAAATGGTCTGCCACCTTTAGTGTTTCGTTTCCAACCGGTTTTATCTCGGTCATAAACCTGCGGTTTAAGTGCAACGTTTTCCATTCCAGCAGCCCCACCACGATTCGCACCTGTAACGTCCTTTGGATTCAAGAACGACAAATCGGGCAACGTGTAGTTTGGATAAACAACGTAAACGGGTTTTTTGTCGACTATGGTTTCACGCAAATGTGGATAATCGGGTTTTCCCGGGATCGGATAGATCAACGAAGTTTGTACTCCGTTATCCTCGACTTCGATGATTGCTTGGATTCCAGTTGTTTTTGAAACTGGCTGACTTTCCTTGCACCAAGTGTTGTTGCCTGAACGATTTTTCAATTGATCGTCGCTGTGAGCTTCCTCGGATGAATTCTTCGAATTAGAAATTCCAGACTTTAAGAGACTCTCGGAAAGTTCCTCGACCGATGGTGATTCCTCGTGAAATTCTTTGATCGATGTTATACGCTTCGAAGTATTTTCACTCGAACTTGCCTCGGGTAAACTCTTGTAAAAATCCGTTTTAACCCAATTTATCGAAAAATCATTCTCCGGCATTTCATTACTGTTGCTATTCCCGTTGCTCCCTCCTCCAACGTTTATATTTTGTCGTGGTATTTGTGTGTTTGTGTTTGCAGTACCACTGTCACTGTTACTCGTGGGCCAGCCACTCTCGCTCACCGAATCCGACTGATCGAGCGTCAAACTCATTCCTTCGGCGCTCATGCTTTTTTGCTTCATGAACAGACGTACGAGACTCAGGTTTTGTAACTTTTTGCCTGTTACAGCGTGATCGACGCTGCCCGAACTGTCCTCGTTTACTGAACGACTCATTGCCGAACCTGAACTTTGAAGATTCGTCGCGTGTGCGTTGCAGTCTGCAGAATCGATCTGTACAAAGAAAATACGATAAAAATGATGAAAACGACTACTTTTTCCATGTTAGGGAATATAAATGCCTTGTAATGACTTTTCAGGCTACTTTTCAAGAAAACGATATTATTGGAGTGAAGTAGATGAAAACGAAAGTTCATTTCATGTATTTGTTCGGATATACTTTATTTTATGTATTACGAAAAATAATTTATAATTTTGTATAATTTAGAGCGATTCCAAACCGTTAATGTTTCGAAAATAGTGTCAAACTTACAGAAAAATTCAAGGGCGCGTTGATCCGTTGAAGTTCTTGAGTTTTTCTAAGATCTGGGAGACTAAGGCTGCGCTTTTGGGAGCTGAGCATGAGATTTCCAGCACCAGTTAGAAAATTTGGTATGGTATTATTGTTGCCCGATGGATGACGTGTCATGACTTTATTTGACGACGAGTGTTTTAAATTACTCCAAGTTGTGTAAATTTTTGAGTCGGAACAGGCCATCGATAGATCCAAAATGTTTTTTAGATCAAGTTTAGTGTAATACGTGTCTCGAGCTTCGTACATTTTTTGTTTTTCTGAAAAAATGATTATTTTATTGCTTAAGGTTCGATCAGGAGTTCTCAGATCATGTTTACAACCATTCAGTGTTTAAAAAATATGTTGGGACGTGTTAATCGTAGTTCATTTTACTGATTTTCAATTTTATTCAATAATTTAATGCTAACAGTTTTGAAAATAATAATTTGGGTTCCTGATCGTGAAAAATTTTGTAACTCGCATATAATTATTCGTGAATATTGTATCTGGGGATGTCCTAATGAGCATATCACGTTGCAGATATTGGGTTGGAAAAGTTCTGACCGATCCAGAAATAGAATAATGGAAATTCACAGTGAACGCGAAACAGAAGTTAAAAATTGAAGGTGAAAGAGCTTTTCTACTTAAAAAAATAAAAATAAAAGAATTGGAAAGTGCTGTTTGACGATGATGTTTAAAATTTTGTTAAAGCAATTACCTTGGCTCTCGAAGTCCTGTGAGCCGTCGGAATACATGGTCATGCTACCTTCGAAAGCAATAGTGTAGTTATTTTTGTTGTTCGTTTGGCATGTGAGTAACATATCTTCGCAGTCCAGGGAATCGACGCTGTAGCTGCCTCCTGGAGGCAGGACAGGTGTCTCCTTTACAGGTGAGAATAGCAACGACGATTTGCAAATGGATATTGTATCCGTCGTCGAGCATGCCGAGTCTTCTCCCTTCGAATACATTCGTTTTTGTAATTAGTTTTAATTCAATATTATTGTGGATCGAAGTGCTTCTGTCTCGTCACAATGAATCAAATAACAACATGCTATTGATGTAAATTAAAAATACGATTTCACTGACGTAAAAAAAAACAAAACTATTGCTTATTTCGTGTAATTTCATGCAATTACGTTTATAAATATCAAACAATTTGTATGAATTTTTGGAATTTACCAATCGTGTGAGAGACTCTTGGCATTATTTTATATTTATATCTTACTGAAAATACGAAATAAAAAGAAAACAAAGGTGAATTTTTCGAGGCATTACATTCATAAAAACCTGTATTTAAAGAAAAAGAAAAAAATCAATCGTTAGTTCATAATTTGCAGGAAACATCATGGTGATATGTTTTCTATACGTTGGGTATTCAGTGATTTCATTAAAAAAATTAGCAGTGTTGAGAAATGTGATATGAGGGTGAAAAAAAATGTTTGTTTTCATTCGGTTAAAAATTCGCATGCCTGAAATAAAATGTAACGAGGAAGGCACAACGTTCTCATCCATTCCTAAAACATCGTGTTATGTCTTGGGTTCTCAAAAGCTTTCGTCTACTTTGGGGATGCAGGATTTGTTTATTGATTTTAGTTGATTTTAAAGAAATTCTAGCATTTTTGTCCATCAACTTTTGTTTATTGTTCTTAGGCAGCCCATTCTCGTACCTGGCTGCTTGAATGAGGACTGATAGAGGAACCAATGTCGATCTTTTCCATGACTGAGCCAGAAATACTAGCGTAACGTTCCCTCTGATAGTTAAACTGTGTGGGATCGATAATTGATGTTTCGATTAAGAATTATCCAACGATAATTTAATCGGCATTGTGTAGGAGACGAAAATAAAAACAAACGAATGAATCGACCAACGTGCACAGAGTATTAATCTCGTTACGTCGTAGAACAAAATGTTGAATAATTGTTTTGATGGAATAATTTATTGAGCGTGGTTCTTTTTTTAGATAAAATTTTGTTTTGATTATTTTTTCTCAAGTTTCTCTTTACTTTGCGATTTTAGATTATTTGTTTCATTGAAATTTTTCAATCGCACTTGAAGCTGAAGAATAATCGAATAGTCGGTTAATTACTCATTGTAATGTGATGGCTGTTACTTCCACTATTATTTAACGAATCTTTTATTTACATATACTTATTATTATTTACAGGGATTTCTGATAGAAGTGATTACTGAAATCGATCGGTTCTCATTGAACAAATTCTCACCTCTGAATGTTGGACAGGATCGGTACACATGACCGGTAGAGCAGTGAGCAGAGTATGGATGTCGGCTGTTCTGAAACTTTCCATGTCGACTTCCGCCAAATTGGCGTCCAAATTTCTCGCCAAATCGTCGTAATACCCAAGGTCATCTTGAGTATAGGAAGTCGACAGGGAAGATAGAACGCTTGGATGAACGTGGAGTCCTCCATCTCTGTAACTTCATTACAATTTTTTCCTCTCGATTAATAACGTTATAAATAGACAAAGAATAAAGATGGCATGATTGATTACAGTTATAAATGAGCTAAAAATCGATTCGAATTAAATTTTCATTGGAGAAACTTTTAACGCCATAGTAAAGACTTTGAACAAGATGAAAAGCCATCGGACGCAAGTGACTATTTGGAAAAGATAATAATTGTAAATCTCTTGATTTTTCGAATGTTCACGAATGTCAGGAATGAGACTTCATTTGGTTTATGACAACCGATTCTTATATTTGCATTCAATGTCCTGTTGGAATACTTCAAAACTGTTCAATCAAGCCACGATTAGAGAAGAAGAGAATATTTTATTCAACATAATTTGTGCACCAATAATCCAAGCAGTTTCTCTTACAATGAATAATCCGCTGAGAGATATCAATTTTGCATAACTTTATTCCTAGAATCTTAAATAATCTTACCCATAGTCAATGAACCATTGGTATTCGGAATTATCCTGCACAAATTCGGATCCGATAAGTTCCTGCGATATGGGATCTGCAGGATTTGAATTGCAGTCGGAACCCGGTGTCTGAGGATCTTCCATCACTGTGGCTCCCTTGACAGTGCCTTGAAAAAGAATAAAACAACGAAAGATTGTAAGTAAATCAGTGGGTGCTCACGCTTTTTTTGTCTTATCATTTTTCATTTTTGAATAATTCATAGGTGAAGAATACAACGGCTGCCTCTCCTTATTCAATAATTTATTCAATTGTGACCTCTATACATATATTCATCGGTGATTGCTAGACACAACTGCGTTGGTTAATAATAACGAGTAATTTTCTGTTACCATTTTCGAAATATTAATTGTAATAATTATAATTATATTTATATTGATTGATCTTTGTTTACGACAATCATTTGTCTTGCACATTTGGTCTCTAGGTCCGAAGAGAGATTTTTGAGTTATTGCAGCCACACCACATGGCATACAATGACAGGCTTTGATAAAGAAAAATGAACGATTTTGTTGCTGTTTATCAATAGAAAATTCAACATCTCGAAAATTAGTCTATTTTCAAAAGATTGTAGAAAGAATTGAAATCACTTAAAATATTGAATTAATTTAGTTTTGGAAAATAAGAATCAATAATTTCATGTAGTAATAAACACACTCGTAATTAACGATATTCAATCCGAATTAAATTGTGCCCTGAATAGTGATTCATAAATTCCGATTTGTATTACGTTTGATGAATCACTGATTCAATATCTTTAGCACACCAAGCCCCTCAAATTCTTGAAGGAATAAAGTTTCTGAATAATTTTGAAAAAACGCACTTTGTATTTTTGACCCAATACTATTGGAGAGTTGTTAATATTGTTTGTAATCACTGGGGAATATATGTTTTATTACTAGGAGAAAAAAAAATCGTCATCGTAAAATAACAGGAATATATAGACTCCTTCGTAAAATATGATGTCGAAAAATCTCGAACAATAATGGACTTCACCTTTCCAATTGAAAACAAAAGTCATTTCTGTCAATTAAGTCCTTTTATTATCGTTGATGATAACAGTGTTGATAAAGACGATTTATCAGTTCGTTGATTCGAATACATATCGATATAAATAAAGAGATTCATATATAAATATAGACAGCAGTATTTTTATGGTCTCAAAGAAGCGTTGAAGTTTTACACAATAATAAGAAGTGGAGAATCAGTCGCAGCACTTGAAGAATTATCGACACGTTAAAGAAAGGTAGATATATAGATCGAGGTCTCGTTATAGAAAGAAGAAAATCTAGGGCGTGTTTTGAAATTACATCTCCGTAATTAGACATCATCAAGAACGATGTATTCGGGCGGATCGCTAAACGTTTAAATTCCTTCTTAGCACTTTCAAAGCCTTACAAGTGACTTAAACAATTTTACTTTCGTAAATTGTCACTTTTACTACTCGGGTACGCCATACGGCGCAGCAATACCCCACGATTATCATCATTGTTGTTTTTTTTATCCAAAAACAACACACTACCGAAGACCTGTCAATTGTAGTAGTTTGATCAGTGAAAAAACTCTTGTTTACCATCCCACATCGCCTCAAAACGAAGGTTCTTGAGGCACGCATAAGCAAGTTACCAACCTTTTCTTACATGGCAATTGTACGATCGATCCGTTCCGCGCTTCGTATACCCAGCAGACGAAGGCGAAAATTTTTCATTTTTCTACCCACTATCACTATACAAATCCACACATTCTCTGAGATTTTCTCACGTTTTTTATGCACCTTATTCAAGAGCAAATTCTTGGGACTTTCCTTGAGACAATAATGGGAAAAACATTCAAGAGAGAACAACAAGCAAATGTTCTCGAGGCCGCGCCACGAGCGCGAGCGATCTCCCCCGCACGAGATCCCGGAATGTACTGCTGTCCGTACGTCTGTCCGCCAGAGTCCGCCTGTCGGCCTGTGCCCGTGCCATCGAGTACTAGTCAGTCGTGACGTCACGTTGCGCAATATGGCTGCCGCATCGATGCACTCACGCATGCGCAGCCTCAGTTTTTCGAGAAGTGTTCCTCTACACCGTTTCTATATAATACTCTTTGAGCTTTGAGTCTTTTTATTCGTTAAGCAATTTGTGATTCGTTTATTTCGTGAAGTTTTTTTTTAAATTCAAAGGTCAGTGAACGTGCACTAATATGAAGGAAGACAAAATTAGCGTTTTAAAATCATTGCTTCCAAGTTGACCGTTGTGATTTTTTGTTTCGTTTGGACAAAGTTTGAAGAAGCGTGTCTTTGATTTTCGTTTCTTTCCAAAAAAATTTGAATTACTATCATGAACTGCTACGGGCTTCCTTTCCAATGCAAATGCTCCTGTGTTGATATTTTCCCTGCCTCATTCACGTACGTGAGACGAATCCAACTTCAACAATCGGGAAAGTGAGTATTTTTCGTCGTTTCTTACTTTCCAACGTGCATCCACAAAACATGACCGTTTTTTTGTACATTTCTACGTTAGATATGTTTGGGCTTTACACTTCGACGTGATGAAACTCCATGATTTTGATACTCTTCGACATAATGTTTCTTTACACTTCACCTGAATTCCTAATCTTTAATCCAATTGAGCCTTATTGAATAAGACGAAACGTGGTCTTATTTCGGGCTGAGAGATCGTTGAATCAAGAATTTACGACATTTTTTTCATACCCTTTGCGGAGTTGACATTTTTAATTATTTCACTCACTTCCCTCAAATTTCAGTTTTTTTTCGTCAACACCCTATCCAAAAAGACTATTGTTGTGTCTGACGTATAAAATGAAGATAAGTTAGGGTTTATATTTTTATTACGAATTGCGAGAAAATGACGCTTTAGTTTCACTTTACGATGATGAATCGTCAGAATTTTTGTAAACTTATTTAGTGTTTTACCCATAAATCAACACGTGTCATGACATGGCCAGTAACCTATATGAAGCCCGATATTGAATGTTTTCGTTTATTGTTATGGTAAGATCCTATGTACATTTGACCTCGGCTGTCCCAACTCCCGAGACTCTTCGAAGCTTCGAGCCCCGAGTTACCCCCGCTCTCCTTCGCCCATGTTACAAGAACAATGTTCCCTATTTTTTTTCTGCACAACAGAACGGTCGTTTCAATTATCGCGAGCATCGGCTTGAATTCTTTGCGTTTTTCGTCTGAAGGTCGTGCATCAAATAAACTTATGAAGAGTCAGACAAAAACTATCAAGTTTTATTCAACGACGTAAATAAGTTTACCGAATTTCTCTTTGTTTTCGTTAGAAAAAATTCGATGAAAGTTATTCTAAGAAAGACGAATCAACGGAGAAAATTTCTAAAAAATTATTCACTTCAGTCGAACGTTATTATTCTTGTTACAGAATTGTAAACAACAACAGTATTTACTTGTTTACGGACAACGAAAGATTCAATTTTTGTTTACCTCCAGCACAAATTTGTAACAAGAAATAAAATAGAAGTAAATTTTCAGCAGAGAGAACGCGTGAATAGAAAAAAATAAAATGACATTCCAACACGAAGGGAAGCGTAGAATTACAAAAAAAAGAAAGTCGATAATCCTTTTGAAAATACGCGTCTCACTAATTTCGATTAAAGTGGATCACGCGGAAAGTTACGAGGCTACAAAATTGAGTTGTGATTAAATCCAAAAACTCATTCAATATCCTCGTCAACAAAATAATTCACAAAAATAATATCATTCAATGTTTCCAAAAATCTCTTGAACGAAATCTCTTTCCCTCCAAATAATTATTCTAGCACATTGAAGAATCGAGAAAAAAAAAATATTCGATCGAAAAATCCGAGTGATCGATCATTGTTTTAATTAAATTGAAAGCGTTTTTTTTTTCGACATACATATTACAAGTTGATATTTGTTCGGGCGTAAACCCGTCGAAGTTTCTATCACCATATTTGTACAGACATGAAAACCGCCCACCTGAACGTACGACCGTTTTTAATCTCATGATAAACTGTCGTTTTATGACGTTGTTGAAAAACAAAAACACTGATTTAAGCAGATAACATTTACACGAGTTAAACGTTAACCGAAATCATAGGCGATCGTCACCGTCCATATGGCCAACTGTCTTGCGGTCTACACTCTTTCGAATCTTTCTTGCTACTGTCGCTAATGGAATTTCATTCTTGTCGTCTATAAGCCTACACACTGTCTGTATACATGTAGATGTATACACGTTGCAGGTATATATACCGTTTCTCCATAACATCATTATGGATGAAACAATGTGCGCATGACCGACGAACAATAGAGATTGCTTTGTATCGAATACTAATACCATCGAACCTCGTATTATTATTGTAATCGAATCTCGGGCTCGTATTTATACGATACAACAAGAAGAACCAAACGCAGACTCGTATGAAATTTATTCGAAGTTCGATTTGATTTTTTAGACCGAAAAAATAAATAAAGCTGTCGTAACTCTTTGGAAAACTCGTGTTACTAGTTATTTGAAAAAAAAAAAAACACACATAATCGTTTAGGTTCAAAGAATTTATTTGAAACTCTTTGTAGAACAGCAAAATATTCGTTTTAATTTTTTTTTAATTATAAAAATTGAATGGGAAGTTCCGGAATGAAGGACTTATCGAAATTTGTCGAAATTTGTGATTTGAAGGAGACAAGATTGCAAACAAAAGTATATTTTTATCGATGAATTTTTTTTCGTGAAATGAATTTTTTCATTCGAATAAAACTTTTTTATGATTTTCTTTGGTGAGATTTGGATGTTTTGATTTGATGTTGATTCTTCAGAAGGTTTGATCTCATAGATCATCATAACAACGTCTCGAAATTTGAAGATTTATTTGAGCAAAAGGATGTTTTCTTTTCTACTCACTGAAATAGGGTGCATTTGAGAATACGTCGGAGGTTGGGAAATGAAAAAAGAATAAAAATGGTTCAAGTGCGAAAGCATATTTCAGAAATGGTACCAAGCCAGAAAACCGCGCCGTCCTGGGGGTGTAATTTTAGACGAGCAGCTCAACCAACGCGAGCGAGGAAAACGATAGAGTCACGCGCCAGAGACGAGCTTTTGTAGCTCGTGCAGACGTGCGAATTTCATTTATTCACCATGAAATTAAATCCGATGTGAATTCTCGTACCTGCACCGTTGTAAAGAATTGTTTTTCATTTTGGTTCGTTAACTTTTTTCAATTAACGATATATTAAGGCATTATTTTAATTTCCCAACATTCATTTATAAAGATTTATCTGTTTAACCGAACTGCAATTGCATTAAAAGTGATTTCAGTTTTCCACACTTTCAAACATTTTGAAGTATTATTATTCATTAAGTTTTGCATTATCCCTGCCATTTTCTTTGGAAAATCCTTCTGTGACAAAATTGATAGTAAAAATCGTCAATTTTGAAAGTACTCTTTAATAGACAAACTTTGGTAATCGAAAAATTTCATTTCGATTCAATCGAAATCGAAGATTCACATTTAAAATGTTTGTCGTTTATCACGTTTCCAAACCATATTTTCTTACATATTTACAATTATTTGAGCAATGATTAAACATCCCTTCAAATGATTTTTGGAATAAATAATAAGAAAGTTGATTATTATGAAACAATAAATATAAGCAATAATTATCGAATGATGATGATTTTTGATGAGCGGTTTCAAGTACTTTACGAATTAAGAACGATTGTGAGAGTGAGAAAGACGTTATAATCGTGTCTGCGACGTCAATTATTATACATATTTAGGTTATTCAAGTTTTCTAGACGATTTTGCCATATGACGATTTCCCAGTCACAGTTCCCTTCGACACTGTAGTGTTCGTTGCTTACGAAGAATTCATGATGATCTCATCGTACCAGAACAGAGAATTGAAACGAGGCAGGGGTGGGGGGATCGTTGAATTAAGATCAGAAATTTTGAATGGCTTTAGAAATTCGTATTTTTTTATGTTAAAAAATATTGTAATAAGAGTTTATAAGTAAAAACAAAAACAAATATCCGGAAAGAAGGGAAAAAAACAGTATTTCCTTCGCAGGAATATTTTTTCATTTTGCGAAACACATCAAATTATTCGTCGATAGGAAATTGCACTTCGTGTAAAAGGGCCGATTGAATGGGTCTTTTTTTTTGGGGGCTCAAGGATCAAGATACGATGCAAATATTCCTGGGTCATTGCATGGGTGATTACTCATCGAGGGCACACTCCATCCACCGGATAGAGGGGAAAAAAATACCACTCGACATTCAGCCAGAGTACCAGTTAATGTTACTTTATCATCAGAGGGGAACGAGTCTATTAACCAGTGAACTGGCAAAACGATCTTCCTACATATGAACTCTTTCGTCCATTGGGACTAAAAAAGAAAAACCATTTAAATATCGATCCTTTGACATAAATAATAGACAATATTTTAAAAATATATTAATCTATTCTATTTTTTTTTTATATAAAAAGATTGTAAAGGAAAAGTTAAACTAATTTCCTGTCTTTTTTGGTGCATAAGTGCTCACACAAAATTCTTCAAAACTGTGGCTGGACAAGCTATCATCTCGAATTACCGAGGAACAAAATTCAGGCTATTAAAACGTCTGAAGCGTCGTAGAATATTCGCATCACTGTCGTTCAATCTCTTCCTTGCCTCTCGACCGTTCTATATATTTTTAAATCTCATCGATTTATTTATTTATAATTATTCATAGACTCTTTTTATCTTTAAGGCATTTTATACCCTCACGATCAGAAAAAAATTCAAGGATATAAATTTTGTTCATTTTTCGTATTTTCATCATTTCGTACATACTTCATAATCGAATTGAATAATCTTATTCATTGCAACGAAAAATTCATCGTGATCGGGAAAAAGCAAAAAGATACAGAAAATGAAAATTAATGAAAAAGTTCACTTGATATTGGTTTCGAATGATTAATCATCGCAAAATATTAATTGTAAATTAATAAATTGACAAAATGTAATTTAAAATAATGAAAAAACACGATGTTTTCGAGGCAGAAAGATTCGAAAGAGCATTTTAGTATAAAAAAGTAACAACGTCTTACCCATTTTTAAAATAATGGAAAGTCGAAACAGAATGAAATTTATACATATAAATATCTTACGTTTGAGACTTATGCATTTGCATCTCTCGTTTGTATTTCTGTTGTGCTGTTTGCGATATCGTCTCTTTCGTTTGTTGCAACAAACCGGGAGAACTTGTTGTCCCGGAAATGTTGGCAAAGGCGGACTCCCACGACCGACCGAGAACTCTGCTATCTTCATTATGACGCACAAAAGAAGCACTAGCATCATTTGACAAATGTTTTACGGTGCTAGCTTTTTTACAGCATAATCGCACCTTATGCTGTTGCTTCTTTCTTTTCTATATTTTTTTCTTCTCGTATTATATTCCAATGTTTTTGTCCCTTTGATGCGAAGTAATGTGCGGTTGCACAAGTGTAACTAAAAGTACTGTAACACTCGCTAAAACTGCACTAACTCAGTCCACCACGCTTTTTCAAACTCAGAGTGGTTAAGGCACGATATAACGTTGAGATGAACATTTCTATATTACTTTAGTCCAAGTTTTTCTATGAAAATAATCTTAAAAAAATAATTAAAAATGATAAAATTCACGAAACCGAACGATTTTTCATAATCTTATGACAAATAAATATTAATCCAACGTTTAAGAATTATTTACAAATCAAGTGATGATTAAAAAAAACAATAACAATTATTTTAACAATAAATTCAAGTCTATTATTCAATGGAACTTATATTTATCATGATAATCAGTAGAGGACACTCGAGACTGTATAGACCACTTCATAAGTTCATTCGAGAAGCTCCATCACGAGTTATCTTTTGTCCGAACAACGATACAGATATACCTTTAAGCCTTAATACCCCGGGGAATGAAGATGTAGTAAAAAATCGACGGGTAAGCGGAATTGTGTGTTATAATACGAGGAATAAAGTGGGGTCGAGAAAGATAATATGAGAAATTGGAGCTAGACTTATTATCATTCATGATGATGACGTGCTATTATAATGCAGAAGGTCTAATTTTTTGTATTCACTCCGACGATGATTAAGAGGAATTTTAATTATGATATAACAATTTTTTTATCGCTAATTGGCCGGAAAATGTATCAGCAAAAATATATTTCTAAAGAACATGATAGAGCGTATCTTTCTACGTTTTGCAAAGCTAATTATTATTGTCGGTTTGTACAGACATTTGAATACATTTACGAGGGATAAGACCGAAGGTTTATTTTGGCTCGAACTAGCTCCCGGTTTTGATAGGACACCGCGACAATAGAAGTTACGTCAGTACAGGCGGGTCCGCGAGCTTTTAAATTGCAACAAGTGACGAACCAATTGTTCCAGTTAATCGAACGGCTACTGAGATAACGATGTTTCGCTATTCCCGTTCGGCTTATTAGGCGAACCGGAATGGTATACACTCGAAGCCTCTTCCTCAATTATCAACTTCCTACTTTTTCCTTTTTTTTTTCTTTTTTTTTCTTTACTTCAATTTACTACGAGTTAACGCTTAATCGATCTTACGGGTAATTAACGGCTAAGAGAAGCCTTCACATCGACGATTCACTGTTACGTTACACTGATGATGAGAAATAAGTTTCCCGGAAGATCACATCACTGGATAACGAACTGACAAATTAAATCACAATTTGTCGATATTGGGCTTTTCCTTTAGCACGAATAATGTTCACATTTTGAGTTTCTTTGCTCAAACTTCCCTTCATTTAAACATCAAAAAATGTTTCACCGAACTCACACTGATAAGAAATCTCTATCAATCTCACGATCTATTTATCCAACGATATTAATCCAATTAATCCCCCCTGTTTCGGGGTTTGTAAACAGCAGACAGAAAATACAGCAAAAAAAACCGAACTCGAAGAACGAGGCGTTTTATCTTCGCGACTTAAAATGGCGTCTACTCTCTCGCTCTTTTTTTCCAAGCCTCTCGATCGCAAATGTAAAACTGAGCGTATACAGGGTTGAAGAGCATAAAACGCGTGAGAGTGTGAGATGCGTATCGTGGACCACAGTCTGACTCAGACTGCTTCGCTTGCATGAGAGCAGCGCGGGAGAGCTCTTGCACACGACACTACACGACGCGAAGTTTAATCTCTATTAATAATACCCCGCCCGCTTTTGCCACGAGCCGGAATAGAGCCAAGACTTTGTACAACCTCTCCCGGCTTCATTGAATCCAACCATCGCCATAATATAGACACAAACCCTTCGCTAAAACTTTGACGCAATGTTTTCATAAGCTTATCCTACTATTTTGCCTTTTTTCGTAGCTAAATTTCACGATTATGTGCCAATTGAAAGTTGATTGGAAGCGAAAATACAATTCACCTCGAAAATATATTGAAAATATAATATTTATTCAATTTTTACGAAACTAATTATTTAAACGAACGTAACCAGATTTTAGAATCAGCTGAATTTTTCTGCTTCTGCAGGTTCTGAATTAGAACCTGCTTGATTTTCAGAATAGAATGGATTCCTCCAGAAAAAACTTTTTCAGTTTCGTATTCAATTCTCGTTCCATCCACGCTCGATTGATTTGAATTTTTCAATTGGCAAACATTCAGAAACGACCCGATTTTTCAAAACAAACACCACTGGGTTACGAAAAAACTAAGAAAATGATTCATATTTAAATCTTATTATCACAAACATTGGACGTTTTATGCTAAAGATAAGTTTGGCGTTGTTTTCGACCCTGTTTACGTTAAAAAAAAAAAGATTCTATTAGGTTGAAGAGTTGAACATTTTAAAAACGCTTCTTCAGGGCCTTCTGTCGAGTGTTTAACTTTTCGATTCCTTGCGGCAGTAATACCACAACAGAGTTGCTGTTTTGTATAGAATTTTGCCGCTCTTGGAAAAATAAGTTTTTTCGTCTCAGCGACACTTGCTACACGCATAACCATTTAAGTTGAACTCTCTAGAGAAATGCTCCAGAAAGCTGTTTTTATTTTTCAATTGTGGGAACAGGTTTCTCTTTCATGAAAAAGAATGACATTCAATGACGAAGAGTTTTTCCATTCGAAGAGTCAGTTTTGTGAGTAGAAAGTTTTGTAGTCCGTACGATGTTTTTTATTTTATTTGGTGGAGAATCCAGAATAAAAGGAAATAGTGGTTACCGAATAAGAGGAAAATCGTGTATTCGATCGGCGATCCATAACGGAAGATGTGAATCGTATCGATCACTTTCTTCGGAAGGAACTCGATGTCAAAAGTAAAAGTGCAGCAAAACAATGACCTCAGAAAGCCTGACGAAGCGAAAGAAAACTCTAACCGCAGAGTTCAGTGATGTGTAAGAATTTCGTAATTACCGCGATCACCCAGAATAAAAACTCAAGTGATAGAGAGGGTGGCTGAAAGGCTAAATGTCGTTCATGACGAAAGACATTTGGTTTCTGTATCCATAGCCCACACTCAAGATGGTATTTCCGTCATGAAAAAAAAATGCCGGCGATCTTTCAGTAGACAGAAGAAAAAAAATTCATGTCGTTGAAGAGAAATTCCATGTCACGAGAAAAAAATCATCCTTTCAAGATTTCCGACTCGTCACAACAACAAAAAATCAGCTAGGCTCTTTCTAATTTTATTCCCTTTAAACGATTAAATGACGCATGCCGTAAAACTAACCTTGAATTTTCTGGAATTACGACGAATTTGGACGATTTAAAATATCGAGAAATACGTATCGAAAAAAAAACAGGACTTTTCCTTAAATTTCAACAATGTAGGATTTCAATCGATAGCTAAATGAAGAATACTGGCTCCCTTTTTCTTTCATAATACAAAATAGCAAAATAATTATCATCGTAATCATAAAAAAATGTCATAAAATACTGTCAACCGTTTCTATTATTCTAAAAGTGAACAATTCTTCCTCTAGAATTTCATAATTGGTTACGGGCTCAGTCTCTTGAGATTCCTTGACAACAGGAACACGCCAACACACAGAGGCTTCATTCTTAGGTCGAGACGTTTGTCACGTGTATAAAGGTTTAAATATCTCTCTGTATACATCAGTGTGTACGTTGAGGACAGTCACTTCATGCAGAACTTTAGTCAGCATTCGCCATGAGTCTACGAGAATATCAACATTTTTGGGAGAGGGCCACGTGTACCATCATTCCCATGCCACGTCTATATTCGTTTTGCGCTGTTGTATATCGTTCGTATCTCCTCGTGGCATCCAGAAAACACACATGTGGGAGATATGCTCCGTTCAAAATAACAACCCTCATGCTCCTCTCTTTCACTCTCTCTCTCTTTCTCTTTCTCGTTTTGACAGTCAAACTAGTCAGCCCCAGAAGACATATGCAAGGAGCCACGAAACCTGACTGGAGAATGAAAATTCGTGTGGCTGGTTCAAATCTATCTTTTCTCACACAAGTACATCTCTTTGTATTTGAATACACATATATTTCGTATACACTGAGGCCTAGAAGTATTTTACTATTTACCCTGAGGGACAAACTAAAAATCTACGACCAAAAAAATAAACAGCCGAAGGGATAAACAGCATTTTTGAATTCAGGAAGCGAGTAAGATTTCATTGAAGAGATTTTTAATTTCAGATGTTATTTCAATTAATATTGATCAGTTTTTGGTTCCAAACGTTTTTCGATAACTCAAAAACTTGGGTTTTTTCATTCGTGGTAGAGATTTCAAACTCTTGTAATTTTTTCAACCAACATTGAAGTGTTTTCATTTTTTGGCCTCTTGTAAAGTGTAAAGAACCCTAATGACTCGACACAATTTAGATAAGATTCTGCTTTGTTTTGAAATAACGACAATGTATGTTCGGGTTAGACAACAGGGTCAACTTCCTGGTTAGTTTTCTAATCCCGAGGACTCACCAAGGCTTTGGAATGCATTCGTATTTTATCGCTTTCAAAGATGACGAATCCCAAGTGGTATAAGTATTTTCAGTCGAGTGATTTAACCGGCTCTTTTCGAGAGAATTACGTTTGTACCCGACGATAAGATTCCTATGAATTTACCGTATGGCTCTGCTCCGTCTTACGTTTGCTTGATCAAAGAATTCCTTTCTTCTGAGTTTATAACTTCGAGATAACATTATTTGATTTTAAATTTCCAGTAACAATAAAAAAAAAATCGAAATTGCATTCAATTACATTCGGACTTTTTTTTTGTAGTTATACGACAGTTTATAAATATTCTTAAACTTTTTTTGTGAAATCGCGTGAACAAAAACCTCGTGGGAGAGACTGTGACTCAGTCACGGAGAAAAGGTTGTGCTTTGAACTTTTCGAGAAGTGGTAAACCCATTCTGGGGCGCTGAGATGAATCCTCGTAGTTTGTTATATCAAGTGCGATGTATAGAAAGAGAGAAGAGCTGCTCAGAGTTCCATTTTTGGCTAGTGGGACAATATAAGCCTTCCCAGTGAACTGCTTTAAAAGAGATTTATCGACTTTCCTCTTGGTTGCCAGCATTCTCTGTAGTCACTCTAAAACAGTGTGTATCGTCTCTCAAGGATTTATTAGCTCCGAGTCTAACGAATAATCAAGAAGAAAAAGTTTCCATGCAAGAATGTCTGACCTGCACTTTCTTTTACTTCGCATACAAATTATTTAGCACATTAATCCGTGAAACTATTTGAACTCAAGAAGATGTGATTAGAGATCAATCGGTTAACAAATTTTCTAAAGAGTAAAAATGAAATCTTATTAAAATTAATGCAAATAAACTAATAAACTCACATCGAAGTGATACAAAATATGCTATTTTTTCGATCTATATCTGTGACTATTTGACCTTGCACGATGAAAAACGAGTGCAGTATAAAAGTCATGAGATTTTTATTAGTAATCGATATTCCAACGATTTGAGTATTTTTCTCTCGGTGGAAATATTTGTGTTCTTGGCATGAAATAAATCCACCCGTTTCCACGAGGCTGCTCCAGAGAGTATCGAATGCCGGTTGGATCAATTCCAATACCTGTTTGGCAAAGTGCATTTTCTGACTGGCAATGAAGACCCTTGGAACTAAACAAATTTTAGGTCAACTGAAAAATCACAGCAATGTGTCAAGTGGTGATTCAGTTACAGGCCAAAGGTTCAAAAGGAATTTTTTTTTATGGCCATGGTTTCGGATTTTATAAATTTAATTTCCAAAGGAATGTTTCCAATTAAAAATCCACAATACTATTGCAATATTTCTATCTTGATTTTTCAATACAATTCGGAACCGAGTTTTCTTTGATGATTTTTCATGCAGTATTTTATATATACCTAGAATAAAAATTGATAAAAAAAAAAGTCGTTGCATTCCTACGATTTTTCTTTCGAGTTGTCGATCGGGATCTATAATGAAGTATTAATTTTTGTAAAAAATTTCATTGTCCCCAACAATGAGTCATTGCAAATAAACACAATTTGTTGTTATAAAAAATGGACTTCGATATTTAAAAAAATTATTGAATTCCATCCCATTTTCAGAGCCTTCAGATAATTGTTTGGTGCCCCAGTAACAGAATGATTTATTGAAAAACTTTCGAAATGGATTTGTTTGAACGAAACTTGAAAAAATATTGATAAATCGATGCGTTAGAACGAAGCTAAGCAACGAATTGCATAGATGGTGAGAGAGAACGCAATTATGATTGTGACATATGACAAGGACACGTTGTTAATTGGATATGCAGAGGCGGATACAATTGTCAGCCGTAGCCGGTCTCCCTTTCGCTAGACGACCCGATCTGTTCTCTCTGCTAGTTAGTTTAGTGAGCACAAGTGCGCAGCATTATATTATTTTTAGTTCTTTTTTTTTTCGTATATACTTTGCGATCGATCTCCCACTCTCAACATCCTCCACGTTTCCGCCCCGGATGTGTATAAAGAATTTTTCTCAAATATTCAACTGACAAATTAGTTTACGAGAAGAAATATACGTCATAATCTCGTCGTATAGTAGAAATATCGTAGAAACGGGACCAGGAAATAAGGGGCTCGGGTCATTGACTGTCTTTCAATGTTGATTTTTCTTCTCGAAGCCTTTTTTTTTTGTTACCCAAGTTCCAACGATCCACCCTAATTTTGAGTCGTGTTATTCCACGTTGAGTGCAAACACGCCATGTACATTTTCGAAAATATTGTGTATAAATATACGGAATGAAAAAAAAGTGCTCGTAGCACGAAATTAGCTAAACGCGTTCAGCTAAATGCCGAATCGTGTCGAAAGAGTTGAACTAAACAAACAGTCGATCAATGTGTTCAATGTTATTAATTTAATCGAACATTTTTGTCCTGTTTGACTGTTTTGTAAAATGTATGGCAGCACAGAGATTCATGGAATTTTGAATTAAATAATATTCTGATCGACGAGAGTCGAAGGAAACAAAATTTCCTCATATCAAAGATTTTTATATGTTTTTTTTTTTACTCACGTTCATATTAAAGTGCCTGACAGCGGTCAATCCATACGAAAATTCTGCGCACTCGAACTGCACAGTATTCACACTAGTCCATGATCCCAATGAGTCTTTAACAGCGTCGTCGAGCCTTCTATGATCAACCCTTGACTCGTCGGTTAAAACGTTGTTTTTTTTCTCTATTCCAGAAATATAATTTTACGGAAAAATGACCAATTACTTCCGATATTAAAGAGTTGTATGATGGTTTATAGAAGTTGTATTTCTTGGTTTCGGAGCGAAGGCGACTGAGTCACGCGATAGAACAGTGTGCCCCTCCCTAGGCACGTAACAACCCCTGTTGCAACGTTTATGCGCATGCCCCGATTTCGATGGTGCGCCTTACCGACCATTTTCCCGATAAACGAAGGGATGATTTCCTCTCTTCGTTCCATACAAGTCTCTTCTCCTCAAAAGTGCTATTCCCACACGACCAACACTTGCTCAACGAAATATGGGGTTGTTACTTCCTCTGGGCACGTGTACAAGCACACACATCGTTCAAGTAGAAAGTGATAGCCCTTTGAATGAACGCAAGGATCTTAGAAACCCTTATACCGATTTTTTTTTCATTCTACGTAGTTTTATCGCTCACTCGGTACCAAACTTTTGTTTTTACAAATCCTCAGAGAACTTCGATGGGTTTTGAAGCTTTAAAAAAATTACATGCAATTTTTATTTAGACAGGATAAACCTTCAGGATGTTTTAAACTTTTCATTAGGGACGTCAATTATTGTGGAAAAGACTAAAGAAAAAAGAGGGTCTAGAGTTAAGACACAGCATCATTTTTGTCGTTTGCTTTCAATCCATATTTTTATTTGACAAAAAAAAATCGGGTGAAATTGTTTGAACAGTTTCTTGTGAATAATCACGCCTTTTCATTGGTTTTTTCGTTTTCTGTTTTTTCATAATTATTTTCATTTCAAGTTTGTAAATAGCTAATAAAAAATCAATGTTCGAGTCGAAAGAATGAAACGTATTTTGTAAGGACGAATCTTTAATGCACCCTTCGAGCACGCCCTCGTAGAGAAACTCGAAAGAAAAGGAAGGAAAAAAGCGAGGGTGAAAAGAAACTTCTTCCTGTTTCCGCAGTATTTAAAGTCCATTCACGTGCCAGTCGGCAAAAAAGTTTTCTGGCGTTTTTCTTTCGCCCTCTCGAACAACCTCCCAATGTTGAAGGGGATAATTCACTCGAGCTGCAGCCTTTTCACGCAATTCTATGTCTCTCGAAACTCTGTAAAGTTCAAACTCACCGATTGATCGGGCTTGACACATTTTTATTTGCATCGAAACCACTCAACCGCATTTGCTCACGGAATATTCGCAGCTTATGTAGCGATTGACTTTTTCTCTCAACCCTCGTGTGCATACGTTTATAGAGGGTGGCATTTGGGCTTTAGTTTCAGTGTGAGAAGCCAAGCGAGAAGCTCGTATTGATTTTTCACCGATTCGATACGAAGGTCTCCGAGGGTCATTTGCTCTTGAAGTTTTTACATACACCAACCTGTGTACGTTTTATTTTTATTTTTCAAAAGCTTCTCCGGTCTGTCAGCTCTAACGAGAAATATTTATGATTTACTGTTTCAAACACACAGTTTTTAAACGAGCGTATATTTATATTTTAATTCAATTCTACGACCAGAACCCTGTTCCAGTTGACAAGTTTCAAGGAGACCTACTGACCAATTTGAAGCATTTATCTGACGAGACTATTCTCCGGATATTTCGTCAGGATCAAGTTTATTCTAAAACATGCCAAGCATTCCTAGACCAAGAATTTTTTTCATCCGAATTATAATCAAAACGTAAATGAAACGTATTTTGTAGGTTTTGAATTGCTATAGAAAATGCAGCGTCCTATAGATGCAGAATTACTTACTTTTTTTTTGTTTTTTAAGAAACAATTATTTTCGTAAAATTTGAAGGAGGTTTTTTTTACATTGAACTTGGACAGAAATGCATAATTTTCTTGATTTGCTAACTATAAAAATGAGTGAAAAAAATTTCGTTGCGTGAGTTTCAAAATTTCATGGATTTTTATTAATCGTGAGAATTTCTGCTTCCTCGATCCAAGGTCCAGTTATTTTTTGCCTCTATTTTCTTTTATAATGAATATTCATTTAACGAGGTCGTAGCGAATCCGAGCAACGGTAAAATTATGAATAAATCTCCGGAAGTTGAAAAATATTTTGCTGCACTTTTCGGGGCGTTCGCTGGAGTTGTCCTAGTTGGCAACTAGACGCGAGGGCAAGAAAGAGCGAGACCGAGAAACAAACTCCGGTTCGTTTATATTGATTTTCCGATTGCAGTTTCTCCGTAGCTCAACACGCTGAGAAATTGAATTTGCCTCTCACTCGCGAATTAGCTTCGAAGCTCAAATGCAAAAATCGTTCGTAACCTTGTTTCTCTCCGATTCCGCTGCATTGTATCAGGGATCACCTGCGACGACGTTAAAATCATTTGATTCTCCATTGGATCCCTTCCCGATGAGACATTTCAAAAAGATGTGTCGACGTTCATAGAATTTTGGGATTGGGAAAAGGGATGCAATAAAAACAACAGCTTTTTTCATTCGTACCTCAACCAGATTCTTTATTACTTTTTAAATATTCACACGTTTACTAAATCCCATACATTCATGATATAAAATAAATACTTTTACAAAAATATAAATCTTCATTGGTGCGATTTTTCTCTAGAAAAATACACATTCCAGTTGCCATTCTTTTCTTTCTCTTTCTTTTCTCTACCGACGATTTTATACGAGCAACAGAATGATATTTACAAGTAGACAAATCTCTTAGTGTTGCTGAGGAAAAGGGCTTTTGAGCGTAAGAAAAACTGGATAATCCTTAGTGAAGAATATGGAAAATATTTATTTCATCGAAGAAAAAAAATCAGCTATTGCTAATTTGCGAGTAGAGATAACGAACAACCGAAAAATAAGATTTGGATCTAAATTTCACGTGATAAATACTAAGTAGCACAGAGATGTGTTCGAAAGTTTGATTCCATAATACGATCAATTTAATTGAATCTAAGCTTCGAACATGGCCATATTGGCCACTCTTCATTTAATTTAATCCTTTTTTCCCAGTAGATTGAGGAAAAATCACTAAAAAGAAGTATTTTTCAATAAAATGTAATAAATGTTCATTATTTTTATGAAAGCGATCAAAATGAACGAAAATTAGAAATATCGTTTTTAGGGGACGTCATGGGATGCGAAAGAAATATTGAAAAAAGTGTATAAATAAAAAATAACGTTATGATCGTTTTTTTTTCACAAAAAAACCGAAAGAAGTGTTTTACATTTTGATGTAAATAATAAATAAAGTGATTTGATCAATTTATTCGGTCGCTTTCACAAAATTATGGACAATTGTAGGAAAAGTACCTAAATATAAATTTTTCGCAACTTTAAGACTAAATATACATTATCGAATCGAAAAGCTCATTACATAACTTATTATAATTGTTCTTACAAACTATCTTATTTGAATCTATGGTCTTTTCTCATATTTATGCTCTGCTGCTAAATTGACGAAATTATTAGAATCGTCGAAGATCATCTTCGCATTGTAAATCGCAATGTATCTAATTGCCATTATAAATATAACATTATATGAATTAAAACGGTGCTGTACCGTTTTGAAAATACTGTCAATTGCCAAACTCTTCGTTATACACAAAAATGAAAAGAAAGAAAGAAAAAAAAAACAATGAACGAAGGATACTATTTACATTTGAATTAAATAATTGTGGATTTACTGGCCGATGATGTCCGAAAAGTATACCCAATTGTTGAAAAAACAAATCTACAATAAATATTCATTTTATTATATCCAATGAATTTGTACTGAAACGTTGTCTCTCTGATATACGAAGATTTCGTAATTTATGAATATTGCTCGTAAATGATTATCAATGAAAAAGTAAACTGTAAACAAAAATTTACTTTTTTTTTCGAAGTTTCTAAAAATTACTTCATTCCTATGACTTTCGATGATTGTTACGATAAAGAAACGATAACTGATGTAGAATATTTTAGTGGAAATTGTAGACACAATATTCAAGGGCAAATAAATCGATCGAAATATTAGATACCGATAATAACATAAGCAGAAAGTCGTCAATGATTATTTACTCATGAATTTTGTTTTTTTTTTAGGCTTTTACAAAACGTTTTTTTTTTCGCATGTCTTGGCAAATTTATAATGAAGAGAATAATGACAAATTAAAAAATCATTAAGTTCGGATTTTAGTTTTGAAGGCCATGGATTACGCTCTGGCTGATTCGTATTTTCAACATCGTTCGACCAATTGCGATGAAAAAAGTTGGGCTCATGTAAACAAATAGAAAAAATTTCTAAATATTTTTTTAAATTTTGATCGATCGAACTAATCGAAATAAAGAGTTAGATCTCGTCACTAATGTTATTATTTATATCTAAATATTCCGTCGATACTATTTTTTCCATAGAAAAATTGCATATCCAATGATTTTTGTATAACGCTGCAGTTCACTGTCGTTAAAACGACGAATGAAGGTCTAAAACCGAACAAAACTCGGCAGTAGAATATACGATTATTCTTTTTCATATATATATCTTTTTTTTTTTCAAATAAATTAATGAAATCGATCTCGGTTCATGAAGAAAAGATTCTCGCAACTTATTCACGAGTAACGAATTGTACAGACGTCTTTAGTAGCTTCAGGACGAGGGAATACGTTCGCAAGAGAAAAAAACACATTTCACCTGCGAAATTTTCCGTGCACACCGTCGTAAATTGTTTGGTATCGAGTTCACTCAACTGTTTAGTTTCCTAAAGACAAAACCAGCAGTACACGTAGAAAAAAAACTGATAATTCCTGACCGCCGAAAAAAAAAATCGGTAACTTTCGAACGGAGATGCTCGCCATTTCGTTGATTATTCTCGATCGACGAAAAAAAAAATGAGCGAAAGAGTGTTTCTCTTCTTTTTTTAATCCCTACACGTATCTCCTATTCTTTGGCGCTTTTCTGCATCGTCTTCGACCAAAAATCGCTATTATGCAAATGGTCACTGTAGCTATGAGAACCGCTCCAACGGCCCAAACGGCTTTGCTCGTGTTTGGCTTTGGTTTCTCGTCGTTATTTTCGCTCCCCTCCGATTGCGCTGCTTCCGTTTCTATCGGAATTTCCTTCGTCTTATTCGCCGGAGGAATTTCTACGTCTCTGGAGCTCGTCGAGTTTTTAATCGTTTCTTCAGATACCCAAGACTTTGCTGCTTCCATTTTTTTCTGGGAATCGCCGGTGGATAATTTTTCTGATGTCTTTGATGACATTGCTCTCTGTGTCGTGGTCTTTGTTATTTTAGGTCTTGTGGTTGTCGTCGTCGTCGTCGTCGTCGTAGTTTTAGGCTCTTTCAATATTTTTCGATACTTATCGCCAATTAAGTCCAATTCGTTCTCTTGCTCCTCAGGTAATGGAAAATCTTCATTCATTTCCTCTTGCTCATCGATATAATCCTCCAATGGCGAAAAATACGATAAAAGTGTATCAGCATTTACTTCATCAATATCCAAGTAATTTTTCATCACTTCGCTCCAATTGTCAGCAAATCCAACACGTATCATCTTTCTGCAATAATTCGACGTATTCAGAATGACAGTTTCATTTTGAAAAAAAAAAAAAAATCAATCATTCCTTCTAAAAACATGATTCGGATGTCTTTGAAGTTTTTTCATCAATTTCTTCTACTTACGCCAACTGATGATTTCCTGCCGTCGAGGTAATCGTGTCATAACGCATTTCCGTGGATTCCATAAGATATTCGTATATTTGAAAACCTAATATCGTGCCCAGAAATTTGCTGCAAAAATAAATACGTTCACTGTCACAATTTTTTGAAAATTTGATAGTCGAGCTTAAGAATTAATTCGTCCGAGCGACCCATGAGTACAAGAGCAAATTTTGAGAAAAATGGCACGTCTACCATTTTCCCTCGTATCCTGGAACTTTTTCATTCCAAACAATGATCCATGCCCTCAAGCACATCTATAAATTATTCGGCCGATAAAAATCTAACTGCACATTGTTTGGCAGAGATTTGATTTTTCAAAAGTTCGCTCTTTCATCGACAATAAAATACCTTCCAAAATAAACAACAAGTTCTTCAATTAATACGTTTCCTCATCATGGTACAAATTCTTGAAGTTAAACCCAATTTTGGCAACTGTAGGTCTATGTAAGCCCTTAAGGGATTTTCCAGATAAAAATATACTCACGGCAAGTAAGGTTTGTTGCTCGTGATGTAGTCGTCGTTCATGAATGTTGGAATATCTGGGACACTCGTGCTGATACCCTCGTATTCCATTCTGTAGAGATGTTAAATTCAATAAACATCAATTCTATCACATTGAAAAAAATTATAATAATAAAAAAAGGCAAAAAAATTATCTACCGATATTTCCACCAACTTGTTGCGATACTAGGTTCATCAAATGTTTTGTTCTCTATCGCATTTATTCTCCAGTAATCGGCAGCTAGATAATACGCCATCCGTGGTAAAACATCGAGGGCAGTTATCATCAACGAGACTATCTGCACCTGGTCCATATCTGTACTGTTGTCGATCAAACCACGTGATAATAGCCACGCGTGACTAACCGACAAAACGCCAAATAATTCGGCAACCGCGTCTTCGAGTGCTGATGGAAATAATAACAAAAAAAAAAAACAAACGAGAGGTTAATTTCTGTTAATGATTAAGTGTTACGAGACATTTTTTTGTGGCAAAATTTCGTCGTTTCATACATTTTTCATAGAGTCCATTTATTTTGAATAAAAAATTATTATTGTCGTTTAATAGGCAAGCATTTTATTGTTTTTTGTTTTCTTGAAATATAAATTCTTCACTAACCTGAATATCGATTGGCGACACTAAGGATCGGCTCCACGTGATGAGATATTTGTGTGGCAAGAATCTTTGCGACGTTTTTATGAGCTGATATGAAATTTGTGATTGAAGCTTCGGAGCAAGTAGAAATTCTACAAATAAATACATTTTCGTATAATTTGATTTTTGATTTTCGGATGAAAATATAGAAAGTGCTCATCAAATCGTTGACAAGGGTTCAATTTTTAGTACGAACCGCATTTTTCCATCTTTGCAGAAATGTATCAAGTGTGAGGGACACTGACCCCTGAAATTACTTTCTTTCCAAAAGTCTGCTTGAGGCACGTGTTTGAGCAAAACTTGGCCAAGTTTCGAAGCTCCTTGGTAAAGTGTCTTTCCAACTATTTCCTGTAAAATATTGATTCGTTTTTATTCTGATAAACGAATAGCTATAAAATGTCATTTGTGCGTCAAATCATTTTTTTCTTCGTTCATTTTTATTAATAACTCACTTTTTCCCATAGTTTTTTTCGAATATTGTATGTCACGTCACTGTATGGCACAACATCCATGGCCAAGTTTGTCCAATCGTAACCCTGTAGAGATCCTGTTCAAATTATAAGAATTTGATGATCAATTAAGAAAAAAAAAATGAATAAATTTGTTTTATGTCATATTTCCATTTGTTTTTCTTACCCAACAAGTGGGCTGGCAGAGTATTGTTCTTGATTTCATTGCTGTATTTACGATTCAAGCGATTCTTAACAAAATTCAAAATTTTTTTATGAACCGATGATATTTTTTGCCATTCTTGTTTCGCATGCTCGTAACCGTTCTCGTAGCTACTTAACATTTCCCAATATTTGAGAACTCCATTTTTTCCTAGATTGCGAAGAAAATAAAAAACAATTATCGACTGTTTTCAACGGTTTTTTCCTTCAATAAAATATTCTGATTATTGTCTTTTCAATTCGTCTCATCGATTTTATTGTCGCTGTATTCTTTTCTTATGGCAAAAAACCATGAAACATGAAAAATAGTTTGGGCAAATTCGAAACAATGTTGAATGTACATTAAATAAACTTTTGTCTTACAATCAATTTGTTTTTATCCTGAAAATTTCGTAACCCAGGATATAAACCGAGAAATTATAATTTTATCTGCGTATTGATTAAGCAGCACTGATTTTGTTATGCAAAGTGCATCGTCTATTCCTCGTTAGAATTTTCCAGATGACGACCACGTCATATTCAGTACTGCGAATGATCTCGAGGCAAAAATTGCGAGTTATCTATTTCGTGGGATTTCATTCGTGTCACGTTAATTTAATAAGAAAAAGAACAACCTTCAATTCTTTTTGCATACCATTTGCTCTCGCAGCTTTTTCGACTAGTTGTAGAGTATGCGAAAAATTTGCTGATAGTGGGGCGAGTGTTTGATGCCACGAAGTCCACGTTGAAAGTTTGTCTTTTGCATTTCGATTTTCAGACAATTGTCGTTCCACATCTATATATTTTTTTTTTAAATTGAATATTATAAAATCTTTTTATGTACCTTATCAATCTTAACATTTTTATGATTATTATTTTTTGCATTTGTCACCTTGTCTAAAAAGTTTTTCGGTCCCTGTTTCAACATATCCACTCAGTCGAGAGAGCTCAGCTTTACCAGCGAATGACACGAGCTGGGGAAAATTTAAAATATAAAAAAATGACTTTTTTGATTGAATAATAATTAGAATAACACATTTGGAATTTTTTTTACCTCGTTAAAATGATGAATTTCGAGCAATGCGTCACCCGGTTTAATCACAACGTCATAAGCATATTCCAACGAGCTGTAAGGAAAATCTTCGACTTTCTGAACACTCGTCTCATTCACTTGATTGATTTTATAAAGTGCATATTCGCTCGTAGCGTTTTCCTAAAACGTTAAAAAATTCATCTGTCATTTTTCAATCATGCTTACGAAATATTTCAAAGGTTTTGTTTGTTTTTTTTCTGTCCCCATAAGTAAAAAGCGTAAAAAGCCTTTACCCATTCTAGACGAGTTTCGTTTGAGGGTTCGTTGATGAAAACCCATTCGGTTTGGGCGGATTTTAAACAAGAATCCTCGTAACCAAATTTCGTCAACGCTAAGAATTCCTTGATTTGATCCTCTGGAATTCCCGTTGCAAATACGAGTAAACTCAGAATCACACAAGTCCACGTCAGATTCATGCCTTGTATCTGCACAGAAAACGTCACTCAATATTAATTAAAAACACAAATTGTCTTCGTCGATATTGATTTATTTTTTAATAGTGCCCAAATTTTGATAACAGTTTTACGAAACTGCAAAGACTTATATCACATAAGGAAAAATGAACAATGAGCGAATTAGAAGATTAATAATAAATAAATGAAAATTCGTGATGATAAATATCGAGGATTGAAAGAACAGTAAAAAGAACAAATTTGTTTAAAATCCATGCATTTTTTTTTCGAATTACGTTTCGGACATAGTTAAACGTATTGATTGAAGAATTAATTTCACATTTAAACCAGTATATTAGTTATCTTTGAATAAAAACGTGACACATGTTTTAGCCACACAACGTGCAACCTTTGATCGATGCTTTGATCGATGAAACTCCTTCAAGGTTTTATCATCCTCAATATTGGTCTCACGCCTTCTTATACTTCAATCATTTAATTTGTTACTCGACAATTGTAGACCACGATCTGGGACTATTGAACGAAGACAAATTGACCTTGGCGGTGATCTTTCGTTTGTGGTCTATGTGACAATATTTATGATAAGCATTCTCATGGATGTTGAAAAAGAGAAATAGAAAAAGAAATGTTGCCATTAAGGTTGACCGATCCCGAACCCCATTATCGGAGTGAAATCTGAGTTCATTTTGTTCGATGGTTGAAGTCAAGTGTAGAGGAAAAAGCCTGCACAATTCCAAAGGAATAATAAAGCAAAAATGAGGTTTTCCAAAAACCAAAATTCGCTGAATAAAATTCCATAAAATAATGACCATAACACATCATCAAAAAATCACCTACTTTCGATAAAGTATATAAATAATATCTAAATTTATCATATGACGCTCATGAATGATTTAAAAATAACGAACAGGGTATCTCTTGACTATTTAATGCGATAGGTCAACCTTGAAAAATGTTAAGTTGAAAGGTGATTTGAGGAAAACATTGAAGAATGAAAACGCACCACTACATTTTTATATTACGTTTCGTGTTAACGTAATTTTTTGTTTCGAACACATCGGACCGACAAAACTTCAATACCGACCAACCAGAGAGAGCTTATTTCGAACTAATGTCAAAGATCAATTATCCGGTCTTTTACCTTCTCTATAACGAAGTTCTCGTATTGTAAATTTTAATGAAGCAATGTCGTTCAGGCCGACATTTATTTGTACGATAATGAGAGTAGAAATATACAGATCGTTACAACTTTTTCACTAAGCAAAATGAACCTTTTTGAAAAAATGAAAAAAATCGGATAAATATCGTAAATAAGGAAAACATTCAACAAAATGCGATTTCTTATTTTTTTTTGAGACTTTCATTTTCCATTAGTAAAGTGTTACCATAAATCAAACTGACACACTCCTTGGCTAATTACGATTTTTTATCTCATACCAAGAAACATCAAAATTCTTGGACTCGACGAAAAAAAATTATAAGATATTCATTGATGCTAAATACACTATCTCTCTCGATTAAATTATCGTATCGATAAAACTCGTGAACCTATCAAATTGTTATATATTTCTCACCTGTATTTCCTTCTAAAAAAGCTATGTTTCAAAGTGTGTTTTTCAAGAATTGTCTTTGGGGTGATTCAACAATGACGTTTCTTTTTCGAGTGTTAATTAGCGAAATAATTGCCAAGCAGTTGTGAAGGAGGTCAAGTACCGGAGACGAGCTGAGCAAAAGGAATACAAAGAGCAAAGCTCGTCGCAAGAAAACTTAAATACGATGGATATCGCACATTTTAAAAGGTCATTGTCAAGAGGATATTTCAAACATTTTAACAGTTTTCCTTCCTTTAATTTTCTCAGCATTCATTTCTAGTTATGCCAATTAAACCAATTGTGCTCTTCAATACAATCCTTTTATTTTTCGAGGCCTGCTGTTTTAATGTGGCATATGCTCAATCAGATTCATTCGGATTTCAATGATAGAGTCAAAAGGTCCGGGATAAGTGAACGTTGGCATTCTGATGTTACGATAATACTGTACTCTTATCTGGATTTTTTGTCTCCGATGCGCGGACTCTTGGATTTCATTTTATAAAATTAAACACGACAAAACTACGTCAGCATTCGTCAGCACCCAGGAAGCAAAAAAAAAATTATAAATGTCTGTAGAGTCTGTTTCGAACGGAATATGGTAAGGTTTGCGATAAACCTGAGGATAAATCAGTCTCTAAAGAGAAATTGGATGTATTCTGATTTTTTTTTTAATAAAAAAAAAAACGATTCTGAAAATTTGCAGTTTTGTTTGATGCGAGAAACGATTGTTGTCGGGCTTGAAAGAATTCACGCAAGTCACGGCGACTGAATAGCTGAATCACGTCAACGTAACTTTTGAAACGGTTCGACGACTAATAAACTCGTTATTATCGAATATTTCGAGGTTCCGGTCTCGAAATAACAAGGAAAGTGGTGATCATTAATTAATTACTACTTTCAGTCGAATTGTTGGAAGACACGAACCGTTAAATACATATTTACACTATGACTTTGAAGTTTCGAATGCAGTTGGTAAAACAAATTCCAAAAGTACTTTTTCTTACGTAAAGAATCTAAACATTATTTATTGTTTCATTTCATAATCTTTTAAAGCAAGAGTTCTGTTCAATGGGTTTTTCTACAGAATTTTTGAAATTTTTAAGAATACATTCAGAGCATTGTTATCAAAGTACTCAAAATACAATCAGAGATAGCACAGTCTTCGAAGCGTTCTTATGGGGAGCTGTGGAAAAATTCGTAATTCGAATTTTGACTGAAGTATCAAGTATGAACAACGGTTATTTTTTAAACAGAAAACTTCATACTAGACGTTGTTCCTGAAAGTTTATACGTTTTTACATTCCTGAAATATTAAACAATAACTAAAATTACTAGATTAGTCCGCAAGTGAAATTCTCGTTTTATAAATTGAACGCATGATAAACTTTTAAACACGTCTGTTACTACTACCTTAAGGAATCAAAGAACTTGAATATTCAAAACTAGAAATGAATTTATATTTTATTCATTCGAATATGAAAATAGTATTTCTAGCATCAAATTTAATATCTTACAAAGTAGTCTAGGTTGCCAGTAGGTCAAACAGCCTGACACATAAACGTCAGAAAAGTGGTTTCATGATTATCGAATTACTGGTGATAAAATTTATATCATGCCTCACCTGATGGGCGTTATAGGTCTCTGAACATTCTATAATTTTCGTAGAATTCTTATCGGTAGAGGCGTGAAAATTTTCACCGATAACCAATGAAAATGGGCCGCGTTGCAATAGAAATTCTATTTGATGTAATTTCTCTAAAAGTATATTATTTATACTAACAAAACTTTATACTAATAAATTGAGTGAATATTAGGAAGTTAGTTAAATAATTACAAATATGAATATCATCACTGAGTAAATAATTTGAAGAACTTTTTTCAAAGTCGTCGTATTTGTCGATCAATAAAACTGTCGGAAGTGAAGACAAATTATCAATCATTTACATTCATATGAAAATTACACTAAAATTGATAAAAGTCGAAAAAAATTTCATTATCGTACTCGATTCTGCAATGTCGTTAGGAAGAGGATCGTAAAAAAAGTAACATATTACGAAATTGCATAATTCGAGTATGAATGACGTAGACAGGACCAAACCGAGGTTTCCAGTGGCTTCTTCGACGATGTGTGTTTTTCTTTTTATTTATTTTTCAAATAAATGCAGTTTTGCTTAACCTTTGGCTCTGTGTCAAGGTTCACGTGCTATAACGTCCGCTAGGAATGAGGCATCTTCGTTCGAGCATATCGCTCGTAATATAAACTTGTTTTGCGGCTTATATCTAGGTGTATACTTTGTTTGAAATATATGCGAGTAGACGATCTTTTTTTTATCCACTTGTGAGCGTTTTTAGAAATTTGGTTTATTGGTTAATTGACTATAAATCGACTACAAATTACCAACAGTGCGACTAATAATTAATACGTCAATTTTAAGTGCATTTCTTTCATCCTAATTGAATGAATGAACATAACATAAACACTCGTATATGACTTATTAATTATTTCCGAACATGAGATACTTTCAATCACGATCTATTTCGTGATGACACTTTAGACTTGAGGCATTAAGTGTTTACCTAATTGTCTATTATTACGATCAATTTAACCGAGGAACTGGATCAAAATATTATTCAATTATAACAAGTTATTACATTGAAAGCTTACACACGCCTACTATGAGAAAAAACGTGGTCATTGATCTAATCCCAATTAGTTGGACGAAAAATGATTTTGTTTCAACGACTGGTGCCATTTATTTGCTTACGCATACTTTTTTGCCGATTTTTCTATTTAGACATCTACAATTTTCTAAAATTTCCATTGAAACAAATGGACCATGACGATAACTCGTTTTTTCAACTATAAAAAGAAAATTATCGTATTTTTCGATTCACGAATACAGTCGGAATCACGGTTATCGCCAATGGCATTTTGCAAACAAAAAATAAAAAAAACCATTTACAAAAAAAAAAAAACAATCACGGCTAATCTAATTTTTTCCCAGAACATTTTCAAAATTTATGCAAAACAATGTTGCATTTCGAATAAAGAAAAGCTTGTTTAACGGAATAAACATTTTGGTAAAAAGAAAATCTTTGATATCTCCGTGTAAACTTTTGAGTCGTAAATATAGTGTTTACGATATCTCGATGCATTTTAAATGAAACGGTTATAGTACGAAAATCATGAGATAGAATAATGACTCAGTTCAGTAGTTATTATCAATGTTCGATGGATTATGCTTCAATGAATCACGCCCGCCTTTTTTTCTTTTCCGCTCTGTCTCTTTTTTTTTCTACGACTTGCTTCAATGAATTATGCCGTGAACATACTCCAACGAATCTTTGAAATATATATTTTTTGCAACGTCTACTGTGCGACGAATTTTTGTTGCGAGTGACCCGAAAAAACGTAAAGTGAAAGGACGGAATGCTCTCGTTAGCAAAAATAGCACTAACAAAAATTCATCTTTATATTTCGCTAAAAGATAAAAAACATGACAGAAAAATGGATATTACATGATGTTTTGATGAAGGTACATGGAAGTGAGTTTATGATTTATTTTTAGACGAAACAGATGGATCCTTGTATTTAATGAATAGCCCTTTTATCCCTGTCAATTGAATACAAGAGGGTCTTTGTTTATTTCTCAGATTTGCACGATCACACCAGAAATTTCGTGAGAAATACGAACGAAAAAAAAACTTCACTGCATGTCCATATTATATTTTTTTTACCAACGATAAACATAGAAGCGAGGATTTGTCATTCGAGAAAACATTGCTCGCCAAAATATTGACATTTTCGAGCAATCGAATAGAATAAAAGATTCAAAAAAATCATGTTAACAATTGAATAGTTTACGAGAACGTAATTATAAAGCTTCAGCTGCTTGAAAAGTTTAAAAATAAAACTCAGTCGTCCTTGTAATCAATGTTAATAAAACAAAAATAAATAAAAATATGAATGAAATTGACTTTTCGTAATGACAGCATTTGAACATTATTTTGGGAGCTTGTCACGTGACGAAGCCCTTGGACTGAAATAATAACCTTACCTTTTTACGTTTGAGCGTCACTTGCAACTTGTTTCGAACACTTTTCACAGAAACGTTGAATCGTAAATGTCTTTCACGTAAACATATATTTTTCTCTTTTTATTTTATTATAATATCGACAACTTTCGCTTCGAGTGAGTTTTGTCTTTGTCACTGTTCACGCGGTGTATTCCACGCCGGTTCTGTTTAACTCACGATTGGAATTACGAGGAAGCAAGAGAAAAAAAATAATAATAGGGAAAAAAAAATCGTCGAGGCCACGAGTAAATATATACATACACTTTTGGTGCAGAGAACTTTGGAAGTTACATGCGATACAGTCTTATCTTGACTAAGTAAGAAAAAGAGTTTTTTTGGCGCGTCCCATGCAACCAGCACCACACTCTATTGTGTTTGATCAAAGTTCAATCAATCCTAAGCTCTCGCATCACACCACTCATTCCATCGACATGACTTCAGTATTGCTCTCTCTCTGTGACGTGATGAATTGTTCTGCTCGTCATAAATCATGAGTCTACTATATAGAACCACCGTCGAGCATTATTTTTTTTCAACCTCCTACCTTTTAGAATTAGTACCGAATGCTCCGATGATAATGCAGGACACGAGAACGTGCTTCCAACTTGCGACCTTTTTTCTAACCAATAGAAATCGAGATTCGTCCCTTCTAGTAATTTTACAAGCGTTTCAACGGAATTTTTCCCGGTTTTTTCGATCGATCGGTAGATTTACACCAAGATTGTTTTTCTTTTTCTTTTTAATAACGTGTTATTAATTATTCATTCGATAAAATTACCAAATTTTCCATCTCCTCAATTGCCATTCTTATTTATTCATCAGTATTAGTTTATTACGAGCAAACTTTTAGTGATATCAACATTAACGAAATTGAAATTGAAAGATTCTAAAGATGTCAAATAGTCATTGGTCACAACATTTATTTTCCTTAAAATACTCCAGCAATCGAAATTGACTAAGAATTAGATTTCTATCATATTGACTATCGATAAAATAATCTCCCTTGAGTTAGCCCCCTCAAGTCAAAGAAATTTTCGATTTTTTTTTCAAAATCGATTCCTTGGGCATCGTACAGTGGTTCTTGGTGGCGCAATTAGATCATTCGGTGGTGAACCACTTTTTCAAAAAATGAATTTCAAATGGTTGCCTGTAAGATCGCCCTTCGCCCCCGACCAAATAAATGTACTTATAAATTAACAATTTGAATGTTCAGTGCGGTATATCGTGTTTTCGACTATTGTAGTCACTGCTAATACTCATCCTCAGATGAATTTTAATTGCAACTTTTCAATGATAATATTAGCTGGAAAACGGTTTAATTATTGTATTCTTCACCAACAAACGATTCCGCGTCGATTAGACTTCTGGTAAACCTTGCGAGCATGAAAATTGAAATTTTTGGTTCTTGTTACCATGAAAATCCAAACTTTATGGCAAGCAGTCGTTCGGTCGGTAAAAATCAAACTACACGGTTTTCTCAGAGAGGCTTGATTTTTCGAAGAAAATGAGAGTTACACGTTATTCTTTATTCGTCAGAGAACAATGTGTAACTTTTATTATTCTCGAAATATCAAGCACGACCGAGAAAAGTGTGTTTCTACTTAGCAGTTATTTCTCTCGTACTCATGCAACTGATAGATCACCTTAAGAAAAAGAAGTGGCTTCTAAACGTTGCCAGTCGTTGGGTTAAATTTGTAAATGAAAAATCATTTCCTACATTCTTGAATGCGCACGAACACCAAATAACATTCAATTAAAAAAAAAAGTTTTCTCGTAACTTCTGGACGCGTATGTCCTTTTTTTAGCCCTTAATTTAGGAAAAAAAAATGAATGGAATACAATTATAAATCGTATCTTGTGAATATAATTTATTGAAACTACATACAAAAGTAATATAGCTATATCACAACGGAGTGTATGCTTGTTATTCTTATTTTTCTTTAAACATAATCATCGTCTCAACACCACTGTACACGTCCCATAATAATATGTAACTAAAACATTCACAGCATTAGAAAACAAGAATTAATATTTCGTATCAATAAATTGTCGTTAATTATTGTCATTGTCATTGAAATCTAAAATAATAATAGATAGATTGGATATTATAAAATGGTATTCAATCTGTACAAAGATTTTTCATTCTCGCACCAATCGCTATTATCGTCGCGATGATAATTATTTGTTCCAAGGTTTATAGGATCGCGAGCCTTTGAGAAACTCGTAAAAAGTTAAATATCCGTATAATAATAATAATACTGCTATCTTTGACCGGTTTTAACCGATTGTATTTATAAGATGAATAACATAACGTGGCTATAACTTATTTAAGTACGAAAAATTTCTACGCTGCAACACTTGGCCAAAAATTATTATTTCTTTTCTTATCTCTTCAATAACATTAATTATTTGTTCCTTCAATTCGATTCTCTTCTTTTATCTCTATCATATCTCGTTCATTAAATTGTGCACATTGAATGTCCAAAGTGACTACGTATCTAAATTTTTTAACGTAAGTATGACTGTACTTTATATGATCGGAATTTTCATATTTACAAATGTTTATACAGATGCGTTGATTAATCAATGTTGATGGACAACTTGATGATGCAAAAAAATCGCAAATTCTGTTCAGATGAAGTGAAATATAGGGTGAATCACTCGTTGTCGGGTCTTTTCCCATCAGAATTCGTAGCGTGCCTGTGTAAGGAAAGATTTTTTTTAATAGCGAAAAACTATGTTTAAATTCATTTGAAATTCATTTTTTAAATCGTTCTACGAATAACAATTCATCCAAAAGTTTTATAATGCCGAGCGGTTTGTTTTGGTCTGATTATCTGACGGATATTTCGTTTAATCAGAATTTCCACGAGGTATTGACTTTTTCGTGCAGGTTTATTTCGTACATCTTTCGATTCTTAATTACCTTTAGACACAATCTGTTCTCTCGATATTGATTGTTTCCCAATGGAAGGGTAAGTTTGTACCGTCTCATGAAATAGTCTCATCAAGTCACAAGCGTTCAGTGACAAAAGCGGGATTGGCTATACCCGCACTTGAATCCATTGATCTTTCAATGTTTGATTTCTCGTTGTCGGAGCCGAGTTTTGTCAGCCCGTTTTCGATTCTGTCTTCGGACTTGCGATACTTTTCCTTGTTCATTTCCATCTCCAACGCGATACGATCTCGCCTGTGTTCTCTGTACAACCATCTGCGTAAAATAATAAATAAGTAAATTTCGTAGTAAAAAAAATGCAGTATTTAGATAAATGTATAAAAATGAGAAATTTTTTTATTTTTTATCAATTCAAGAATGAAGAATTTGATTTTATTTTTGGCAATTTCATCGTAAAAAAGAATGTCGAAAGATTTTCTAACGCACGTCTATATGACATTTGGATGAGAGCCAAGGGAAAGTGTGTAAAACCCGATCGATAGAGACGGCCATATTGTTTCAAGATTTTAGTTGCTTAGCACAAGAAGAAACGCAGAGAAGAAAAAGTGTCGCCCGTTTAGCAATCGTTGCGCGAGTTGGTTAACGGCCAAGAGGTCACCCAACCAAGTACCGGCTTAACTGGAGGTTGCTTAACTTGGATAATCACCGGAGACATACATTCACTGCGCACCCAATCACCTTCCATAATTACAAATATAGATTTTGATCGTATTTCCAAAAAAGGATTGCATTATAATTTCATTTTTTTTTCTTTCGTACTCATGATATCCGAAATTGTGGTAACTTGATCGTGAAATATTTGGACATCGCCTTCAGGTTATGGATATACCGCATGGTAATGAAAGAAGTAAAGAATTTAATGCACGTAAATTACTGGCTGGCGATGAGGATCGTAAAACAATTTGTACTCGTCAGAGGTTAAGGACTTGGATCATGACCATATTAACTGCCATTGCATGGTCAATGGGAATACGTGATGATACTTACAAGAAGGAAAATACGGCGGGGACCGTAAGACCCCCGCCGAGCAAGAAGAAGGTCCCCGGAAACGTGTTCATGGTTGCGGCGTACACGGAACTGTACATTGGCCCATAAACCAGAGGCATGAGGGACTCGCAAACTCCAAAAAGCGAATTAACTTTGCCTGCAATTAAGAAAAAACAAAACGTTATGAAAATAAGTTATTTCGATAAAACGGTGATCCCGTTTTCACCAAATTTATCGATTCATATGAAATCGGACCCAAGGATCTTTTGAATCTTCCATGCTCGATAAGCACTTGCCTAATTCGTCCGTTGGGACCAGTTTCGAGGCTATCGAACGCATAGCGATGAAGGACGTTCCATTCACGATCTCGACCAAGGGTGCTAATTCACGTGGAAAACAGACAATTCAAGGATCAAGAGTAACAATTAGCATCTTGACGTTACACAGATGAGCAAAAATGATTATATTTTAATTGCGTTATAAAATAATCTTCTTCGATTCCAATGAGAATAAATGGATTAGAATTTTTTCTTTAAATAGAATATTTTCGATTCAATTAAATGGATTTGCAAATGACTTTTCATTCGATTGAAAAATATTCCCGAAAAATAACTAAACTCTTTATGAATTTCCAACAATTTTAATTGTTGCAATGAATTATAATTGAACTTTTGCTACTTTTTATGAGCAAAATTCATATATATTGAGTATCTCATTGCTTTGCAGTGATTGAGTAACATTCACGTGAAGCAAAAACGGTAAAACTTACCAAGATAGATCATCCAATCTTCGGTGGCGAAAGCGTATACGAAACAAGCGAGTATTTTGCTCATGCAACTCATGACCCCGACCAGTGCATCGTCGATCTTGAGGACGTGACTGAATAAACCCACGGACACCATTGTACCTGTGGAAAAAATAAAGAAAATCCTCATGTTATCACTCCAGCACCTTCAGTTTTTCTGTTGAATCACCCCAAGTATTTTCTCAACAATGAATAATGCTTATCATCTTTTTTTTTGTTGTTGTTTTAAACAATCGCGAAATTCTTCTCTCGGACGAGTGTTGATGCACGTGATGAAGTGACCGAGGTTTTGTATCGAATACCACGCGTCCTACGATCGCTTTTTGTTTTACAAACATTTCCGTCTTGTTCAGGGTTCGTGTACATTATCCATATCGTCAGAGACAAATTCATACTTCTGCATTGATTTTTTTTTTAAATTTTCAAACCCTCCAAATGCCTCAATTTAACGTACGTCTCATTTTTGAAAAATATCATTATCGGAATTCCATCAAAACCAATTGAAAGTCAAAATCTGAATTCAATTATTTTTCTACCGGATCCATGTTCCATTGTTTGGATTCCCCCACTCTAAAAATTTGTCGAACAAAATCTCTCAGTCCCAAAATTCGTTGAATCCAATTACGTATTAAAATCGTGATCGCCTTTATAGAAGTGTAATAGAAATTACAGAACGAAATGTTCCTCTCGTCGGAACTTACGCAGATTCCGAGTGCAAGTGCATAATTTAAAATCTCCAATTGCATCCAAACAGAAGGGCGTAATTGATGATATATCGAGTATGGAATCCTGCAGTTTATGTTCTTTTGTATGATAGGGATCGATCGGTGTACAATAAATCCGCTTAGCAACATCGATAACTGTTATGTAAGCAAGTACGTACGAGGCTATTAACGTGGTAACTAGGTGTAAAAGTGAAGGAACGCTAACTCGAGGTAATAACTCTCGTTCTCGTTCTAATGGTCGTATACGTTTTGCTCGTCGAGAGAAAATCTCGTCGTGACGAACTTGACCTTCGATTTCCACAGTCTTTTCTATTAGCTTTACTATGGACAATTATTATTATTATTATTATTATTATTATTATTATTATTATTATTAT